>CADDXX010000594.1:63033-76200 GCA_902810485.1 Alauda arvensis
AGAGCCAGGATCAGAGTTATCAGGCACACCAATGTGTAGCACCATGGTCAGTGTCTGCTGCAGAGCACCTGCTGAGGAAGAAGCAGTGAGACCACAGAGAGCAGGAAAAACCCCCATGTCCAGTCTCTGATCTTCTTGGAAGACTTCAGCCAGCCCAGTATGTGCTGAGGGGATAACAGCAGGGCACAAGCAATCCATGGGGCTTCTGGGTCACACTGAGGGTAAACTCCTAACATGGGSAGCTGAGGAGCACACAAAGAGAGGTGCTCTGCTGGACATGAAAGAACTGGCCTGGAATGTGAAGGTCAGAGCAGCCTTGGCTAGACCTTGAGAGGATATTTCAGGAGCATGAGAGGATGAACCAGGGCAGAAAACAGAATCAATCACAGCCCTAGAGATCAACAGAGCAGTCTTTGGCCTTTTCAGGGATCTTTTYACAAGAGTTCTGTGAATTACAGCCTTGGAAAGAAGGGAGTTCCAGGAGATCTGGGTGATTTTCAAAGATCACCTCCTCCAAATTCAAGACTGGTTCATCCCACAGGCAGGAAATGAATCCAAAGCAGCAGCAAGCCTGCCTGCATGAACAGGGAGCTCCTGGCTGAGCTGAAGCAGGGACAGGTGACCCAGAAGGAACACAAACACAGTGTCCAAGCATGCAGGGATAACAACAGCCCACCTGGAGCTGAACCTAGTGAGGAACATGAAGGGCAGACAGAAGGGTTTTTACAAATACCTCAGCAGTAAAAGACAGACATGTGAGAATTATGTGGGCTTACTGGGGGGGGGGGGGGGGGGGGGGGATTTGCTGAGAATTAACACAGAAAAAGTTGAAAGTATTGAATGCCTTCTTTGCATCTTTCTTTATTGACAAGATTGGCTGTCAGGAATTCCAGGCTCCTAAGACCAGTAAGGAAATCTGGAGCCATCAGTGCTCCAGAAGACTTGCCATCRGTGAAGGAAGACAAGATCAGGGAATGTTTGAACCAGGCAGACATACACAACAGGTGAAGAGGTTTTKACTTTAAAAAGGTTGCCCAAAGAACAAGTTCACTCCATCACTGCAGATATTCAGAAGTTCACTGAACTTGGTACTCAGCAAATTGCTCAAGCTGACCCAGCTCTGAGATGGGAGGTTGATCTCAAGAGTTCCTTTTTAACTTCAACCATTCTGTGGTTTTATGATTCTACTCAAGAAAGACTTAAGCATGACAAGTAACTCAATCAACTTGCCCCATCAACATGCAGTGAATTCAAATCACAGCCTGGAGACTGGARCAGAAACAAGGCAAGGACAAAACACCTGGGTGTCTTTACCTGCAAGCATATATGCCAGTCCAGCAGCAGCAGCAACTGAAAGTGGTTTTTGCCTTAAAAGGTGTGTATTAGGGGGCAAACCAGTATGATAATGAAGGTGAGTAATGCAATTYTATTTTGCTAGCCTTTAATGCAGGACTAGGAAGAAGYTACTGGAATGAAAAGCAGRCTGTTGATGAAAAATGTTTAACACTGCTTAGTAATACCTACACACAATACAYAGAAATGCATTCTAAATGCTACTTCTAAAAGAATTTTACCATTTGATCRCTTTGAAATTATCACTGTTCCATTAGTGCTTCTGTATCCCATGCCTTGTATTTAAAAAAGATAAAAACATCAAACCATGCTTCAATCCTACATCTGGTGCTAAATATGAGCTGGCTCCCTCAGAAGACTATCACAGTGGGTTTAGAAGAAGTGGTGCCTATTATACRTAATTTGCTTACTTTATTAGCAGTTGTTATGTGGTGGATCTAGTGCAGAYAGGCCTGTCAGTGTCTGCACAGTTCCCCTTTCAGACACCAGAAAGGGCTGCTGAGATGCAGACTCCTTGCATTTTTGTTATTTCCTGCTTTTCAGATTTTTCTTTGAAATAATCAACATCAAACACTCTGCTGCCTCTCTGTATAGCAAAAATTCTGCTTTCCTTATGGGGAGCTGCAGAGAGGTCTGTAATGCTGGCAATTAGGGACTGAGGAAGGAACTCCCCAGATGAAACCACACTGCACAATTCATCTGTTTTACACAGGCAGCAGGAACAGTACCACACTATTCCAGCTCATTCCTCCTTGTCAGCTGCAGGCTGAGAGCACCTGAATGTGCCCAGAGCCTCTGCTCCAGGGAGGAGCAGCAAAGGGCTGGGAGGCTGTGCTGGGAGCTCTGCACCAGCCCTCCTCCAGTCTGCTGCCATGGGAACAGATGGATGCCTTCCTGTTGCCAAGGAGACAGCCACTGCTTTTGGAGACTGTGCCCAAAGCATTTCAGCATCTTTAAGATCATAAGGAGTTCTACAGTCATAATCACCTCCCCCAGTTAAGCACATCAATCACTCTCCCATTCCTATTTTCAGAATGCATTTTAAGCATTTTGCTAYAATATGTCAGATTATCCCTAATATCTGGTTTTGATATCAGCATTTAAAATGACATTGCCAACCTACACACCTCTGTGTGCCTGTCTTTTCTCCTGTTGTCCTGTTGCTCTTTCAATTCACTCTCACTGATCTAATGTGCAATAAACATGATTCCTTCCTCTCCGTGGGCTTCCTGTGCTGTAGAACRGCACTTCCAGAGAAGCTGGTTGGCRAAAGGCAGCGTCCATCTCTCTCCTCTGTCTTCACCACCAGTTTCCAGCAGAGCAGGTGTGTCACTGAGCAGGCTCTGTGCGCTGGAGCAGCACAGATCGCTGTGTCCCGAGCGGGGCTGCCACTGCCGGTGTCGGTGCGGCTCCAGCAGCCGCGACAGCACGGACAGCACCGACCCTGTCCGGCGGGTCCCTCCTGTCCCGGCGGGTCCCCAGTGTCCTGGCGGGTCCCCAGTGTCCCGGCGGGTCCCCAGTGTCCCGGCAGGTCCCCAGTGTCCCGGCAGGTCCCCAATGTCCCGGCAGGTTCCCAATGTCCCAGCAGGTCCCCAGTGTCCCGGCGGGTCCCCAGTGTCCCGGCGGGTCCCTCCTGTCCCAGCAGGTCCCCAGTGTCCCGGCGGGTCCCCAATGTCCCGGCAGGTCCCCAATGTCCCAGCAGGTCCCCAGTGTCCCGGCGGGTCCCCAGTGTCCCGGCGGGTCCCTCCTGTCCCGGCGGGTCCCCAGTGTCCCAGCAGGTCCCCCGTGTCCCAGCAGCTCCCCAGTGTCCCAGCAGGTCCCTGCTGCCCCTCTGCGGCCGCGCTGCCACAGGAGCAGGGCCCGCTGCTGCAGCACGGGGCCCTGGGGCGGGGGATGTGACCGCAGCCACGCAGGAGCAGCGAGGGAATTCCCACTGCTCCGCTGCTGCCACCGATCCCGCTTCACATCCCCCCTCCTCCCTCACACAAGCCTTTTCCTCATCCTGCTGAGAACACTGCACTGATACTGCAGATTTGCAGTTTGGGGCGGTGTCAGCTGGAACAGGGGCCCGCAGCCCCACGCACCGGCTGTGGGGGAGGACACACGGCTGTGGGGAAGGACACACGGCTGTGGGGGAGGACACACGGCTGTGGGGAAGGACACACGGCTGGACAGGGCTCCGAGGATCGGGCTTGCCTCATCACGGGAACCTGGCGGCTTGGGGACCCCTTCTCACCCTTACACCTCAGTTTACTGAGGGACTGCAGTGCCCTAAGAGTGAAGGGGAACACGGTCCTCACAGAATACAATTACAGAATCATTTAGGTTGGAAAAGACCTTCAAGAYCATCAMATGCAGCCTAACTCCAGCACTGCCAAGTCCACCACTAAGCCATGTCCCCAAGTGTCACGTCCACGTGTCTTTTRTCTTCCCTCCAGGAATGGTGACCCAGCCTGTGCTGGGGCTTCAGAACCCTCTCAATAAAGAAATATTTCCCAACAACCTGAGGCTGTTCCCTCTCCTCCTGTCCCTGTTCCCTGGCAGCAGAGCCCGACCCCCCCCGGCTGTCCCCTCCTGGCAGGGAGTTGTGCAGAGCCACAAGGGCCCCCTGAGCCTCCTTTGCTCCAGGCTSAGCCCCTTCCCAGCTCCCTCAGCCCCTCCTGGGGCTCCAGCCCCTCCCCAGCTTCCTTCCCTGGACAACCCCAGCCCCTCATTGTCACAGAGGGCCCAGAGCTGCCCCCAGCACTGGAGGTGGCTCAGCAGGGCCAGCACAGGACAGGCAGTGCCCTGGGCTGTGCCCACACTGGGRCTGGTACCAGTCAGGTGCCATTGGCMTCCTGCCCACCTGGGCTAATGTTCATCTGAAAAAAAACCCTCAACACCCCCAATATTTTGTGCTGGTTTTAAGCCTGTTGCCTCATAATTTCATCACATGCTTGTATCTTCTATAAATGCTAAGTCCATTTGTGCTTTGCCTTTCCTCAGTGGTGGCTGATGATCTCTAGCTCTTTTACCTTCATATATCAGTTCTCTAAAGAATTCTCACGTTCTTCCTCTGATGGAAATCTCTCTACCTCTCACTATCCTAATCACTTTTTCTAGAATTCTTCTAGTTCTACAAGTCTCTGCATCCATTCTCTCTTCAGAACATAGGAGAGCCATAGATTTATACAATATTACAAGAGTAACTTCAGCTTTGTTCATTCATTTTCTGTAATATCTAACATCAAATTTTCCATTTCAATCACTACTGTTAAGCTCATGTTTACAGAGAACTCTATAAAGATGTCAAGATTTCTTTCCTGAGCAGAAAGAGATCATTTTAGCAACAATGTGGCTACATAGGTTTATTTTCTTTATGCACSTTACATATAGATTGATCAACCTGGAATTTATTCTGCCATATTATCATCAGTTTTTAAASACTCTTCCCCAATCCTAAGAAACAGACTGAGGTTCTACTGCACCAAATGATCTCAAATTATCATCTAAATTTGTTGCTTCATTATTTAGACCTTTGGAAATAATTCATCATAAACTGAGCACAAATGGGCAGCCAAAAAGGTACAGAAACTCAACATTTATTCATCCTTCTACAGCCACCACTTTCAGCAGCTCCCGGCGTCCCAGGGATTGCACTCAGACCTCTTGAAAGCCGTGCCTGCAGTTTCCTAAAGGCTCAGCAGTCAGTGGAAGTCTGCTCCTGGCCTTTGTCACCACTGTCCCCTGACCAACAGCCTGACAGTGTCTCCCTTTTCCTGTAGCACTTCCCCCATTTACTCATTACCCCTTTGCATGGAGAACCTCCTTGACTGCCTGACCTTACTGAAGAGGAGGTTGCTCTCACCTTGCAGTGCCCCTACACTTCCTGGCAAAACTCAGCAGGAATTGCAGCCCCTGGGGAAGGACAGCCCCAGGCAGCAGCACCTGCTGGGTGCCAGCCAGCCCAGGAGCAGTGTGGCAGCCAAAGGCCCCAAGTGGAACACGAGGAACAGCGAGGGCAGGGCCCCTGGGCTGCCCTGGCCACAGGGACAGGAGGGGACCCTTCCCCTGCCTGCAGAGGGACACAGCTGCAGTGCTGTGCCCAGTGCAAGRGAGACATGGATGTACTGGGAGTGCAGAGAACAGCATGGAGATGGCAAAGGGACTGGAGCTTCTCTCCTGTGAGGAAAGGCCAGGAGTGCTGGTACTGCTCAGCCTGGAGAAGGCTCAGAGAGGAATTACATTAATGTCGATAAATCCCTGATGGGAGCATGCACAGAGGATGGATCCAGGCTCTTTTCAGGGGTGCCCAGTGACAGGAMCTGATGCCATGGGCACAAACTGAAACACAAGAGGTTCCCTTGGCACATCAAATAGGATCTTRCAGTGAGGGTGACAGGTTGCCAGACAGGTTGTAAAATCTCCCAGCTTGGAGATATTGAAAGGCTGTCCAGACGTGGGCAACAAGTTCTGCTTGATGAGCTCCAGAGGGCCCTTCCAACCTCAACCACTGTATGAGTCACTGCTTTTTCTTACTGCTTATGAGGAGTTTCTTTATTGACTATCTGTTTCCCTTATTAGCTTTTATATTCTTCAGAAACCTGGCTGAGAGCCATTTTCAAAACACTGAAATGCAATATGCTGACAAGCCCACTTTTATTTACATGACCTATCAAAGAATTCTAATCCTAATAAAACAGGRACACAATGGATAATAGAGTAAGAACTTAACAGACCCACGGGGCACATGTTTGTCTCTACAGAAGACAGGCTGACTCCTTACCTGCAGTACCAAACTTACACACCAAGTCTTCAAACAAAAAACAGGACTCCACTAATTACARCTTTGTCTGCAATTTACATTGTTAAAGATACTAACAGGTGAGGAGGGCTGCAGCACTTGACAGAAGTATTCACCCAGGAAATAAAATTTGAAGGAGTTATGAAGAGCCTGCCAGAACATGGCACCAGTCAGTTCTGGTTTTTAATCACACTGCAGCCAGTGCTGGTCACATCTCTAAAATACAGCAGAATTACARCCATACAGATATAGAAAGACTAGGTGCAAAATAATCCTCTTATGGAGAGGAACTGAAGCAGAGTGCCTGTTCATATTGCAGAGGAGGGGGGGAATAYACAGAATGAAAATTGCACTGTGATGAAAGGAGCACATTATCTTGTAACAGAAGAAYTTGAGGATCACCAACAAAAATGGAGGACTAAGTTCAAAATGAATGAAATCTTTTTCATRCAAAATAGCCAGCTTGGGGCACTAACTGATGTAGGACTTGCCAAGAGACCTTGAAGATGCAAAAAGCAGTARCTGGATAAGGAGCATCCAGTTTTGCTGAAACTTGTAAACCACTTGGCAAGACCTGTATGTGACAAATGCCCACAAGACACACACCACCATTTACTTCAGAGGATGGTGAAGACCAAAAGTACCAGACAATCCACACCAAAGTTAAGACAGCAGATGTTTCTCAGGTGCCCTGTCTCAGGGCACACTGCCTTGGTCCCTAGGTCTGTGCTGCTCTGTGCACATCCCAGGGAGATCTRGGCATGCTGTTCTTAGCAGTCCACACTGCTTCACTTCCTTAATAAGACAGGTCTGGACTACCAAGCACAAAACTGGCACAAGAGTTACTTATAAACCACAGACAGATACCTCTGGATTAGAGACTTCCATTCATACAAGAATGCAGAGGGGCTGGCATGGCCTTTAGAGCTTCAAATCCTTCCTTGCCCCAAGTCAGCCTTGGGGATCAAAACCCTTTTTAACTGTCCAAGTTCTTAAAACCTCTACTGACAGAAGGTCTACAAGCAGTATATTTAAATTTCCAGTGGTGAAGCAGCTTGTCTTTGTGGAAGGTGTAAGGCTCACAGTAAGGACCAATGGAAATCAGTAAGAGCTCAGTAAAATATGGGTGTCACATGATCCAGGAGTGTCTTTTAGCCATAAGATCCATTAATGTGTAAATAACCATAATTCCTGTTTGCTCTTGTCAGACCTCACCTGTGGTCCACAGTACAAGGCAGACATGGATCTGGGGGAGCAAGCCCAGAGAGGGCCACGAGATGCTCTGAGGGCTGAAGCCCCTCCACTCTGGAGATGGGCTGAGAGAGATAAGGGTATTCAGCCTAGAGAAGAGAAGGCTCCAGGGAGATTTTCTTGAAGCCTTTCAGTATTTAAAGGGGGCTTGTAAGAAAGACAGAGAGACCTTTTACCAAGGCCTGTAAGACAGGACAAGGGACAACACTTTCAAACTGCTGTTTTAAAGAGGACAGTTTTGGATTAGATCTAAGGAAGATATTTTTTACAGTGAGRGAGGTGAAACACTGGAACATGACTAGGTCATSTGTGAGGGTSCTTTCCAACCCATACTATTCTATCTCTGTGACCCACAGTGAATGAGCTTTGCACCTTCTCTGCACCTTCTCAGACTGGCCCCTGCTCACACCGTGTGATCAGCCTGCCAGCCCATGCAGTTACTCGGTGGTTGTCCCTATGATCTCAAAGAACAAACAAGAATAAAACCCCTTAAGTAATATTCCACTGTGTTCTCTCTCTGCCATGAAAATGGAAAGCTTAACAGTCTGYAAGTAACATTTTAACATCATTCCTCACTGGTCCCACAGCTGCAAGCACAGCTCTTCCATTCCACGCAGACACCACCTTTTAACTTTTACATTCTGCCATTGCCATGAATCATTTTGCCAGGGGAAAAYGATGGGTTTAAATCTTTAAAATTAACAAATACATAAATTTTCAATACCATGCTTTGTTGGGCCTTGCAATTTCACCAAATGAAGTCAAATTTCTTTCACATCATAGACCCATAAAAYGTTAAAGGGTTGGAATGGACCTAAAGACCATCTATGCCTCTAAGCCTCTCTGCCCTGGGCAGGGACACCTCCCACTAGACCACATCACTCAAGGCCTTATCCAGCCTGGCTCTGAGCACTGCYAGGGTCAAGGCWTCCACAACCYTCCTGGGCARCYCTTCATAGTAAAAGATGTCTTCCTARTATCTAACCCAAATCTCCCCTCTTTCCATTTGTACCTGTTACTCCTTTTCCTATTTCTGCAGGTACTAACAGAGAATCCCTCTCCTGTAGCCCCTTCAGACACTTCCACACATCCTTCTCCTCTCCAGACTGAACAGTCCCAACTTTCTCAGCCTGTCTCCATASGGGAGGTGCTCATCAAAAGAATATTTGCAAATCAAAGGCCACATGCTGAAAAGTTTACAGCATTTCCCACTTCAATGCAATAGCTGTGCCTGTAAATATAAAAATATGTAACTGGTAAATGGTGTTTTCTTCTCTGCAGTTTAGGATCTCAAAAGGAGCTGAACTGCCTTTAAACAAGTAATTTTAAAAATTTATTCCCAAACAGAGATTAAGTGTGCCAAAGTCGGGGGCAAAAAAGGTAAAAGATACAATGTTGAATAAAATCTTACACTGACATTCTTGGAGCAGGCAAATTCTTCAGTCTAGCCAAGGCCTCCAGTCTAGCTAAGGCCAGTTCCATTCAGAGAGAAATGCTTCTATGCCTTGCTTTGGGCACTGATCAGACACAGACACCACCTCTGTGCAGTACAGAAAGCAGAGAAGGCCAATGTCCTGGGGTGACTCTRTGATGCTTTTATCCCCAGCTGTCTGCTCTGTAGGAGGCCAGAAAGGAAAGGAAATTTGTCTATCAAACTCTGAAACCTATGAATACAGAGTTTTTTAAAAAATGGAAGGAAGACTAAAACAGCTTTCCATAAATTCAGGAGTTTCTTATCCAGCRCTGGAGCTGCCAGTGCTCTCAGATACTTCCAGGTACAGGAATGACAGTATCATTGTCACCTTTACTCAGTGAACACTGGAAACAATTGACAAGGGCATCTCAGGCTGTCCATTCCCTTGATGACCACTGAGGAAATCAAACACATCTCCTTTGATGACCACTGAGGAACAGTCCCTGAACAAGACCTTTTAGCCAATGTCTGCATTRTGAAAACACCATTATGAAGAACACAGTGCAGCCTTGTGAGCTAGATGAAAAGGCACAGAAGCTGTAGATAMCTGCTTGGTTCCAYGTACCCAGGACATTTCTATAAAAATGCAAAACCTGGATAACTCCCCTGGTACAACACCTGAACTCTTAAWCCTTTACAGTTTAAATTAAGAACCATTCAATTCCTCCAGCTGCATCTTCCCAGAAAAGATAAATTCCTGGAATGCTGTTCAATTCAAGGAGAGACCACCAAATTCCAGGTGTTAGCCCAGGCACTCTGCTTGGAAASCACTGTGGCAACACTGAACTGGACAAGGAGAGAGCACCGAGTGATAAAGAGAATGGAATGTCAACAWGAACATCCCATCTTCATCAAAAAACTGAAGGAGTTTTCATGCATAAGCCCTTCCAATTCCAGTGAGAATTGTTATAATCTAGGCTGCTTATTTCCAAAGCAAAATAGTATGCACTTCTACTACACAATTTACACTGCCAGTGAGGTGACCTGTGCAGGCTGTGAAAGGTGAGAAGTCRCCAATCCAGGTGTGGCAAAAGCAGAAGTCACCTCCAGGCACGCTGTGTGCTGGCTGGGAAACAGACAGGTAGCTCCAGGTGGATATTCACAGAGGAAGCAACAAGAAGAGTGTAACTAATGCAGATGTGAGTGGCAGACTTGAGCACCTTCTCATGGAGGTGACAATGCCCATCCAGATATAGTAGGTACTGAAGAAGTCTTCCTAGCTGGGAAGGGCTAATTCAGACCTGCACTGAGGAGCATGGGAACCCCACAGATCAATAAGCACCTGACAAAAACTAATCATGTTTACTTGTGGCAAATGGAGTAATGAATTACCACAAAGAATACCAGCTACTACCACCACAGCTAATGCTCCTCTTAGCAACTGCATCCTGCAGTGTCACTTGCTCTGAGCCAGTGCACCCTGCCAGATCAGCATCTTCCTGCCAGCACCAGCACAAACTATCACAGAAGTAACTGGCTGTTCAAATGGCCACTTTATGTCAGCAGCAGCAAGCTGGCATCTYAGGATTTATTTCACAACATAGCATTTCCCATATGCCCAAAGGCAAACATTTTCCCTCCCCAGTACAAAGCACAGACACATCCTTCCTGACTAAAACAGGTCACTTTTCAAAGAGCTAAAACCTACCTGTACCACACAAGGCAGCTGAACACCTGGAGTCACATCTGTGTAGACCACGAGGAAGCAAGAAACTTATYCTGTGGATGGAGCAGGAGACCAGATATTATGTCATGATGAATTAGCAGATGTTCTCATTGACCTTAAGCAGGAACAGCTCTAGGACAGGAGGCTGAGGATGCATTTGGATCCAGCTCTGAAAAGAGAAAGTACATACTGGGTGAGAGGGAAGTAACATACAATAAAAATAGCATTTCCTAGAACAGCATAAACCCATGTGACACTTCATAAGCAGCACAACTTGGGAAAAAAAAGAGTGGGGAGAAGAGCAAGAAAGGGAAGATGAGACTGACACAGAGGTTTGGGACTCCTCTGGAGACTGTGCACATAGGTGCATGTCCAGGACAGCAGTTTTGCCCAGGCACTGGCCCATCCATGTGGGCTCTTCAATTTCCCCACAGGACCCAGCTTGTATTTGTGGAGTCTGGAGAGAACACGAAGGTCACTGCTTGCCTATAACCTGTCAACCTATTGAGCAGGCTCTGAAAAGAGCCACAGGGTGGGTAGGATTGGAGTGGACCCCTGGAATTTGCCTGTCCCAAGAAGCAAGGGTATCTTCTCACACAGATGTTCTCAACCTTGGGAAGGCAGGCCAGTTTAGAAACATTTACCAAGTCAGTTTGCTTTCATCCTTAAAAAAATCAACTCCCTAAAGAACTCAAAATCCACTCCTACCAGAACACTCCAGCATTTTTTCAGGCACCATTAGCTGCCCCAGTAGGGTAGGGAGAGTGTGGCAGACTGGAATAATTAAYGAACCTACAGGTTTATTACAGTCTACAGTCAGGCAGCTTCAGTGTCTGCATGCTGTGACAGGTCCCAAAGAAGGCGAACCAGGCTAAGAAGGAAAAGGRATCTGCTCCATGGGAAGAGCTGAGCCAGCTGCACCTGCACAAAGCTCTGCTGCTCCTGACAGCTCTGTACTGTAGTGAGGAAGAAAAGCAGCATTACAGCAGAACAGGTGTGAGCACCAGCACATTCAGCATTCCCAAGCATAAGCTCACACCCAGACATGCAGAGAGAAACTGTTCAAAGAAGGGATAGGCGAGAAAGGGGAGGATGAGCACTGCAGTGCCAGCCTGGGCAGTGCCAGGCAGCACARGCACAGCAGGGAACTCCACCAGGGACAGGACCAAGGCCCTACATCCAGGGGGTCAGGAAAAGGGAAGAACAAAGGGCAAAAAGAACATAATGGTGAATTCTGCTGAACAGAGCTGATGTCAAGGAAGAACAGAGCCCAGACACGCAAGGGCTGAGGAAAACACTGCAGTGGAGGCAGAGCAAGTGAGAAGGGAGAGTGCAAGAGGTACGGAAAGGAACATTACTGCAGCACTGAGGAAAAGGAGGAGAGCAAAGGCTGTGTCCTCACCCTGCCTCAGAAGCAAGGCCAAGCTGCAAGTTCCTCCTCACAGAGAGGTCAGGGAGTTCAGCCAGGGAAGACAGGCTCATTTCACTGGTGGTATCCCCATGGAAAACAGCAGATCCTTGATTGCTCCTCAGACAACACCAAGAAACTGGTTATTTTGAGAAGCTGCAGGACTTCCTTGAATGGGTGGTAGAATGAAGTCAGTCTCTCCAAGAAGGGCAGTGCTGACAGCACCAGGCAAGGATAATGCACCCTCTCCCAGATCATGCTAACTGGTGAATGACATTGCTTGCTCCTCATTCCCCTATTTCAATTCTACCTCAGTTCCTCCGAACAGCAGCTTGCACTCAGGGATCCTCCACAGCCACGGTGATGGAGGAAATGGAGACGAGTTCAGGCTTCAGGGAACAGGAGGGAGGGAAGGAGCAGCAATCTCCAGCAGCAAACTCCTGGTGCCAAAGCGAGATGGTTTGCATGTGTGGGAGGTCAGGAGATATTCCAGAAGGCCACGAGAGCATCGGTCTCCCACACGGACCTGYTAGTCCTGAGAGAGTACCTTGCACCATGTAGCTTCCTCTGAAGACAGAACTGAGGGGCATCTTAGAGACAGCAAGTCAAATGCTCTCTCTCAAAAGCTGCCATCTCCTGTGTGAAGGCTGGTTGTTCCTGAAGCACCAGAGACAGCAGTCAGTTCAATGCAGGGCAGCGCTGGGGTATCCCCAGGGACAGGGTGTTAAGAAGAGGACCCTCCTCTCCAGAGGATGCATGGGCTGTGTCAGGGAAGGATGGACAAATCCAGAAGAGTGATGGTGTCTCCCTCGGTAAAGCCAGTCCCTGCTAAAGGAGACCCTCCCGAGGGGGCCTGCAGCCCACATTCGGGAGTGGAAAATGAGCACTGGGGTCCCCCCTTCTGCCTGCCCCTCCGAGCGAGCCGAGCTCCTGCAAGGCAGCAAAGCCGCCGGGGCTCGGCGGAGGAGCGGGGCCGCGCCGGGACAGCCGGCGGGGGCTGCACCGCCTGAAGCCGAGTCCGCGGGCCCGAGCRGAGAGCGCGGCGCGACAGCCGCCGGGGCGTTCAGCCGCGGCCCCGGAGGGAGCGGCGGCGGCGGGAGGAGGCACCGCCAGGCTCCCGGGCGGGCATCGCCGGGGCGGGAGCAGCAGCGGCGCTGCCCGGGGTTCGTGCCCGGCCCAGGGGTACCGCAGCCGCCCGGGGCGGGGCCGGGGGACCGCGCTCACCGGCGCTC
>CADDXX010000594.1:77083-120155 GCA_902810485.1 Alauda arvensis
AGCCCCCGCCCCGCCCGGTACCGGCCCGGTCCGCAGAGCCCCCGCCCCGCCCGGTACCGGCCCGGTCCGCTCTGCCCGCACCCGGCCCGGGCCCAGCACCGCCCGCCCGCAGCAGGGTCGGGAGCGCTTCCGACCGGTACCGAGCGGGGCTCGCACCGACAGTGGCCAGGCCGGTCCTCACCGGGGGGCAATGAGAATTCCAGCGGGTCGGGGTCGGTAGTAGCGGGATGAGAGAGCAAACGGGCCAAGGGGGAGCTCTGAGGCACGTCCAGTCAAATTCCRAACCGGCCCAGAGCTGCGATCCATTATCCACACGCTTTTCCTTGAGTTCAGGAGCTGGTGACTCCCGGGAGGGGGAAGATGAGGGTACTGGGCCTGGTGGGCTATGGGGCTRTGGKGCAGGGTCAWTTGTAACAGGAAAAGGARAATTGCTTCTTACAGGGAGATCTCYGTGACCTGCGTTTTGACAGAGCAATTAGARGGAACCCTCATTTGTGATTTGCCAAAGCCTAGCAGTCCATGAGCACGAGGAGGGAAGTTTGGACAGTATGAGCACTGACAATGAATACTTTGGGGTGATGCTCCAAGGAGCTTTGAGGGAGCAGTAAAAGGACTGAGCTCCACCTGCAAGGAGCCAAGCAAACCTGAGAGCTTYACATGCTCAAGAACAGTGGATGTCTAAAAGATGAAGTAAAACATTGTAAAGATCACGAGGTGGATTTAAGTCTCAGTGGGTGCTTTTAAGGAGGGACTATACACACACTTTTGGCTTTTTCACTGTATTTTCTGTGTCACATTTTCAAGCCTTTTCCTACAGTTATTTGTACCAGCAAAACATTGTTGCAAAGGGAAAATGAGTTTGTGTGGTACCTGTGACCAGAGAATTGCCCCTTTGAGAAACCATGAGCAGCAATTCAGCATGCATGCTGAGAAGGTGAGTGCCTGGAACATCCAGGAAAGAGTTTGGACTGGGAGAGGGYGACTGCCTTGGCTGAGGTACAGGTCTAGGGAATGGTGAACCCTGGACAGTGGGGCATGAAAGCATCTGGYATGGGGGGGTTCAGACCATGACTCCTAGCATGAGACCAAGCTGGCAGCCAGCACCTGCACTGCTCTGCAGTGCTGCACAGAATATTTCACAATGGATGTGTGACAAGGCAATGCTCAAAGCCAAATAGAAGACAGCAAGCTCCTATTAAAAGAACTCTTTGTGCTGGAGAATGGAATATGCTGAGCAAGAATACCTTGCTGTAGCTGGGGAAATGTGCACCTGTTAATGAGCACMACCTGTCCTCTATGTGCTCATCTCATCTGACCAACAGCAACTCCAGAGCTTCTGTGAAACAGCTTCGACCATCTGCAAGACCTGGCSTGCACTCTGCAGTGTGCTGGGGGTTGTCTCTGCAGCACTTTGGGGTGAAGCAGCTGTGACTGAGTGGAGAATCTGCCCAGACAGACTTGAGCTGCTGGTCAGGTGTGCCCCAGGGAGCAGAGGGGAGGCCACCCTGGGCAGATCCCCCAAGGGAGATGGGCCACTCCCAGGAGGCACGGCAGAGGCACACCATTTATATCCCAGTCTTGGAGAAGACTGATGGGTACCATGATCAGATACAGTATCTGAGTTCACAGCATCTGGGTTTGTTTGTCTTTCTAAATATACTTGTTAACTTGGGATAGAGTAGCAGCTCTGTCACAGATGAAAAGGTGGAGAGTCTCTTTTTACCTGTTTCTTGAAGTTAAAAATGCAGCTGGGACAGAAGCTTCTTGTGTTTGTACCACATACTACACATCCTTCTCTAGGATCAACAGATCATTCCAACAGGATGTCAGTCAGTCTCAAACCTGCAATGGATGAAATCACCTTCACAACCCAAGACAAGGAAGAAAAATATCCRTTGCTGTGGATCCCAAAGAAAGTGAAGTATACACAAAAGTAAACACACCCAGTGCACGTTGGGGAAAGCAGAGACACCACATAAGGGTGTRCATTTCCTCAGGGCTACAAGATCAAACATGGCAATCATGGTAATTTCTCTTCCTGGCCAGTACATGACYCCACTGTAGTACAGAGACTCAGGATCATGATCCTTACACAGTTCATTATTTCTGGCTGAAGTGCATCCTTGAAAAAGACCTAGTCTTTTTTAGCATAAGACACAAAAATGGTGGCACAGAGTCAAATCATAAGCACACCTGACTCATCTACCCTCTCCCTGACTGTGGCCAACACTGTCTGCCTAGAAAAAAATCACCAAAATAGGGTAGATGGAGTGATCCCTCCCTGGCAGCTCTCCTAGCTCTTACAGATTTGTAATTCAGAGACCTGCTGTGCCAGAGGTTTTGGCTTTGTGTTTAACATCCTTTGATAGATTTCTCTTTTGCAAATTTCATCCACTATATAGTGACAGTCATGAAATCTAGAGCCATGAAGGACCTCCTTTACCCACTTACACTTGACAAGGACTTACTCTGTCCACTTATGTTTGACAAGTAATTTCACACTTGCCTCCAGTGATCTCTGTTACACAAACCAAGTAGATTTTAGCACACTGGAAAAGTTACCACTCTAATTCCACTAGCTACTCACTTCCAGCACTGAAAGCATGTGCCTGTTTTCCTCTGGAATTAATCTGCTGCAGTCATGCCTGCCTGTCAAGATCTGTTATATCAAGTCTTAAATCTRTACAGGGCTGGGACAGAGCCTGGATTTTAGTGTCAAAAACAGTGGGTCCAGGAAAAATGAAGCTGCTTGCACTTTAATACAGTCAATTTCTTCACAGACTTACCTTTATTTAACACACAGTCCTCTCTGGAGGGGTGATACRCCATYTTCCYCAAGCACGTAAGTTTGCATTTAACTGTTCTAAGACAAAAGTCTATGTGAAGAGCCTYACTCTGCTATACACTCTTACTATTATCTTCTCTTCAGGACTTTTCTGCATATTTTTACATAATCTGCMGATTTTATTTGTAGAGATCTTATATTTGCTTCCAAATAATCAATTAAGTGCCAAACAACACTGGCTGGAGAACTGTCCCTCAGGTGAAAACCAGAACCCCCAGCTTATGGACTGGGCAGTTTGCTGGCAGTATTTCCTGCCTTTCCCTTCCCCCAGAGCTGGATTGTAAAAAATAGAAGAATCAGCTTCCAGCTTCCTTCAGCTTTCTCCTAAGACACAAGATGCTCCTACGAATTTTAAGTCCCGTGTAGTGTTGYATCATCACCTGACATGCCCTGACAAAGGCAGGGACTTGCCAACAACRTTCCTGGCTTTTGGGTTACATCCATCAAATCCCACTATCCTGTTTCCCATTATTCTCTTTCTTCTCTAATGAGGACTGACTAATGATTCTTACTTGCCCTGTGCCATTTCAAACCCTTTTCTTTAGCAGCTCATTTTACATTCCAGACATCCCCACCACTCACATCCCCACCAGCTCTCATTCAGCAATTCCTGACAGCCAATTCCTGCATCTCTCCCAGATTATTGCTCAGATGGGTGGCATGCCACCCACTGTGCCCCTGTGCAGAAGATCTGCTGCTTGCTTAGYTTCTTACAGCACCCAGTGTCCACTGCCAGTACTTCCAGATGTGTTACGTAGAACAGTGACCCAAGGAATTCTCCTTGGATATTGTAAGTACCAAAACCTGCAATTCCAAGCTCTGCATCCTCACTGACGCCAGGATGTTATCTGTCATGCACCAGAATCCCTTTTGCATTCAAGATGAGCACACCATCCCCGAGGTGAGCACACTGGAGTTTTCACTCTGTCCATCCCTGCTGTGGCACATGATCCCAAGGAGGCCTGAGCCAGAGCACACACACAGAGCAGCAGTCACACCTGGGTTTGCTGCACAAAKCCCTTGCCCACCAGTCAGTCTCAGGCAGTTCAACCACACAGAAATGCCTGTGGGYAGCTCTTGGTCGTGCCCAGCCATTCTGCTACTCACACGGCCTGGCTTTTGTCTAACAGTGAGRCAAGAAATGCTCATGCCAATGTCCTTTCTGTCTGACAGCAGCAATGAGAAACAGAGTCGTTTTCTTGCATTCCTATCATGGCTCTGATGGCAAAAAAGGGAGAAGCAGCACTGCAGGTGGGCTCTGCAGGGCAGGCTGGGTGTGGATCAGAGGCCCACTCGGGGCTCCCCACAAAGGATGTGAGATGATGTACACTATTCCACTGTGCTAGCTCTAACACATTATGTTTCAAATAGCACTCTACACAGCCTGAGTCTCTTTCCAGCTTGGATCATAATGGATCAGGACCTCCTTGTGCAGAACAACCCACATAATAATAAAAGGCTTCCCAGGTGATTGCCCTTGTCCACATTCTGTGAATGTGTRCTTAGATGTTGCATATAGGGAAAGCTTTATAAAATAAGGGCCTTGATACCCTTGTAAAATCATGGCTCAGGCCTGCTACTTCAGCTAAGTAGAAAAGGGCTATGGGAAAGTGACTCAGCTGAATTGGAGGTAGAAAAACAAGTTATATAACCATTACACGTTCACATCGTGGYGTATGGTGGTTAGCTGAATTACATTTGTTATGCTAAAATAGAATGTAGCTGGGAACAGCCTAACTGCTTAAAATGGCCTGGTTTTTGCAATAAAGGCTCTCCTTCACACCTGCCTGGGGACTGTGCTTTGCTCTCTCTTTGCTCTTTGTACACTTAGCAACCAACACACATCCCCATAAGGCATAAGAGATCTGTGTTCTTCCCATGTAAATGGAACTGAGACATGCCTTACTTGTTAAATAAGCAAATATGAGATTTCTATCCAAGTTGAACCCATGTTCCTGACTTTGAATTCTTTTAAGCTTTTCAAAATTTTCAGCATCTCTTTTGATGCCAACACCAGACCTTCAGCTCGCTCACCTCATGAGTGCAGCAAATACCACCTCTCTCCTTCAGCAGTGATGAACAGGGTCACTCACACTTGGTGGCTTATCACAGAAACTCACAAGTTCCTATCAAGGTTTTGGGCTTTGATTTCTGGGGTGTTGGCTGGAGAGATGATGCTGGAAAGCTGAAAAAGTAAAAGGATTAGTGGGGTCCTRATGGATACCAAACTAAACATAAGCCAACAGCATTCCCTTGGAGCAAAGGTGGCCCACAGCACCCTGGGCTGCAGCAGCAGGACTGTGGCCAGCAGGTCAAGGACAGTGACTGTCTCCTCAGCACAGGTGGGACATGCCAGGAGTGCTGTGTCCTGTCTGGGCTCCCCAGTGTAAGACAGACATGGACATACTGGAGTTAGCCCAGTAAAGGGATGTGGAACTGTTATGGGAGTGTCTGTCCTAACAGTGAGACTGCAAGAGCTGGGACAGTTTTGTCTGGAGAACAGGCTCAAGGCAGTCTCATCCACATGGGCGTCAGTAATGGGAAAGTGTAAGAAGGCAAAAGACAAACAGCTGCTGCTCAGTGGCATCCAGTGATGCTGAGAGAAGCACTGGGCACAAAYTGAAATGCAAGAAATTTCACTTAAGCAGGAGAAAGAAGTTTTGAACTGTAAAAGTTACTATCCACCAGAACATACTGCTGGGAGGGACTGTGGAGTCTCMACCCTAAGATATTTAAACTGGAACCACTCTGCAACTCTGGAAGAGCCAAGACCAACCAAAGTGAAAGTGGCTGAATAGCTTTGTCCAGCTAAACCAGACAAGCTGTGTTTCTGCTTCTTGAAAAAGTGAAACACACACACATAGCAGGGCGCAGGAACAGCCCTGAGAGTAGCACAGTCAAAGTAACTTTGTCCAAGTACTCAGCTCATACTCACTCTCTCCCTGCACTGCTCAGCAGAATTACATAGCTTTAAGTAAGGTCCATTCTGCAGCTTGTTTATCTCCCTCATCCCAGAGGCTGCAAAGTTTACAAGTGATGACATTACTCTGCCTAAAAGAAAATTAAATTTATTAAAAAAAAAAAAMCAAAACCATACCAAACCCCCTCTACTGAAACAGCCCCAGTCCACAGCCCATGTGCCTCAGAGCAGGTCTGGGAAAGTCTTACTCCTCCATTGACCTCACATACCCTTCACCCATGGCAAGGCTGGGAAGGGGATGGAAAGTGCCAAGTATTAAGGTGCTGAGAAGCTCCTGATGTTTCTCATCTCTCAAGTGCTGTTGGCCTGTTCCTGYTCAAAGAGGGCCATGGCTAAATGCGAGCGGGATGCGAGTCCCTCCAGGTTGCTGAGCACACAGCGGTGGTACAGCTCCTCACTGAGCCGGGGATTGCAGCTCCTCAGGGTGTATTTCTGCACCAGCCCAGGCTCCACAGCCCTGAACAGGTGCAGGCCAGAATAGTGCAGGAAGACATCGAACACCTCCATGCTCTCTAGCACCTCGTCTCGGTCCAGGATATCGGCTGCGAGCTTGGTGCGTGCTGTCATATAGTCAGAGTTATAAAAGCAGGCCTCAGCAAAGGAATGTCTGTCAAAATGCCCATCTCTCAGGAAGTCAGTGYTGGAGGATGCTGTCTGCTCACCACGGTACACCAGTGCAGGGTTGAACTCCTGGAAATGCACAGGGAAAAAGACCTGCCAATTGCTGATGGTATTCATGCGGCAGCGGTTCAGGAACTCCATGTTGATTTCTGTCCAAACACTGGCCAAGAAAAACAGCGTGTCCACAGGGTGCTTCTTGGAGACTATATCCATGAGCTTCACTTGGGATGGCACCTCTGTTTTAACACTGATCCATGGGATTTTGACCTCTGCATAGCGTTTCTCTAGCTCTCCTACCATGGCTTTGACCCCGGCAAAAACATCCACCTGACCGACTCTCTGGGCATCGTAGGGATGGTAGATAAAAAGCAAAGTCAGCAAGGCATTATCATGCATATCCAGTGTGTTCATAGCAAACATATCCAGGAAGTTCGCWACAAAATCCAGGTCCTGCACCGTCAAGGGAAGCACCAACTGCACGCGCGTGGCCTCKGTCACATAMGGCATGGGAATGATCTCCACCTTACTTAGGGGTCGCACCAAGCTCACGCGCTTGGCCAGCACGTGGCTGTGCCCCTTCTGGGTGGCAGCCTCGAGCAGCAGGTCCAGGGTGTACTCCATGCCCCGCGTGGGGTCGAAGCGCCGGTAGCCGTTGAGCAGCTGCCGCTTGCTGAAGCGCAGCAGGGGCTGGTACAGACGGTTCAGCTGCTCCACTGCAGACTCAATGATCTCACTGACRTCTGCCTTGCTGGCTCCAGACAGCTCACACTTTGGGGAGCCATCGGGACAGGAGAAGAGGTGCTGCTCCGTGAAGTAGTCCCAGCTGATCACCTCGAAGCGGGACTTGGGAAGGAATGGGGCGTTAATGCCCACAGGCCAGGTCACACCTGCCTCACCCGCAGGGGTCAGTGCTGTCAGGTTCCTGATCTGCATCTGGGCAAAGAGAGAGACAAACTGATTGCCACTGTTTTCTCAAGGAGGTCTAGGCAGCTCCTCCCCAGGCCCACCTCACCACCWACAACTGTGCATGGGTAGTGTCACACCAGGAGTTTTGGGTAATGTGGTATCAGAAGTGCTGTTTCTGAGACAAGGGACTAGAGCCTGTGTCTGACTGACAGCTGCCCACAAACAGAAGCAGTGATCTTCCTCTAGYGTGCTGAAAATGAAGGAAATCCGTTTGGTCAAGGAGTTTTTTGCAGGTAACCCTCACCACATACCTGGAGGTCCTGGATCTCCTGATAGACTCTGTCCAGCTGGATCCTGCTGAACTGCTTGTGCAGCCTGTACATCAGGGTCATGTCAGAAACGGGGTGCACTGCAAGAGCTGCCTGGAACTCCTCTTCTTCCTCCTTCTCTGGTTCAGTATTCTTGGCCAGTTCGTAAGTGTGATAGTGCTGGCCCTGAAGCAAACAGAAGCCAGAAAGACTGGCATGGAACTTGAGTTCACAGAGCAGCTTTTCCTCACCCCAGACACACATCTGCCTCTCTTTCCATACTGAYTGTTGCACCCAGAAAAAAAAGGGCTAAGTTATCCCTCCCACCCTGCACTGCATTTCCACTTGCTTCTCAGTAYCAACATACCCTTTATCCTCCCTTCAAAAACCTGTGAACCAGCCCTGCTAGTAATGCTGAAAATTAATTCCAGTTTGTGCTCTCTCCCTTAWCATCCCAGCTGTGATTCTGGGCCACRCCCCCAACCATGCTGCCATAGCACAGAGCCCTTCCTTCCTCTGCAACTCACAGCAGCAGCATCACAAAAAAGGCACTTGGCTTATGCAGTAGAGATAGAGTGAGATTCTGGGCTTTGTCAGGCTCAGCTAACACAAAACCTGAGCAGGGAGGCAGTACCTGGAGCTGGGAAACACAAGTGATGCCAAGGAAATCAATGATGCAGCGCCCCAGCCACTCGTCTGGGCGCACACTGAGGATCTCATTGCGGCAGCTGTCCAGGTGTGGGTGCAGCTTGAGCAGCAGGCTCCGGGACAGCAGGTAGCCAAAGCCCCCGTGGCAGTACCGGGCCTGCTCATCTCCCCCGATGAACTCCTCYGCCCGGCCCAGGTACACGTCCTGGTTAATGCTCAGGTGCGTCACCAGAGCCTTGACCTGCTCAGCTTGGGCATAGGTGTCGTCCTGCATGATGTAGAACCAGTCATAGTCGGAACCAAAGTGCTGGTGGATGTAGTTCATGGTCTCRTACATGAGCCAGATGGGCCTCTCATCGCCGTGGGCCACCAGCACCATGCCATGGGGCACCTTGGCACTGCGCAGCCCRCTGAAGTACAGCAGGCGCGGGAAGTGGTGGGCCACTGTCTTGTTCACTGCCACTGCCAACGTGTTCAGGGTGGCCTTGGAGGTCAGCACAGCCACAAACAGTCTCTCATGGAATCCCAGTTCTGTCTGGATGTAGCGAGTTCTGTAAAGAAAGTGCATACCTACATGAAAAACAGCTGGAGGAGAAAATACCCAAAGGATTGTGGTACCTGGGATAAGTCTTTAACAGCTGGAATCTACCCAGGGCAAGAAAGTCAAGCCTAGTCATAGAGCTACAAGACAAGACTCTCAGTGAAAATCCCATTTTGTAAAAACACTTGCTTCCTTCAAGGCAGCTACAATCTCACATCTATCTGAGCTAGAAAACTGTGCTAGTGCAATTACAATTAAAATACCACAGAGCTAACTTCCTGGAGCTTAGTAGGTGGTGCAGCTTAGCAGGTATGCTCAATAAAAGCACAGGAAAGATTGCTGAGGAGTCTCCAGTGCTGGTGGCTGAGGTGTGCCAGGGAGCACCAGCTGCACACAGGGCCCTGGGTGCTGGGAGAGCACTGAAGGCCATGAGTCAGCAATGGGTGGTGGACCAGGGAGAAGAGTCCAGACTGAAAACCACCACTGCACCAAGAGCACGTGAAGAAACATATGAAAAGAATACACAAAAGAGACTGTGAGAGTACAGAAGTCCAGGGGTCCCTTTGCTCAGGGTGCCTCTGCAGAAGCACCATCCTGAGCTGTTACCAGGTTGCTGCACCACAACTGAAATACTCAGAAAAACCAAAGGGGCTCTGCTATGGAAACCTGTGGCCAAGGAAACTTGTGTGGCAGTATGAGCACGGCGTGTGGGAGGAGCTGAGCAAGGCACCTGTTGGAGCAGTAGCTGCAAAGGAGCCTCAGTGCCAKCAGTGACAGCCTAGGGCTGTGCCAGTGTGATGCCCAGAGTGGCTCCTGGTTGGCCAGGCAGGAAAATTTCCTTAACACATACATTACAATTAATTGATCAAAATTCTCCTAACGARTAGACCAGTTAAAACAAGTTTTGAAGAAGAATTTAACGTGTTCTATTAAACATGAGTAACAAAACAACCACAAAATCCCAGAATGGTTTGGGGCAGAAGAGACCTTTAACATCATCTACTTCCAACATCCTGCACAGGCAGAGACATCTTCCACTAGACCTATCCAGCCCAGCCTTGGACCCTTCAGGGATGGGGCAGCCACAACTATCCTCACAGGAAAGACTTTCTTCCTAAAATCTAATTTAAACCTACTCCCCTTCAGTTCCAAGTCATCCCCCCTTGTCCTGTCACTCCATGTCCTTGTTAAACAGTCTCTTTCCATCTTTCTTGGCTGCTCGACTTTCCAGTACTGCAAGGCTGCAGCTAGATCACCGTGAAGCTTCTTTTCTCCAGACTGAACAATTCGAATTCTCTCAGCCTTTCCYCCTCTAACCATTTTGGTGGCTTCCCCTGGATTCACTCCAACAAGCTGACGTCCTTTCTGTGTTGGGGACCCCAGGGCTGGATGCAGCATTGCAGGTGGAATCTCGCCTGAGTGGGGCAGAATCACCCCCCCTGTACTGAGAAGAAAAATTCTCATTCTTCTTGGGCAATTTTGCTGCCTTTTTCTCCCCTCACGTTAATTTCCCGAACACGTCTCTTGAACTCCTTAAGGTAACAATCTCGGCTGTTGCCTCGGTGTACCACGCTCTTACTACACAAGTTATTTTAAATTTCACCTTGAACCTGTTCACCTACACGAAGATTTAGAACTTCTCACGAGAATATTTTGCTTGAAGGAAACCCAGGCCARAAAAAACGTTACTTACCTGAGCACTTTTTTGTAAGGCTTGTTGGGGTCTCTGTAATACGGCACAATCCGGGGCCTGAAGTCCTCGTGGCCCGGGCCCGGCCTCCCGTCCGCTGCCTGGGGCGCARCCCCGCGGGCGGGCGGCAGGGGCGGGCCCGGTGCCAGGCAGCGCTCCTCAGGCGGCCCGTGGCTCCAGGAGGCGCGCAGGAGGCTCAGGCTGCAGCCCAGGGACAGCCCGAGCAGGAGCGGCAGCGCGGGCCGCAGCGCGCCCAGCACCGCGCCCAGGCGCATCGCGGCGGCTACGGCCAGGCCCGAGGCACGGCGCGGCCGCAGCACATGGCGGGCGCGGGGCGCTCGGGCGGCGGCGGYCCCGCGGGACGGCGGGCCCGGGGCTCTGTCACCCGCACGGCGGTGACAGGACGGAGGGCAGGCCGGAGTTCCGGGCCGGGGGCGCGGGGAGCGACGGCGGCTTCGGCCCGGCCGCGCTCCGCCGCTGCCACCTCACCTGCCACATCGCTCCGCGCGCTTCCGCTTCCGGCCCGCTCTCGCTGGTGCCCGGCGGCCGCTCCGGCCCGCGCCGCCGGCGCCTCTATGGTAGCCGCGGGGGCGGGGCCGGGGCCGTTACGGGGCGGTACCCCGGGCGGCACTGGGGGCGCTCTATGGTAGCCGCGGGGGCGGGGCCGGGCGGGCGCGCGGCATGCCGGGAGGCGCGGCGGCAGCGCGGACCGCGCTCCCCAGGGCCGCGCGCCCCCCGGCGCCGGTGACGCTCCGCGCTGCGATTGGCCGCCGCGCCGAGGGGGCGGGGCGCGCGCACGCGGTCGCGGCGGGGCTGTTGCGACAGAAGGAAAGCGCGAGCGGCCGGTGCGGGCGGGCCCGGGGAGCCGAGAGCGGGGAGCGGCGGGGCAGGGCAGGGCAGGGCCGGGCCGGGGCGGGCGGCGCGCCGCGGGCAGCCCASCAGGCGGGCGGGAACCCTCGGCGGGAGCCGGCGGCACCGCGTGCTCCGGGCCGAGGCGGCCGGCCCGCGGGGCCGCCGGGGCGGGGAACAGAGGCGGGGCGACCCGGGCCGGGCCGGATCGGCGCGGCCTAACGGCGCCTGTCGCCCCCTCTGGCGTAGCTCCCACCCGCGCCATGCCCTCCGACCTGGCCAAGAAGAAGGCGGCCAAGAAGAAGGAGGCGGCCAAGGCCCGGCAGCGGCCGCGCCGAGTCCCGGACGAGAACGGTGATGCCGGGACGGAGCCGCAGGAAGTCCGGCCCCCGGAGGCCAACGGGACAGTGCTGCCAGGTGAGAGGGTGGCCGGTCCTGTGCTTACCCCGCGTGTCCCAGGGCAGGGGGCCCGGCCGGCGCCGTTCCCGGCCGGACCGTGCGCGCTGGGCTGTGTCCCGGGCGGGGAACCGCACACTGATGTTCTGCTGAAACACCTCGGGCAGGGCTTGCACCGGGCGCTGCAGCAGCTGCCGTGGGGAGCGCTCTGCTCTGAGGCASCGGGACACCCGCGAGCCCTGGGGGCTCCGCATTGGCCGTATGTCTGAAGGATGCCCGTGGCCCTCGACTGAGGCATAGCAGTGTGAAAATGGAGGGGGCTGATGGTRTTTTCCCCCTCTCAGACAGAAACTTTGTCTTGATCCTTGGACCTGTTTGGAATTTTTTKGGGTTTTCTTTTCGTTTGAAGTTTTCTTTCCTGCTGCAGAAACCACTGTAGCGTCTGAATTAATTCTCTTCTTACTGCTATTGGCTCTAACTCTCTGCTCACCCGTTTCTCTGAGACGTACCTGGTTTGCAGAAACCAAGAACCTGCCTCTGAAAGAGGTTTTGTGCCTGTTAAAGAGGGAGGCTTTGCYAGTGAGCTGTTGGTCTTGAAGGAAATAGGGCAGGTAACGCTTACAGAGGGGGAGTTTATTGTGGGCCTTGCTTTCGSTCACCTGGCAGCCCGCAGGGTTGTGTCAGGCTCAGCGCTGTGCCCAGAGGCGCTCGGTGCGCGGCTCCGAGCCCCGGGGGCGGCCGGGGCCGCTCCTGCCCGCGGCTCCGGGGGCTGCGGGGGCCGCCCGGCCCGGCCAATCGCCGCCGTCCGCCGGGCCTCATTTGCATAACGCCTCGCTATTGGTGTAGCCCGGGGCRGTGGGCGGGGCGGCGCGGGCCGGGCCGGGGGCTCCGCTTGCCCCGGGGGCGCGGGCACCGAGCGGGCACCGAGCGGGMCCCTCCGGGAACGGCCCCGCACCGGCCCTGGCAGAGCTCAGGAGGCTCGGACAGCCCCGTCGGACACAGGCTGGCATGGTTCGGTGTCAGTGCAGGGCCGGGACTCGATGGTCCTTGTGGGTCCCTTCCGGCTCAGGAGATGGTGGAATTCTRCGTGGGTCGATACCGGCAGATTTCTTACTGAGCTATTTGTATCGGGGTAACACTCCCTTCCTCGTGTTTGCTCACCTGCTTCGTTCTTTRTTGTCGCTGCTCTATGGCATTGCCCAAAGGGGTGCTGTGTCAGTGCCAGTGATGTTTTTTGCTCCTCGGCCAGTGTGCATTAGCCATAGTGTTAGTAGTGATTTTGCTGAGTGAGTGATTTTGCCAGGAGTGCGGGGTGCCGACAACCAGGGTGTCATTCCACACAATCTGAAATCAGGTCTGCCTGCCAAGATCCCCAGTGCCATTGGCTGCTTCAAAGGGCAGCATCTCTCACTGAGGAGTGAAGTTGGCCTGTGACAGAAGGTCAGCATGACAGGARGCATGGTGATGAGGCTCTGGCATGGGCAGCCCAGAGAAGCTGTGGCTGCCCCATCCCCAGAAGTATCCAAGGCCAGGCTGGACASGGCTTRGAGCAACCTGCTCTAGTGGAAGGTGTCCCTGCCCATGGCAGCAGGTTTGAAATAAAATGCTCTAGAAGATGTAATCCAAACCATTCTAGGATTCTGTGATTCTATGGTTTGCTTGTACTGTAGGAGGAAAGGAAGGGGGGRCATGCAGATGGACATCATAGCTTCTCAGAAAATTAGTTGGGACTGTTTGAGTGCTGCTGCTGCTTCTYTGTTCTCAGCTTTCCCTTCGTTTATTTTGTAGTCAATTCGTTTTCTAGCCAAGCCTTTTGTTAAGCTTGCAGGCAATACTTTGTATGCTCTATTCCTAGTCTAGCCCTTCCTGCAGGAGAGCTTAGTCCCATCACATTCAGAAAACAGCTCGCTCACTTAGTTCTTCTGCTCACTGCCTGCTCACTTAGTTCTGGTGGTCCTGTTTTATTTAGATGACACTTAGATATTTAGCTGGTGGAAATTCTGTCTAGACCGTATATATCCTCCTGGTAAGCTGAAAAGCTGAGTGTCATTGCATCTGAGTCTCCTCAGCTCTTCCATAGAAATGGGAGTTGTTTTTGTGGTCCTGGGCCTTTTGGTATAGGGGCTTATGGCTTTCCTTGTTTGTAAATCTGTAACACTTCTCTACATACAGAGGTGGATGCTCTTACAAAGGAGCTAGAGGACTTTGAGTTAAAGAAAGCTGCTGCCCGAGCTGTGACAGGAGTGCTGGCCTCTCAYCCCAACAGCACTGACGTGCACATCATCAACCTCTCACTGACCTTTCACGGCCAGGAGCTGCTGAGTGACACCAAACTGGAGCTGAACTCTGGGAGACGCTATGGCCTGATTGGGCTCAATGGCATTGGTAAGCTGAGGGGAGCTTGTAAAGGTGTCATGCTGCTGAGGAGCTGGGCAGGTGCAGTGGCAAGTGCTGGACACCAGAAGGAGGGCTGTTGGACAGACATGGCTGGGACCCAGCAGTTTCTATTCTCCCCAGGAAGAGGAATTAGTGGGATGGCTGATAGAAGTCTGAGATTGCATGCTAGATCTGGGCTCTGCTTTTGATCTTGTTTTTGTGGAGATGATCTTGTTTTTGGGTGAGATGTCTGGGATCTGTTAAGATTCCTGTTTGCCTGATTAGCTTAGTAGAGCCAGTAAACCCAAAGYTGATGGTGTTAGTCACAGAACTTGTGCTGTATGGAAGAGTAGAGAATGTGTGGATTGGCCTGACTAGGAAAACAATTGTACAGCCCCTGGAGAGAATGACACTACACTAAGAGATGCAGAATATGGGTGTGATGGGAGAGGTGCTAGTAAGAGTGATATCTGGTTTAAGTTTCAGGGAAACCCAGGTTGTTTATGGATGAGTGCCTTGCTTTCCTCTGTGTTAGAAGTCTTTGTGACCAGCTGTCAGACCTGGTTAGACAGCAGAAAGTACAATGGAGATAAAGTTCCACAAATCTGGGCAAGGGCTGAAATGCAGTGGTTACCAAAAAAGCTTCTTCATGTCTCAGTCCTGTCCTTGGGGTGGTGAGCCTTAGCTGGGAGGGTGGCCTGTCCTAGCGAGGCAGTGGGCTCTGCTGTGCCTCCAGTTCTTCTGGCCTCTTGGGAAAAAAATTCYCCGGGATTTTCTGAGGTTGGAAAATGAAAGAATCACAGCGGGATCTGAGTGTATCTCATCTGTTTCACTGTGACCTTGTATTTCACTGAATCCAGCAATCAATTGTATTGTGTGCACACAGGGAAGTCCATGCTTTTGTCAGCCATTGGGAAGCGAGAGGTGCCCATCCCAGAGCACATTGACATCTACCACCTGACCCGAGAGATGCCTCCCAGTGACAAGACCCCTCTGCAGTGTGTGATGGAGGTGGACACAGAGAGGGCCATGCTGGAGCGAGAGGCAGAACGTTTAGCCCATGAAGATGGTAAAACTTCTCGGTGTSCCAAGGGACATTTCCTCCTTTTCCCTCCCTATCAAAGAAAACTTYTGTTCCTTGGGGAAGTTGTCACATGTTGTGGTACCTGTTTCCCCCAGCTGCCCTGTGCTAATGGGCACGGATGACACTTCTTTGGATCAGTTATTCCATGTGGCATCTTAAGAAGTGTCTCAGGCTTGGATATGGAGGGGGCTAAGGCGGGGTAAAGCAGAGGGAGTGTGAGGATTTGCAGCAGTGCAGCTGAGAGCCCTTTGCAGGCAAAGGTGCTGACCAGAGGCTCTCTTGCAGCGGAATGTGAGAAACTCCTGGAGCTGTATGAGCGCCTGGAGGAGCTGGATGCTGATAAGGCAGAAGCACGGGCCTCACGTATCCTTCATGGCTTGGGGTTCACGCCAGCCATGCAGAGGAAGAAGCTGAAGGACTTCAGTGGTGGCTGGCGAATGAGGGTGGCTCTTGCCAGGTGAGTGGAGTAGTGGCACCTGCCTCCCCTGAGAGTGTGTGCCTGCTGGTGAGTGCAGAGCCACGGGCAGCTCTGAGAGCTCAGAGCAGAGCTCAGAGGCTGGGGGTTGCCTTCCCTTACCCTGTGCTGTCATCTCCCCTRTCCCTGCAGGGCGCTCTTCATTCGGCCCTTCATGCTGCTGCTCGATGAGCCCACAAACCACCTCGACCTGGATGCCTGTGTGTGGTTGGAGGAAGAGCTGAAAACGTAAGCATGGAGGARTTTGCTGCTTCTGTGGGTTGTGATTTTCTGCTTGTCAGCATGTGAGCATGAGCATCTTGTCAGCCCCTAAGCAAGTTCTGCAGGAGTGACTGTTTAGTTCTTGCGGGTGCCTAACAGTGTAGTTCTTGCAGTACCAGTGACACCTTCTGCTTGCTGCCATGTGAGATTYTTTGATGCAAGGGCAAAGAATTCAGTTCAGTTCCCTGGCTCCCTGGCACTGAAGAAATGAGAAATGCTGGTTTGTATTCCCAGGTTAAAGGTGGTTCCTTGAAAGCCAGGAGCAGGCCTTGGCAGCCTGTGTACCAGCATTGTGTACTGTACCAGTAGTGTCAGCTTTCCAGACCTGGCTCCTAGCTCAT
The DNA here is from genome assembly GCA_902810485.1 of Alauda arvensis. Taxonomy (NCBI): domain Eukaryota; kingdom Metazoa; phylum Chordata; class Aves; order Passeriformes; family Alaudidae; genus Alauda; species Alauda arvensis. The sequence continues at coordinate 93,405 of CADDXX010000594.1, forward strand.
CTTCCTGCCCACCATTTCTCTTTTCACAGAACTGTAATATCTCAGTGTGTTTTTTGCTAGTGTGTGCGTGAGGTGTCTGGTTTTCATGACAAAGATTAAATGTTAAGGTGCAAGGCAAAAAGCCTAGGAACAGTTTGGAAGCTCAGGTTATGGGGTGTGCATTAAAAGAGCTGTATTGTGAGAAGGGCTTTGCCTTTGCAGAGGTTTGTCCATTAGCTCTGTTAGCTGAACCTTTTGCATCCTTGCTTTAGAAGTGAGGTGCTTTAGGCAAGAGCTTTGAACCTCTTCTGGGGAGGCTTTAACCCCTYGTTGTACAGATTTGGAGCAGAGCCAGATGCAGTGTGTGTAACGGATGGGRGTCTGTACTGAGGGGAAAGTAAGCAAAGGTTGAAACTTCTTAGAAATGTGATGCCAGTGGAGTCAGCTGCATCAGTGACACAAGTCACCTGCCACATAGGCAGCCAGCTCTGGSCTTTTTGTGCTAACAGACAAAGACTGTAATGGTGCAGGGTGTTTTACTACAGTGAAAATTGTTGTCAGGATTTACTCACTGCAGTTGGTTGTAGCTGCTTTACTGCTGATTTCCCAGAGCAYGCATATAAAGCCTTTGTCACCATCAGGGTCAACGAATAGGATTTCTTCTCCKAATTTAGTCTCTAATAAGTTGTGTGGTGCCCCAGGTTCAAGCGGATCCTTGTGCTGATATCCCACTCCCAGGACTTCCTGAACGGCGTCTGCACCAACATCATCCACATGCACAACCGCAAACTGAAGTACTACACGGTGAGCAGACAGAGCCCCCGTGGCCAGCAGGGGCAGGGCTGTCCTCTGGGCACAGCTCATGTCCCATGCTCTGCTTCCAGGGAAACTATGATCAGTATGTAAAGACTCGCTTAGAACTAGAAGAAAATCAGATGAAGCGATTCCACTGGGAGCAAGATCAGATCGCTCACATGAAGGTACCTGCSCAGCTGCATGAGCACCCTCCTGCCCCTGTGTGGGCATCCCTCCCCCTCATCAGCCTTCCACTGGCTTTTGGCTAACTCTTCTCTTGCAGAATTACATTGCACGATTTGGCCATGGTAGTGCAAAGCTGGCCAGGCAAGCTCAGAGCAAGGAGAAGACCCTTCAAAAAATGATGGCTTCTGGCTTGACAGAGAGAGTTGTGAATGATAAGGTAGGATCAGATGTGGGATTGCATCTAGAGATCTGTGTTTGGAACATGGACTACAGGAGTAGAGGGATCTTCAGCAGACAGCAGGAATGGCTGGCAGAACTGGTAGCAAGAACGAGATGCCCTTCCTGCTGCCAAGGATCCCTGTACCAGCATGGAGTAATGCTGAACAGTGAGAAGAGGAGGAGGAATTTTTTAGGGGAGGGAAGTGGAGTTGTCATATCAATAAGGCTGTTTTGCAGATACAAAAATCAGAAAGGAATGCCTGGGGCTCATAGGAGGTGGAACCCTAGTACAGCTTTTACTTGTGTAAAGAGTACAAACACACATTGGTTTCAAAGGGAAAGAAACAGGGATTCARCAGATGAGCTTGCAAGCAGCTCATTAGAATAAATCTGAGTGAGTTGCAAGAAGTGCTTATAAAAAGTCACAATCTGGTGCCTTTTCTACAGCTGATGTTGGTAGTGAGGCATGGAATGGAATGACTGGGCTGTCCCGTGTTCCTGGGTGTCTCACAGGTGGATATTCTGTGTTAACAGACTTTATCATTCTACTTTCCACCCTGTGGGAAAATTCCCCCTCCTGTCATCATGGTGCAGAATGTCAGCTTCAGATACACCAAGGATGGGGTGAGTATGGGAGTGCACATACAGTGATCACTTGTATTCCTGCCTTTTTGGGAGTTTGGGAGATTTGGCTGAGCTTCCTGAGGGGGCTGCAGTGTATGASTAATGGAGCAAGTTCTTGGCAGTGCTAATGCTGGGCCTGCTGGGGACAGGGCATTACAGGTGCAGCAGTGGGGGTTTGGAGAGTACTGAAAAGGYATAATGTTTCATGGTTTTTGTGGTTTGCAGCCATGGATCTATAATAACCTGGAGTTTGGGATTGACCTGGATACTCGTGTAGCTCTGGTTGGACCCAATGGAGCCGGAAAGTCAACACTGCTGAAGCTGCTGACAGGAGAGGTTTGCTCCATGCATTGTCTACCCTGCTCTGGGCCTTTACTTTTGGGATGGTCTTCAACAAAGTGCACTKGTTTGCCAGAACACCCTGGTCAGGCCTTAGAAGTCCTATGGTCTTGTTGAAACATAGGGCTTTCTCTCATATTRCCTGTTCAGACTGCCTCCCCTGTGCCAGAACGGAGATGGCTGCATTCTGTATCTCTGGCACACTGCAAGAGGAGAGSTTTCCTGGTGAAATGATTTTATCTTCCCCTTCCAGCTGCTGCCCACAGATGGGATGATCCGCAAGCACTCRCACGTGAAGATTGGTAGATACCACCAGGTACTCCCTGCAGCAGCCCCAGGGACAGGGAATGCTTAGGGAAAAGCTGTCAGGAATGAGGAACCTTCCCCCTCTAGTTCTGCTTCTAAGGCYTCCCCCACTGCTGCCTTTCTGTGTCTGGAGATGGGGGAAGGAACCATGGAATGGTCTCCAGCTCATGTTCTTGCCCTGCARTGAGGCTGTGGTCCTTCCTGTTCAGCCTCCCACCTGCTGTGGCACAGCTTGTGCTTGGTGATGGACAAGTCTATTCTGAAGCAGCATTCCTGTTCCTGAAATGGAAGTTATTCCCCAGTAGTTCAGCCCAGAGGCTGTCCTGTGGGTGGGGTTATTGGCTCCTGTGTTCTGCCACTCACCTGGTACCAGAGGGGTGCAAGGGGGGTAGGGCTTAGGGCCATGAAGTGGTTGGCCTGCACAGCCTGAGGCTGACTTTTCTTCTCTGTCAGCACTTGCAAGAGCAGTTGGATTTAGACCTCTCACCCTTGGAGTACATGCTGAAATGCTACCCAGAGATCAAGGAGAAGGAGGAGATGAGGAAAATCATTGGCAGATATGGTYTGACAGGGAAGCAGCAGGTGAGTATGAGCTGTTGAGGTTTGCTTTTTGTTCATTAGGGGAGTAGAGCTTCTGTGTTTTCTGTTACTCTGCTAATACCTGACAGTGAGCTACAGTATGCAGCATGGCACACCACCACATCAGAATGCTTTTTACTTCTCTGCCTTTGAAATTCAAGAAAAAAATAACTCATGGCCCATGGGAACTTTCTTTGGATCACAGCAGTGTGTGGGTAGGAAGGGGTGACCCCCTCAGATTCTGGGTGAAAAGAAAGCAAATTCTGGTATAGTGCTAGACATGAGCATGCTTTAATTACAGTTTGAACTATTTTGCYTCTCTTTATTTCCAAGATGAATACCAGGCAGAAGTGCTAGAAGTTTCTCAGCTGTTTGTAGGGTCCACTTGGCTCAGACAAGAGAGTGGGCTCACCTGTGGTGCTCTGAGTCCAAGCATGGCATGCTCCTGTCCRTGGCACAGCCTGTGTGTGACATTGTCCACATTGCTGCAGTTCCACCTTCATTTTTACATTGGTTTTGCCCATTTGTCACTGCAGGAGCTGARAGTAGTTTGATTGTTGTGTCAGTAAATACCAGGCAGACCAATTAACTGTCCTTGCACACCTCTGGCACAAGCTGGGCCTTGCTGTGTACAGTCCTTCAGAAGCCCCTGGAATTCCCTTCCTTCCCTGGGTGGGAGAAGGTTGGGGTRGGTGTAAGGCTGACTGAACACGTGCCATGGAGCTGCTGGGTGCCCAGGTGGCGTGGCTCAGGGTGGCACATGTCAGGTGACTGCAGAGCTGCAAGCCATGTGTGTGTTGRGCAGGTGAGCCCCATCAGGAACCTCTCTGATGGGCAGAAGTGCCGTGTGTGCTTTGCCTGGCTGGCCTGGCAGAACCCCCACATGCTCTTCCTGGACGAGCCCACCAACCACCTGGACATAGAAACCATCGATGCACTGGCAGATGCCATCAATGAGTTTGAAGGAGGAATGATGCTTGTCAGCCACGACTTCAGACTCATCCAGCAGGTAAGGACACTTGGGAGTTTTGTCAGAGCACCTTTCTAACAGTAATTAAAACGAGGTGTTTCAACTGACTGGCTCTTACTCATCCCAAAAAGATGGGTGAGTGAAAAAACAATCATGATTCCCTTACTGTGTTCATGTTAAACAATTACTGAGCTAGCCCAGGAAAAYATTAGGTATTTAAAATAAAAACCACCACAAATGTTAATACTGATCTATCAGCTACAGCTTTGGCAGCGAGTTCAGGTATGATTTTATTTTTCACTGTGATAGATCCAAGTAGTTTAGGTTCAGAACTACTTTTGTTTCAATTACCAAGTTAGCAAGAAAGGCTTTTCATCTTAGTCTGTGAACAAAATCAGAAATAYAGAGGGGCCTAGGATTTTCAGTTCTAAAATCTTGTATAAATTACGTGGAAAACACCAGGGAAAGTGTTTCCCTGTAGATACTTTCCTTTGGTAGTCTAAATGTGATATTTATCAAACTTTTCTTGCCAGACTTCAGRGAATAGTTTTTAGTGAACTTTATAATTTTGGTAAGATTATAAAATTTCATACTGCAAACCTCTCCTCCTCCACTCCTSCTCCTGCTCATGTGTTTGCTGTCAGGTGGCACAGGAGATCTGGGTCTGTGAGAAGCAGACAATCACCAAGTGGCAAGGGGACATCCTTGCCTACAAGGAGCATCTCAAGTCGAAGCTGGTGGAYGAGGACCCTCAGCTCACCAAACGGACCCACAACGTGTGAGGGGAGATTGGCTGCTGCTCCCTCTGCCTGTGCTCTAGGATTGCTGCAATACTGCTTCCCCTCCACTTGCCTTGCACCTCTATGTCTGGACAGAGCTGTTCTCTCCTGATCTGGCTGCGTTTGGGCAACTGGTTCCTTATTTAGACAATGTCCCATCTGAGCCAGGCCTTGGAATCTGTTGGCTTGGGGTCACAACGGTGGCTGTCGGGGTGTCCGAGCTGCAGTGAAACACAAGTGGAGACCCCAGCCCAGCTTCTCCTGCCTTTTCCTTCCCAATTTCTGCTTCAGTTTAGATACTTCACTTCAAACTCTTCTGGCCTTGGTTTGTTTTTAACTATTATTTAACAGTGTAATTAACAGATCTGCCCGAGAATCCATCAGTCAATAAAGAGAGAAAAACCACCTTGTCTTGTTYTGTGAGCTGTGGTAGTTGGGGTGTGCTGGGCTGAGTCAGCAAGTGCTGAGCTTGGAGTGGGATCAGCCCTTCCTCCTAAATGTCCAGTTCCTCAGTACACCCAAAGCTGTGGCCAGAACYTGGGGGCTGTGAGGTGGGTGGTGCTGAGCTGTGAGCAGGGTCCTGCATTCCCACTGGGGCACAGAAAAGCCACCAGTGCTTCTGTCATAGACAGTGACAGACACAGCTTGAAAGTGTTCTGAAGATCAGTGTTAGAGCACAGATCTGTGGAACACCAGTGTGTGCTCTCACCTACACAGTGGCTCAGGCCTGGCATTTTTTTTCACTTGGAATTGTCTAATAATGAGACTCAATAATGAAGGAATTTTGGGCTATGRATTGGTTCCTGGTTCCTTGCAGGTTTAACTAAAGACTAGTCAACTGAAGTTTTAACTTATTTTTGTTCTCAATAACAGATATTTGGAAAAGTTGSTGTTCAAACCTCACCCTGAGCCACAGAAGCTTGAATAAAATACATTTTAATTTATTATTAAAGGGTACTAAAGAGAAAGGTAGGTAGCAAATTGAACTTAATAGTTCTTTTYTGTCATGAGTCATTGTTTTAATTCCTTCTGGCACAGGAGAGTGGCAGCACTGGCCACAGGAAAAGCTCATGTAGCCCATGCAGCAGCACAAGTTGCTGGGTGAGTGGAAGGACAGGACAAGCAAAGGAGCTGTGTTGCCATGCACTGCATCCTTTGGTGTCAACTGACCAGCTTTGRCTTTTTGAGTAGAGTATTTCCTTCTTTTTCTGTGCCAAAGGGCCCATCCAAGTTGGGACTGCTGCTGTGTAAGCACTGAGTGCCTTCCATAGGACAAATGTCACAACATGAGCTGCTTCCAGTAGATCAACCAGGACCTTCCAGTTTTTCACTGGTTCTGGCAATGATCTGAGAAGGGAAAAATCCTATGTTTTCTGGGAAAATAATACCAATTAGTAAAAGTGCTTCCAAGTTAGTTCTGCAGAAAGGYCTAGATGGCAGTAAATGTCACTTGGATATCACACTGGATAAATGTCACCTTGAATATCTCACAGTGGAGGACTTGGAAGTAATCTGGTGTACAGCAAGGGAGTGAAAACTCACAGGGAAGTGATTACTCAAAAGACTGATGGGTCAAAAGTTAAACAGTACTAGATTAATGCACATCTGTTTGCTCTGCTCTCTAGTTTGTAGGAAGTGTTGGTGAGCTGGAAAAGGTTGTGAAGTAGCTCTGAGAATGGTGAGGTCTAACACTCCTGACAGGCTAGAGCTTTTTATCCTGTGCTGCTTTTCCTTACTGCGGATCTGGCAACAATTCACTACATTTCAGATCTGGGGGTAATAAATGGAGGATGCAATCTTACACTGAGTTCTTTGGGAGTGGGAAGTCCTGAGAATGGCTTGGAGACACTGATGGCCAGCATGGTGGGCAGGAGGTGGAGCAYTGCTGTGGCTCATGGAGCCCAGGGGAGCCCTGTTACCTGGCTGCTGCTGCAAAGAGAGAGGAACCTCTCAGATGCAGACACAAGGACCACAGATACATGTGGAAAGCAAAAGCAGCTGTAGCTGCACTAGGGCAACAGTAGGCCAGTACTTGTAAAATKGAATCTATAAATGTGCTTTATCAGCCTTGATTTAACCTCAGTTTGTTCTGTGGTGCCAGTTTGTTGGCTGTGCTGCAGCAGCTGTGGCAGACATGTCCTGGAGCACTGATCTCAGMCAGCCACAAGCTGGGGCAGTGCTACTTTGGGCTGTCTCAGCTGAGAGTTTTCTGGTTTTGCAGAAAAGCAACACTATCAGTAAATGACAAGAATTGCTCCTCAGTTGCCAGGATGGTMATTTCTGTAAAGGAAGTGACCCAGTGCCTGCACAGTCACACTTGCCTGTTACCCAAAAGAAAGGTTGGCTCTAACACAGCCACCAGTGGCAGGTGCAGGCCTGTGGGATTCCCCTGTGTGTGTGCTGCAAGCAGATCCATACAGCACAAAAGCAGCAGCAGCAGCAGCAGCAGGGTGAGCCAGGCCCAGCACTCAGCAGCATGGACAGCCCTCAGCACTCCAGGGAAGCAGGTGGGAATTCTCCAGACCTGAGGGTTGGACACTGCCTGTGTTGCTCAGGGGACAAGCCTCCATCCTTGGTGTGTAAAGGCTCCCWGTGCCCAGTGCTGAGTGAGCACTTGCTGCTCCTCCACCAACGGGCTCCCTTCCAAATAAATGGGTTTTTCCAGAAAAGACAGCTGTGTGTTTGTCTCTGTGTCACACTGGGTATCACAAACAGGGTGGCAGCTGGGGAGGGACACAACAGCTCCCTCAGCACAAGAGCCCCTCCCTGTGTGCTGTGAGCTGAGACCAAGGTAACACAGCTCCCCTTRCAAGGAGGGTGCTGGAATGTCCCTGCTGGGAGGAAGCCCTGAACTGCTCCCTGACAACAGCCCCTTAYGAAGAGGTGATGTCTCGTGCTCCTCACTCCCGGTGTTGGTCGCTCCTGTTAGGAGAGGATCCCACTGCCACATACCCTCACAAGGCCATTCTCCTTCCCAAATGCACTGACATGGCCATTCCAGCCTGTCCTGCCTGATCACTCATGGTTCAGTGTCTGGGAGCAAGGACCTGGCTGTGGCACTGATCCCCCTGTCACTGTGACAGTTTTTGTGTCAGGGGAGGCTGGTAGGTGCCTCTCTGTGAGGACAGRCTGAGAATAAAACAATTCAGTGAAACACTGGGTGCTGCACAAGCAGTAGCAGGATCACTGACTGATGTGTGGGTCTCCCAAGATGTGATTTGCTCAGGATGTGCCAGTAGGATGTGTGTGCCTGAGCAGGAGACTCCACATGGCAGCACAGAGACCCCGGTGTGTTCTCCCACCAAACAAGCGTTCTGGCATCACTCTTTTGTGAAATGGCTGCAGTGGTGTCTGCTGAAAGGCTTCCTTTTCTCTCCAAAGCACAGAAAACCCTGTTTTGTTCATGCCTCTCCTGTGTTGCTGCACGTTTTTCCTGGTTAAGCTGAAATCCTGTGTCACATTTACCCTCATTAGTGTAATCACTGGTTTCCAAGATAGATCAAATCCATATTTGGGGTGTCAGCCCTCCACTGCTCCCTCCTGACATCCCACAYATCCCTGTTGTGTGCAGCAGGTGGGATCCCAAGAGCAGGCTTGGTGGCAGGGGAAATAGGGTGGTAGGRTGTTTACAGTGCCCTCGTTTCATCTCAAATGCTTGCTGCAGTCACTGGGTTTCCCCTGATGGCATTTCCTGTTCCAGAGCACAGATGTGATTCCATTTGATTCTGGAGTGCCTTGAGTGCTCCAATGCACAGCTTTGCACCAAAGCAAGATCCCTCCTTGCACCAAACCCCTTTTGGACCCAGGAATGGCTCTTTGTGCTGGTTTAGCATGGAAATTATTTTTTTTTCAAGAAAGTTATAGCAAAACCAATTAGTGACTGGCTCTGAAATTGTCAGCTTGTTAAACCAACTACTGTGGCTTTCAGATTCCTGACTTCTTTGACTTTCCTGCTGTTCTTCAACTGCTTCCTAACACTGGTGGGCCTTTCTGCCCAGGTTATCAGTTTATACTGGTTAGAGGAGATGCTAAATGTCTTTGGGTCAGTAGGATGAAGTTAGCACTGGGTAAAGGGTTTTTCTAATGTTTATAAATAATTTTCAAAGCTGTTCTTTGTTTGGTTGGGTTTTTTTTTTTCTGGTGGGCTGTGGGAATGAGAATGTTTCCTTGTTAGGTCTTTTTGTATTTTGTTTTTGTCACTGCTGTTGTTTGGTTTGGCTTTTGTTGTTTTTGGGGTTTTTTTTTTGATTTTTTTTTCCTTCTGGTGAAAACTTTCTCCTTTCTGGCAGAACCAAAAAAAATAAACTTCATTGACAGAAAAAACAAATAGTTTTCTTTCTAGACACATGGCCATCATCTCTGCTTGCTTCCAGTGTCCTTTAAAGACAGTCTTATCTTGCAGGGCTCTAAACTGGGCTAGGACTGGGTGTCCTGTGTTCTGCCTTGGACCATCACATTAATGACTAAATTAAAGGCCCTCGCTGCCTTTCTTTGTTATCCCCAGGGGCTCCTTACAGGAGGGACCGGGGCCCTGAAGGGAACATGAGCCGTGCAAGGGAGCGAGCAGAGCCACGGCAGCCAGGCCAGCAGGGTGGGGCATGAGAAGCCTCGGAGGASCAGCCAGGACAGTTAAGGACAGCAAAGACTTCGACATTTTGTAGATTTTGCAGCCCCTGTGGCAAGTTAGATACTTGCTTGTTGAGGGTGTAGAAAGTGGCAGTGTCACAGCCGCTCGCAGCAACAGCAGGTGTGTGGAGAGCTTCATCTTTTCTTGCTTAAATTCCACTGGCTGCTCGTTRGTATCTGGCCAAGTTTGCCTGATGTATCACTCACAAGCCCTTTTAATGACCTTCAGAGAGGGCRCCTCATTTTCKAAAATAAAGCAGTTTCTGTTCTTTGTTGGAGGCAGTTCAAAACTTTYATTTACAATCCCGTATCTCTGAGGAGGCAATGGAGAAACATTCCTTGCTCTTKACTCGTTCGCTACAGCTTGCCTCGCTCTCCGAGGGACGGGGAATGCTGAGCCGGGAGCTGCAGTTCTCCTCCTGCCCTGGAGATGGGTGTCTCTGCCTGCCTGATCTCGGGTGCATTCCTGCGGCAGGAGCCGAGCCCGGCTCGGGGCAGGCTGCGGGCACTGCCGCCAGTATAGCGCTGAATGAGCATTCATGGAGATATCACCAATGCCGCCTCCTCCTGCCCCGGGGCCCCTCTCTGCGCCGGAACAGCTCCGGCTGTGCGGGTCAGGCGCTGGTTTGTGTGGAGTGGGTGAGTGGCTGTCTCCTGCAGGTGTCCGAGAGAGCATCGAGCTGGTTTATGGTGGAGTGAGTCAGTGAGTGGCTGTCTCCTGCAGGTGTCCGAGAGAGCATCGAGCTGGTTTATGGTGGAGTGGGTGAGTGGCTGTCTCCTGCAGGTGTCCGAGAGAGCATCGAGCACCAGGTGAGCCAGGATTTAAAGGTGTCGGTGCTTGGTTCTCCACGACTCCACTTTCGCATCCTGCTTCGTGTCGCACCCCCTTTCCCCCCACCCACAAGAAAGGCTGGAAGGATGGAGCTGGCGATTGGCCCCACATTGCCCTGACCAGATGCCTGCATTTCCTCAGGGATGGGACAGGGACTGCTCYAAGGGGCAGCAGGAGGAGGTTGCTCTTGGAACGAGGGAGTTCTGCACKGAACCTGCCCACACTGCCCCTTCCACATTTCCCTGGAGGGGGTGGGTTCACCTCTTGCTGTGCAGGGATCCCGTTTCTCCTTACTCCAAAGTCCTCCTGGAGTTTCCCCGGGGTGCCTGCACAGGATGTCAGACACGGTTGTGTTTTCCTGAGGGTTCACTCTGTGTTTAGCTGATGAGCTTTGGTGAGGACCATGCCTCAGCTCAGACTGGGCTTGTGGCTGCAGTGAGATCTGTGTGAAGCTGCTTTTGGGCTCTGCTGCCCACAGGGGATTCACAGGGCACTGGTCACTGTGAGAACAACTCTCAAGTATTCAGTGCATTCATTCATTCACTAAAAGCAAAACTTGGAGCCTGTGCAGGTTCTCTGTCACAGTGTCTTGGGGCTGCCTTGTTCCATGTGAGTCTGCCTGTGTCTTCACAAGTCTCACAGCAAGTTTTTAGTACTGCAGCACTGTCATGTTGCATGTCCCTGGCCCCACATCTATGTTCTGACTAAGCTATGCATTTCTGTGAGCTAGAAACAATTTTTTTCTTTGTCCTTTCCTCAACCTCTCAAAAAGAGCAGTATAGTGCTGAATGAGCATTCATGGAGTTATCACCAATGCCTGTGTCCTGTTTRCCTTTCTGTAAGAGAGCAGTGGCTTAAGAGCACGGGCTCTTTCTTTCACAGGGAGGAGGAGCAGGAGGCAGAGCATCCCTGCGGTGTGGTACGAGGGGAGGSAGGTTTTTGGGCAGTGGGGGCTGGCAGCAGTGCACAGACCTGTGAGTGYTCCCCTGCCCACGTTGTGTCCCTTGGCAGCCGCGTTGCCAGGTGGCTGCTCCGGTGCCTCATTAGCCACTGCTCCAACAGCAGAGGCAGGAGCACTTCAGCACGGGCAGGGAAATGAGCTGGTGATGGATGGCCCTGGCGATGCCAAAGCTGCTCAAATAGGAACCTCTGGTGTCCAGCCGGGGTTGCAGCAGTGGCCTCTCCTCCCCTCTGTGCGCAGCTGCTGCTGTGTGGGGATGGTGCTGCCCTGTGTCACTTCCCTTCTCTGGGGAGGCTGAGGCTGGCTGCTGTCCCTGAGCACTGGAAGCTTGTGGAATCCCTGTGTGGAGGAGAGGAGAGGAGAGGGCAGCTGACCAAAGGTGAGGCAGGCTCTCCCCCAGCAGCAGATGCACTGCTGTCTGAGGCGCTGTCACCGCTGATGCTGCCAGTGCTGCAATGGGACTGAGTGTCCACACCATCCTTGGAGCTGTCTCTGTGTTCTCCCCAGCAAGGGTTGCTACAAGTAGTTGGTTTCCTTGGGTTTTTTCTCTCTTTTCATGCTCTGTGTGCTCTGGATTCTCGGATGTAACCAACGATAATGTTCCTTTCTTCACCCCCCTGCTTAGGATTGTGCTCGGGGGTGTGGGAGGTGTTCAGACCGAGTGAAAAAGTAAATCWTATGTTGTAACCATAACTTCCAGGGCCATGTAAAGGGAGCCAGGAGGCATCCTTGTTCTCATCCTTGTCCTGTCCCTGTGYAGCCTTGCATTACCTGATGCCAGGGGGAGGAGAGGCAGGAAGCCCTGCTCTCTGGTGAGGTGTTCCCTGAGGAGGAGCCCTGGGGGCTGGCTCGCAGTGCCCCTGGTGCCTGAACTGCTCCGGGGCTGGAGCTCACTGGCATGGGGACAAGAGGCGTGTCCCCAGGTGAGCCATGGCATCGGCCTGGGCTCAGGACAGCCACCAAGGAGGAGGAGGAGGAGGAGGAGGAGGCTGCTTCCATGTGCCCCACGCAGGATGTGGGGCTGGAGGAGAGGATGACACGGGCAGAGTGGCCCCATGAGGAATGGCTGCTGCAGGCCACACGCCGTTTTCCCATTAGTGAGTGTTTAGTTCAGCGTTTTAAATAATTGTGTCCTCGGAATGATATTTAAAATCCATTTGGGAGGCAATGAGGCGGGAAAGTGCCTGTGCCATTGTGATGACGCTGCGCAGGCCGTGCCACACATGCATATTACAAACTCGTTACCGGCTCGTTCCACGCGTGCTGCTCCCTCCCCACACAGCCTCCTTCSGAGCCTCTGGATGCATCTCCCCCGCCACGGCTGCAGTGCTCGGCCCTATGGACACATCCATGGGACAGGAGAGACAGGCTGTCCTCTGGGGTGAGGGACCAGGCACAGCCAGGGGATGGCAGCTGGCAATGTCCATGGCAATGGGAGTGTGGGACACGCCTGGGGATGGAACTCCTGTTCAGGTGTCCTGGCCTTTGGTCACTTTCTGAGTGGCCCTTGGACTGGTGTCACTGCAGGTGCCTGACCCTGAAGCCCCAGGGCTCTCAGCTGCTGAGCTCTGGGCACTGTTGGAGGAGTTGTGTCAGCTGTCCTGGGCTGTTGGAGGAGTTGTGTCAGCTGTCCTAGGCTGGCTCTGAAGGTGAGGACAAGGCTCTGCTCCTCAGTGTCCATGGGAGGTGCATGAGCTGGAGGGACGAGGTGTGAGGGAGCTGATGGGGCAGCAGCAGTTCTGTGGGTGCTGCTCAGTGGCTGCTTGGGACAGTGCCTSTTGTTCTTGCTGATCTTTCTGTTTCTGTTCCTCTCTGACTGCTGTGTGGGCACCCTCTGCTGTCCCCTCAAGCCATGCAAGACAGAAATCCTGTCTGGGAGGASAAGGCTCCTGGTACCACTTTGTCCTTGTCCTGCTGGCCTTGGTGGTGTGAGCAGTATTCAGGCCTTATCTTCTTCTTCCTGATCATGTCCAGGCCCTCCCAGCCAGGGTCCCAGCTTGGATTTTTTCAGTGCTACCTTGTGACCAAACATTAGTGGGGTGAGGATGAAAGCCCCAGGTGTACTTCAGGACGTGTTGGATTCTGACATTTCTGTCCCTTCCTCACTGACAGAGCTGGCTGCTCTTCTGGATGGGAATGGATGGGAATGGATGGGAATGGATGGGAATGGATGGGAATGGATGGGAATGGATGGTTCTGACACCCTTTTCTCTGCCTGCAGCTGAGGGTCCTCAGTGCCCTCATGTCCCTGTGGACTTTTCTACTTGGCACCAGTGGGTGCTGGGCTTGGAGATGCTGAAGGTGGCTGCCTGTGTTTTGTGGGCTTTGGGGTTTTTTTTTTCCTTTTGTTTGTTTGTTTGTTTGTTTGTTTGTAGTTTTGGTTGGTTGGCTTGGTTTGAGGTATTTTTTGTTGTTAGCTGTGGGAATGGGAGAAGATGTCCAGGGCAGCTGGTGCAGAGCCAGCTCTGTGAAATGCTGAGTGTGAAGAYGCTGCCTGCCCTCAGCCAGCTTGCWGGGGGTTATGGGGTGGGGGACACCTGCAGTCAGGACCTGCCTCCCTCCCACCAGGGGCCTTTCCTGGATGGCCCTGGGTGCATGGATAGGGCTGAGTGTGAGGGGTTAGTTTGGGATTCTGCTCCCACGCCCTGGGGGAGAATGATGGTGTTGGTTCTAGTGGTAGGAACAGCACCAGTTGTAAAGGCAGGGTAGAGAGGAACTAAGAGTTCCTAGTTTCTCCTTTTCCCCATCTCTTAGGGATTCCAGACTTCCTGTACTCAAAGTTCCCCAAGTCAGGGCTGTTGCTCTGAGGCCCTCACCTGGCTGGAGGAGACTCTGAAGCTTGGCTGTGGATTGCACAGTGGAGCTGGGGAAACAGGAGGAGACTCTGAAGCTTGGCTGTGGACTCCACAGTGGAGCTGGGGAAACACCACTGCATCCTTCAGGAGAGCAGTGTGCTCCCAGTGCAGCACCAGTGGGATGCTGCAGCTGCTCCTTGGCACAGAGCATCTGTGCTGTGCCAATGGGAATGTTTAGCCTGATCCCAGTCCTGGGACTGGTTCATGGACCCTCTTCAGCTTCAAGGTTCTTACMTAGCTGTTTTCTCTGCTCTGGAAACAGCTGCCAAAAGGGACACAGCAAAGTCTGGCTCCCTGTTTGATCAGCACCTCCAGCCACACCACAAAGAACTTGATCACAGTTTGGGCCCAGTGTGACAGGATAACCTGTGCTGTACAAGCTGCTGTTCTCAGGGCTCACCTCTCTGCCCAGCCCTGTGGCAGCCAGCCCTGCTGCCCTGGGTGAGGGGCTGCTTCCCTGAGCAGTGTGTGCTACTCGTGAGGGTCTTTTTGGCCCCTGTGGAGCTGCCCGTGGGGAAGAGCCCTGTCCTTGGTCCTTTATGAATTCTGACACTGAGTCTGATCCAGGCCTTTCCCAAGCTCCCCCTCACCCACCTCTGTCCCTGCCAGGGTTGTCCCCACCTTGCTGTGCCTCTTTCCCAGTGGCAGTGCTGTGTGGAGCAGGGGCTCTGCAGAGCAAACAAGCACAAAGAGAATGTTTCCAGGCTGCCTGCCACCCCTCTCCCGTGCCCAGTCTGTGCTGGTGATTGCACCTAGCAGCTGAAAATAAGCTCTTGGRAGAAGGGGAGGTGGTGATGAGGAGCTGCCAAGCCAGGCTATTTATACTGGGTGATTCAGGCCTGTGCCTGAGTCCAGCCAGATGCAGGAGAGCTGGAACCCARGAGCAACCTGTGAAGGAGAAACCCTTGAACAGGAGGCTCTTTGCTGCAATAGCTCATTTGCTGTGCTCAGACTTCTCAGATTCTTTACCTGAGATGGACTGCAGCCTCCCCCTCGGCTCTGCCACAGCTCAGGGGAAGGGTTCTCMCAGTGTGAGGTCCCAGCACAGCCCAAGCCCAGGTGGCTGGGAATGCCAGCAGAGCCGCCTGGAGCCCCTGCAGTGCCGGGATCTGCTGGTGCAGAATGCCCTCTTCACTGGAGACCTGGACATGGTGCAGAAGTACTTCACCAAGGGCACAGCCATCAATCTCATCATTGAGACCAGGGGCGATGTGCTGCGCTGGACCAGCAGTAAACGTGGTGGGTATGAGGGACTGGGACCTGGGGGGACAGAAAATGCCCAGGATGAGGTCCAAAGAAARGGCTCAGGCACCTGAGAACACTGTTGAAAGGAATCCCCAGTGGTGGAAAAAGGTTTGAGGGCAGAAGGACTTGGGAAGAACAGCTTTTGTGTGAGGAAGGAAGTTTCTAAGGCTGYACAACAAATAGTAGCAGGCTTGTTGAAGGTGGCATGAGGCAGATCTACTGAGAAATAATGAGAATAGGGCCCCTGGAAGAGTTACTGGAGAAGCACATCTCAGGACCGTTGTGTTAGAGATTGCTGGGATGGACATGAAATGCCTGTGAGGTGGGGAGCATGCATGGGTGAAAAGGCATCAGAATGCTGTTCTGTTCCATGAGGTAGATTTGACAAGGGGAACAGAAATCCAGCCTAYGAGAAAGATGGAGGAAGAAAACTTTCCTCAGTGACAGGAGGTAGGAGCTGATCATTCTTGGTGTTTCTTTCCATCTGTACATCTCGCTGTGCCTCGTCCAGGCACATCTTGGGGCTGCCACACATGCTTCCACACTCTCTGGTCCCTTTTACTCATCAGCATCATGGATGAGTTTCTCAGTAAGCAGTGCAGCTGGTGTGTTCAAGGGAGAGTGTGCTGGGCAGCCTGGAGTGCCCTTGTTCTGGCTGCTGGCAGTGAGTGGTGTGCTGCAGGCAGACTCCCAGAAGTTCAGTGTCAGGTGGGGAAGGCCCTTAACTCCACCACCCTCCTCTCCAGAAGGCTGGTGGCARAAGCCTCCCACCCCAGAATGGAAGAGCTGCTGCTAAGGCTGCTCTCAGAGGAGCAGGACAAGTGTTCTAGTGTTAATCAGACTGCAGCATTTTGTGGGGATCCTCTCCAGCCACAGAGTGTGTGAGCTTGCAGTGCATGTGCTGCTACTTGTGAGTGGTGAGGAGTATTTACTGAGTTGTAAGATTTGTACAACCCAGGTTTTGATTGTTACWGTCTACTTAGGAACAAAATCCCTGAAGGAATTACCCTTGGTGTAACTGAGCCCTTTGTCAGTAAAATACGAACTGTGTGTTGTAACTCCTGCCTTGTGCTAAGCTGCAGACACACTCCTGCTAAGCTGGCAGCCAGTCTCTCTGCTTGTAAAGCTTTGTGCCCCAGAAAAAATGCAACAGACAACGTGAAACAACCTCATGCAGAAGTTTCTCTAATCAACAAAGTTTCAAGGCATGAAAAACCCAACCAAACAAGATCATTCATCAWGCACAGAGCAAAAATGTGCTGCCAGATTTATCAGATGAGAATACAGAACAAAACCCGAAACAAACCTTCATGCTACCTGAGGCTTGTCTCTGTGTCTCACTGACTGTGTGGGGACAGGTTCTTAGAACTGACTCAGTGACCTTAGCAGTAGGCTCCAGTGACCTTGTCTTTCCCAGATCACCTCACTGGCATTTTAAGGTGCCCAGAGGAAGTGTAAACTGTCTGGTGTCACTGATA
The DNA here is from genome assembly GCA_902810485.1 of Alauda arvensis. NCBI lineage: Eukaryota > Metazoa > Chordata > Aves > Passeriformes > Alaudidae > Alauda > Alauda arvensis. The sequence goes on from CADDXX010000594.1 coordinate 110,178, forward strand.
CTTACACAGCTTTCTGCCTCCCTGGTGCATGACTGGGAACCTCAAGCTCTCATGGGATACCTGCTCATTTCCTTGGGCAMACAGAGGGTCCCATCAGGTGACAACATCTGCCAGGGGCTTCCCTATCTTTACCCTTTTGCAGGCTACATTTTAGTCAGACAAGGTGAAGTCTGCACAGACAGCAAACTGGATACTGTCAGCACACAACTTGCTCATTTATTTTCATTACTGAGAAGGGTAAAAGTTCCCTGTCTTACACTCTGCTCTGGTCCCCTGATAGTTGTTGCTTGGTGGTCTATTGGGGTCACTTAACCGGGGTTTAGATGCGTGATCTGAGTAGTTCCACGGCACAAAATTAAACTGAACCCTGAGAGCCTTCCATGCAGCTGGGCACGTTCTCTGGATCACATGGWGTGGACAAGATGTGCACAGTGCTAATGCCCCGTGAGCAAGGCATGCTCTGTGCTGGGCAGGCTGGCTGTGAGCAGCCAAGGGGGTCAGAGGAAATCAGCCCTCAGGTGGCAGGACTGCAGTCAGCACCGAGTCAGGGCAGTGTCTCAGGACTGAAAGGGAACACCAAAGCTATGCAGGAGCTCTGTGCAAGCTGGATAGTAAGAACAAGGAGGAAGTGGGGAGGGTCTAAAGGATAATCCCTTCCAATTTTTCCCATCCTAATACCTATTTCTACTACTTATTTGGCTTGGATTAAAAAGACCAGTCTAATAGCTTGTTTAAAAACCTTCCTGGTGCCAATGGCTCAGGTGCAACTGGTAAATGGGTGTGTGTGGAGCCAAGGGGGAACAAAGGCATGGAGATGTGTGTGGAGCTGCTGGAGTCACGCTGTTGTGGTCAGGGACAGACGTTGAGCAGGCATGAAACTGTTTCCCTCCCTGTTGTCTTAGTGATGTCCCATCTTCATTTCTACCCTTCAAGGCTCCCCTGCCCTTCCTGAGGGCTTTCCCTTCACAGCAGAGCACTGCTGAGGTACTGCTGCCCGAGTGGASAGCCTTTATCAGCTCCTGGCCCCAGTGTTTGGTCACAAGGTTTCCCAGAATAGAACAGCTGAGACCTGAGCTGTGCCCAGCCTGAGCCACRGAGAGGGGTGTGCTGTGTTCCCCCTCCCTGTGGAACAGCCTGGGCTGGCAGGCAGGCTCTGGGCCCATCACAGGCTGCTGGTGGGGCTGTGCCTGCCTGGGCTGCACAGCAGGTCCTGTCCTGCACAGCAGGTCCTGTCCTGCACAGCAGGTCCTGTCCTGCTCTCTGGGCAGCTCTGCTTGCTTGCCATGGGCAGCACCAGCGGCGGCAGAGACCAGAGCCAGGAGCCCATCCGCACACAGCAGGTGCAGGGCCCTGCCCAGGTGTTCTGGCAGGCCCTGCTGGCTGGGGAGCACGGCACTGTAGCCGAGATCCTCAGAGACCCTCAGAGCAACCTGAGCCCCAACGCTGTGTTTGACACCAGTGACCTGGAGGAGTGGAAGAACTACCGCTTCAACCCCCGCGGGCTGAGTACGGGGCAGGGGGCTCGGCCTGTGTGCGTGCTCTGGGGCAGGGCTGCTGCTGGGGCAGGGCTTTGGGGTACTGCTGGGCTTACACAGGAGTGCCATGGGGACAACAGCATGGGCATGTGGTCAGGTTCTCATGTGTTCTCGTGGAAGGGGGCTCCTGTTCCCGAGAGCACAGGGTGCATCCAGGAAACCTGGTCCCTCTCYGAGACATTGTCATGAGTGCTTGGGAAGTGCTCTGTGTGCAGCCTGCACTGCGCTGCCACCTCCCACTGCGGGCTGTGCCAGACTCTCACAACAGGAGTCAGAGCTTTGAGATGGCTCCGTTTGAACCCAGCCCTGCAAAACACAGATGACCACATGCTGCCTCTGCAAGAAGGAGCTGAGAGGACTGCACGTCATGCAGCCTGGGATGTCCTCCAGCTCAGTCTGGGTAGGCAGCAAGAAGCACAGTTTAAGGAGCTTTTTTCTTGTAGTCTGTTAGCCAGCAGACTGCACCAGCTCAGCGATGGTTTGTGCTGGGTCAGCATCTTTGAGAGCTGGCACATTTCAGCCCCTTGCTCTCTCCTAGGCCCTAGATGTCCATCTCTGGTGTAGCTTGCTCTCTGCACCCTRCTCAGGGCTTGTTTGAGTCCSCTGTGTGTGTGGCAGTTGGCTCTGACACCTCTCTCACTGCCTGGTTCCCTGTGTTTGTGGTGTTCACACATGGTTTGGCCCAGCCACCTCGCTGCCATCAGCCCTGCTCGTGCCCCAGACCCTTCATCCACTGCACTCCCGACAACAGAAACCCCATGGGCCCCATGTGCTGAGCCAGAGGTGAGGGGCACAGTGCCCAGAGCAGCCTCTGCCGTGGGCTGCTGCTCCCGGGAGCTGCTGCCTGCATGGCCTGAGAGCCTTCCAGGGATCTCTGCCCCTGCTTGGGCCGGCCCAAGCTCAGGGCTCTTGCAGGGAAGGGATTTCAAGTCCCTCGAGGGGAAACACAAGTCCCTCGGGGGGACGTACATGGGGTACTTCAAGGAAAACGCCAGGTCTTTGTGCACCGCGGCTGGACGTGGCTCCCTGAGCTCTCTTCCCCCGCAGGGCTGTGGGCGCTGAGCTACGAGCAGGAGCTGACCACGCCGCTGTGCATCACGGCCAGCCGAGGCTACACCGACTGCCTGCGGCTGCTGCTGCTCCGCGGAGCCGCCGTGGACCTGGCCCCGGGCGGCAGAACGGCGCTGCACGCMGCGTGTGCCGCCGCCAGCCCCGGCTGCGTGCGCCTGCTGCTCGGCGCTGGAGCCGACCCCGAGGCCGTCTCCGAGGATGGCTACAGACCCCTGCACCTCTGCAAGAGCCCCGACTCCCTCGAGTGAGTTCTGCTCGGGCTGGGGGGCACAGCCGGCCTCCCTCCYCCTCAAACCTGATCCCACGCTCAGCGGTCCCTCCTCATCCCTGAAGGTGGCTCGGTGGCTGCGGAAKGGGGGTGGCCTCGGTGCCTGTTCCTGGGTCACCTCCGAGGTCAAACAGGGGACTGCGAGCTCGTGTCCTTAGCAGAGGCAGCTGGGGAGCCAGCGGCACACTGTGATGTTCAGGGCTCCTGTGCAGAGCCGCTGTGTGTGCAAGCAGGCATCAGGTGTGACAGCACTTCGAGAGGTCTGTGCTGGGTGAGCTGATATTAGSGTGGCAGTATCTCTGCTCACCAGTCCTCCTGGCTTAAAACACTGCTCCAGGGCACGAGGAACAGGGACTTCTGGAGTCTGGGGACCAGCTGTGGGATGGTACCGATGAGGGGCTGGGAGGTGGAGATGAGAAATGGTCACCACGTCACCCTGTTCCCCCCAGGTGCGTCCGGCTGCTGCTGCAGCACGGCGCCAGTGCGAACAGCCGGACGGAGGAGGAGGAGGACACGGCTCTGCATGTGGCGGCACGGCACGGCCTGGCACAGCACGTCCGGCTGCTCCTGAGCCGCGGGGCCGAGCTGGAGGCCAAGAACMGGGAGGGGCAAACGCCGCTGAACGCGGCCTGCGCTCAGCAGCACCGGCCCCAGGACATGGAGCGCTACTACCGCGTGTGCCAGCTGCTGGTGGAGAGCGGCGCCAGCGTCAACGCCGCGGACCGSGACCGGCAGCGCCCGCTGCACCTGGCCTGCAAGAACGCCAACGCCCAAATCGCMGAGCTGCTGCTGGCCCGGGGCGCCCACGTCAATGTCATGAACTACGGCGGCAACACGGCCCTGCACAACATCCTGCAGGTCGCTGCCTACAAGCTGGAGCACCGGCCCGAGCTCGTGGTGCGGGCGCTGCTCAACCACGGCGCCGTCCGCATCTGGCCCGGCTCCCTGCTCAAGGTGCGGGATGGGMGGGCGGGCTGCGAGCAGCACCGGGGCCCGGTCACAGCAGCGCCCTCCTGGCTCTGCAGGGCTGCTCCACGGCAGCCTGCTCACTGCTCTGCCCAGGGCCTGCGGAGCTGGACATGGTGCTATGGGAATGAATCCCTGCTGTGCTCTCCTGGGGTGTGCTTTGCTGTAGCACTCTCCCGCTTCTGTCTGCTAAGTTGTGTGGACAGTACTCACCCAGTTTCCATAATTGCTTGCTCTGGAAAGTGTTGGTCCTTTTCCTCTGGAGATGTTCCTTCTCAGGGGCACACCCTCCAGCTCCTGCTGTCTCTGCAAGACRCCAGCAGACAAAGGGTTAATTTCCTGTCTTAATTCCTGAGCAGTGCAATAATTACCCAGCCCGGAGATCAGCAGATTGCTCTCCCCTTTGGGAAAATACAGGAAAATCAACAATTAACACTAATTAATCTCCTATTAACGCCAGATAATGAGGATCACTGGTACAGCCAGAATAGACTGTGACAGCTACTGCTGGCCTGGGCCATGGGGAGTGGCAGCCCAGAGCCAGGGAAATCTGCCTGGGTGGGGTGTGCTCCAAAGGCTGCTCTGCTGCTGGGTCCGTGGCTCTGCTGTGTCACCTGCGCCCACGCCAGCGTGGGACACACCAGAGATGTTGTACAAACGTGTGTGAAGTCTTGTGGGGCTCTGTGCCGCCCTTGACATGGGCACAGCACTGCTTTAGACACAGGTACAGATGTCTGTGCAGCCCTGCACCAAACAGGCACAATCCTGCATCCCTGAGACCCTGGTGTGGCCCTCAGCAGAGGCACRGGGTGCTGTGCTCTGGCTGATCACAAAATGAGTGCCAGTCCCTGCCCTGGCTCATGCTCTGACTGCTGAAATGTGAGGTCAGGAGCCTGGTGTAAAGCAGTGTTGGTGTTTAKGAGCTGCTTGCAGCAGTGMAGCTGATGGAGACCATCCCAGCCAYGTGCCATGGTCCCTGAGTCTGAGGGGAAGCTGTGGGGGCCTGGCTGTGCTGAAGGCAGCCATGCTGTGCATGTGGAGTGATGGCTCAGCCCTCCTCTTTGCAAGGAGGGATGCTCTGGTGCTTCATCCCTGCAGTGGTTTTTCTCTCCTGGGTCAGCATGAGGGAAGGACAGGAGTTCACCTGATTTGCCTCATCTGGATTGAGCAGTACTTTGGGAGGTGACAGTGGGGCTTGCARGAACTTGCCCACTGATATGAGATCACCTGCTCTTGATGCCTTAAGCTTTAGCTTTCATATTTTCCAGATTSTGCACTGCATTAGTATATAGCKCTGAACTTCATATAAAATGTTAGCAAGTTCTCCTCACAGCTCAGTCAGACAAACAATCCTTTTCCAGCCCTAGAACCAGGGACACTGTTGCAGCTCTAGGCCCAAAAAGTAAAAACAACAGTAAATCTAGGAGGAYGGGACTTCATAACCTGGAGCTGTAATTGGACAATTAWCCCCAATATATAAATGGACCAAAACTTATAAAAATGTGAGAACATGTATGATCCATTGTCCATCTTGGGTGTMGCCTCAGCCAGGCTCTTGTACTGCCCAAGTTTATCCTTTGCAGGCCCTTTTAACAAATCCCTGCTTTTCTCCTGTAACTCAGCCAGCCTGTGTTGCAGGCACCTCTCAAGGCGCTGCTGTCTCTGCAGGTGCTGCGGTACTGCCACAGCTGTCCCCGTGCCATCGAGGCCCTGCTCAACAGCTACACCCACGTGCGGGTGTCTGAGGACTGGGTGGACGCAGTGCCAGCAGAGGTGGTACAGGTAAGGGATGCTGCCTGCTGCCTGGAGAACACGGCTTCAGTTCTGCTGGGCTGCCAGGGACACCTGGGCCTGGAGGGGGCTGGCAGAGCTGGGGCGGGCCCTGCGGGGCTGCAGGGCACTGGGATGATGCTGCTGGGGACAGGGAGGCTGCTCCATAGGGAGGCAAGTGGATGTGTGGGTCTGCCTCTGGTCCCAGGGTGATCTCTTCAGCTCTGCGTGCCTCTGGTCCTTTCTTCTCTCTGTAGAAATACCCATGTTTCTACCAGTCCCTTTTCTCCCTGGGGCACAGCCCTCGCTCCCTGCAGCACCTGGCTCGCTGTGCCCTCAGGGGGCTCCTGGAGGGGAGGCTGCTGCTGGCCCTGGCCCAGCTACATCTGCCAAGTGCCCTGCACCAGTTCCTGCTGCTGGCCTTCGAGGACGTTCTCTACTAGGGCTGGCAGCTGCAGTGCTGCTGTGCCTTTCTGTGCACAGGTTCCACCCCTGCCAGTGCGGTCTGTGCTTTCCCAGCTGCCCCCTTCCCCTCACCCCACTCCTGCCTGGCCACACCAGCCCCTGTGCCAAGCCTGCTGCTGTGTCCCAGTCCCAAMAGCCTCGTGCTCTGCATCATGCACCTCTTTTGGAGCCTTCTGTCTGTCCATACTAAACTGCAGAGACTCCAGACTAACAAAAGGAGGAATGGGAATTGGGGCATTTTGTGGTGCAAGAGCAAAGACACTGCATGGATCACAGGCTTCGTGGCAGGATAYCAGTTTCCCTATCCCAAATCCAAATACTCTAACCTGTACTAGGCTGCTCTGGATGATTGCTGTGATCCTGTCTTTAGTCAAGTTGCTGAGTCTGTACTCAAGAGGTGTTTGGAATAAATCCTGTTCTTTATAGTTACCTGACTTGTGCGTTTCTTTGCAGCCTGTCCTGACAGAGCTCACCTGACATGCCATGGGTGGGGGCATGCACTCAGACCTGTGCACCCAGCTGCTTCTCAGAGGCAAGTGTGTGCTCCAATGCAGCCCCTTTCATGCAGGTACAGTGTCTGCCTGCCTCAGGAGCCTGGGGCAGGATGGCCTTACCTCACTGCTGGCTGAGGAGGAATGTGCCCTGGGAGTGCTGCTGCCCTGGGCAGAGAGCAGCAGCACCCAGGCACTGGCAGGGTCACACTGTGGCCTGGGCTGCACTCCACAGGGGAAAGGGAAAGGTGTTAYCCTGTGACTTCAGACACAGGTGTAGAGAAAAGGAGGCACCATCCATCCCAAAGATCTGCTGTAAGCAAACTCCATCTCTGCTTCTGGCTCAAGGAGTACCTTGAGCACCACAGCTGTGCCTGGCACAGGTACCCAGGGCAGCAGACTGTGGGTCCCTCCTCTTGCTGTGCTCATTCTGCCTGGCCTCTCTTCGACAGTAGCACTCTGCAGCTCTGAAGACAAAGCTGTTTGACCCAGTGGTGCTGTTCCTGCCTGTCTGGGCTGTAGCTCTGTGCCCTCAGTTACTGTCACACCCTGCTGCTCTGAGGAGGTGAGCCCAAARTCCCACTGGGAGGCTGTTGGTGCTGTTCCTGATGTGCCTGCACTGCTGATGTGCCTCAGCAGGAATGCTAACAGGGTGCCAGAGGGATGTGTTCATGTGCTGCAGGTGCACACTGGAAAGCATTTGTGCCTGCCTGTGTGCAGGCACTGCAGCAGCACAGAGATGGTCCCTCTCAGGAAGGTTTAGCTTTGTGCTCTGTGACACACAGGGGCAGAGCTGAGCTCTTGGTTTGAGGTGACCACAATGATCTGCAAAACTGGGATGAAGTGTACAGGGGAGCCAAAGTTTTTAAAATACATGRATGATGGGCTGCCCTCTCACCWTGGGCCWGYAGGGCATTTCCCTTGCACCAGTGTAGGAATGGAGTCTGAAGTTCCTGCTGGCTGAACTGGCTTCTCTGCTCASGTCCTCTGTTTGTGTGACCAGGGCCAGTGATGCTGTTCCCAAATCACCACGTTAAAGAGTTCATTTTTAGCCAGGTGATGCCTGTGAGTGAAGAGGAACAGAAGCAGGAAGGTCTGTCCTTTTTGGTGGCAGCACAATCTGGGATTGCCTGTGCTGTGTCCTGCTCTGAAGGCAGCTGCAGAGCAGCACACCTGGACAGCTGCACCCTCCTCCTCCCCAGCACTGTCCCTATGCCTGCAGTCACTTGTGCTCAGTAATGCATGCTCAGCCATAGSAGTATCTCCTTAAAACAGGGAAGGCTGGAATTCAGCAGTTTGCTTTCTTTTGYAGTTGTTACTTGTGGCTGTTGGGCTTAGAGCTSTTTCCTGGGTCTTGCTGGTGGCTTTTGCCAGTTCTAGGGCTGCTCTGCACGGGCTGATCAGGGCAGCTCCAGCCCTCCCAGTGGGAAGAGGTGAACCCACAGGSTCTGGTTTCTGCAAATGCAGGAGCAGCTGGAGCTCTGGCACATCCTGCTCCTTCCTGGATGAAGGTGTAGAGGCCCAGACAGGCACTGCTGCAACAAAGGACCCATGGTGGGGCTGCAGGTGCATTTCCAGGGCTCCCCTCAGCCACCTGCTTTGCAGACAGAGCATCCTTGTCTGCCTGGGAGGGCTGAGCTCAGGTGAGTGGCTSAGAGGAACAGGCCATCCCTGGCCCCACATCTTCAGGAACTGAATTTTGTCTGTGTTCCTACCAGAATGGAAAGGGCATGAGTTCATTGTGCATAGGGACACCACTGGGTAACAGCCTCACAAGGAATGTGAGGCTGGTGGGAAAAGGGAGAACCTTTCACAGCACTACCAAGGCAACTGATGGGGAAAAAACTAAWCCAAATCAAACCAATCCAACCCACCAGAAAAGCTTCTGGGAACTCCAGCCCTTTGGCAAACAGAAACAATCAGAAAGGTTCCAGCTAAGCTGCAGGGTGAGTGCAAATGCTCTGACTTCAGCTCAGTTATGCTAATTGATTGGCAATTGATTTTCAGAAACATTTACAAGAACAGATTTTAAAAGATTTAATGTTCCAGAGCACATTCTGGCAACTTAACAAGCTTTGCTATTTTCTCAGGTTTCTGAAGGGGAAATTCCTRATGCAGCAGTGGATGGACTTGTGGGGGCAGTTTTGCCAGGGAAATGTRACCATGCTGAGTGGGAGGGCTGTGGTCTCCCCTGAGAACACTGAACCTCAGGGGTTGTTGGCACAGGGGCACAGGGTTCTGGTGACCAGGCACAGGCAGCTGCTGGTCACTTCTGTGTCCTGCCTTTGCTGGGAATGTCCCCTGGGCACAGCTGGTGCTCCTGCCTCAGCATCCAGCTGGGTTTGCCAGCAGAGCAGTGGTGGCAGGATCCCCCTCAGGAGTGGCTGCAGAGGTGTGAGAACCCYGTTGCATTCTCAGTGCAGCCACTGGAGTGATGTGCTCCGGTCAGAGTCACCCCAGCTCTAGACAGAAGGTGCCATCCCAGCTGTGGATCCTGCTTTGTCCCTCCCAGGGCAGCCACAGCCCTGCCATGCCTGGTGTCCCCTCCTGGCAGACAGGCAGCACTCTCTGCAGCCTTCCCAGCCTCAAGCACCTGCTTGACTCCCACTCGGTTTTCCCTGCTCCTCAGTGAAGAGCATGGGAGGCCATAATGAGTGAGGTACTCACAGGCAAAGCAAGGAGRGRAAAGCTCTTTCCCAGCACRTCTGTCCCCACTCTGAGCTGGAACCTGCTTCTTAGGTAGTTGTGAGTCAAAAAGGCATCACTGTATTTTTCAGTTGTGGAGAGATTTCTTTTCCTTTTTTTCTGCCATGAATTTGACCAGTGGAGCTGTGTGTATCTGAGCATTCTGATGCCCTTGTGACAAGGAGAGAATTGCTCGGTGCATTGGTCACCTCCCTCTATTTATCCTTCTGCTGTCACTGTCATGTTTCATTTGATGCCATGTAAGAATATATGGGCAACAATTGTCTGGTTCTCTTCATTATATGATTTAAAACTGTAGAGATCTGTGCTATTTCTCTCCTTCTGTGGGCTGGAATTGTGTCCAGCTGTGCTGCTCCTGTGTGCAGGCTGTCAGCCAGCCCTGACTGCACAGCCAGGGTTTCCCTGGGCCCCGTTGCAGTGCATCCCTTGGGATGTGCACAGCACTCCAGAGGGGTTGTGCTGTGCCTGTGTGAGGGTGCTGTGCTGAGCACTTGAGACCCACACGAGTGCTCAGGCTCCCTGCACTCATGTTTGGTGTGCTCAGGCTCCCTGCACTCAGATTTGGTGTGCTCAGGCTCCTGCACTCATGTTTGGTGTGCTCAGGCTCCTGCACTCAGATTTGGTGTGCCCAGGCTCCCTGCACTCATGTTTGGTGTGCTCAGGCTCCTGCACTCATGTTTGGTGTGCTCAGGCTCCCTGCACTCAG
>CADDXX010000594.1:138075-162804 GCA_902810485.1 Alauda arvensis
GCACAGCAGCTGTGGCCCCTGCTCAGATGGGAGAGCTGTGGGGGGCCCACTGAGCTGCAGCTCTGGGTGCTGGGTCAAACTGGGGCTGGCTGGGACAAGGAGGGCCACAATGAAAACCTGGGCAGTAAAGACAGAGCCAGGGCARTTGATCCATGAAGATGGACAGGGCYTTGGGAGGTCTCTGCTCCAACACCTGCTGGAAGCTTGTTCCATTCAAGGTGCTGAAGAATTTGCCCATCTGACTTCCAGCATCTCCAAGGCTGGGCAACCCCTCCCCTTCGGGCCCTGTGCCAGTGTCCAGCCGCCTTCCCAGCAGGTGTTCACACTCAATTCGGAATTTCCCAYCTACCAGCTTCTGGCTGTTCCACTGTGTGCTGGAGTGGGAACTGCTGGGGAGGGAATTCCCACACACGCACTGGGACACGGGTATGTGCATGGGTACACACAGACACAGTGTGCACACAGAGACACACAGAGACACGTGTACACACACACACACACACAGTGTGCACACAGACACAAATACACACGTGCACACACAGAGACACACAGAGACACGTGTACACACACATACACACACAGTGTGCACACAGACACAAATACACACGTGCACACACAGACACACACAGAGACACATGTGCACACAGAGTAAAAGGTAGATACAGATGCAGAAACACACAGGTAAATACACAGAGTGTGCACACACAGAGGTGTGCACACACATACAAACACGTGTGCACACACAAACACACATGTGCACACAGTAAAAGGTAGATACAGGTGCAGAAACACACAGAGGTAAATACACAGTGTGTATATGCATGGCCATGTGTTTGTTTATATAAATAAGTTTATACATACACATATATATACATTTATATGAACAAGACATATTTTCCCCTAAGGAAGGCAATTTCAGCATTTACAAGGGAGTTCTCCCTACCCAAACCCGTCCACTTGTTTACCTGTATGGTGGTTCTTAAAGAACTAGGAAAGGAGCAGGGATCCCACAGAGCATTTATTCACTCAGCACAGCAAAGCTGGTCCCCAGCATTCCCTGACAAGGGGCTGGTACGAAGATGTGATGGCCCACAGTGTGGTGCTGGTGCTGCTCATTGGCCAGCAGCTCCRGGACCAGCTCAGGTGCACGAGAGAAACAATTGGCAAGAGAGAAACRATGTCCCAATGGCTGGCACCTGGGAAGGGTGGTGAGCTCCCCCTGACCACTCCTCACCTCCTCTGCAGCCTGTGTCAGCTTGTCCAGTGTCCCCAGCAGCCAGGCTGGAGCTCCCCTCAGGGCTCGGTGACTCCCTGTGCTGTGGGTGTCTGCACCCCCATGAACGGGCACAGGGTGCAGGTGTTGTAGTGGAGTGCTTGGTGCTGTACTGAGTSACCAGGCCAAGGGACGCTGTCACACCGGTGCCTGTCCCCCCAGAGGCAAGGCTGACTGGACATGGAGGCACAGCCCTGTGGCAGGATCTCTGCTCTGGCCATCTCTGCTGACAGCAGCTCTGCGTGTGCTCAGCGTGTGATCCCCGCAGCCCCAGGGTGGGCAGTGCTGCCCCACGCCCTTCTGTGCCCACCTGCAGGTCCCCAGCAGGCTCTGCCTGCTCACCCGGGGCTGCCAGAACGCCCCTGGGGCTTCCACTGGAAGTTGTACCCTGTGGGGCTTTTTCAGGCTGCGCCCAGGCTCTCTGGGAAGTGCAGAGCAGAGGGCTGGCCTGTGTGGCCCTGGCATCAGCCTCAACACAGACACCTGCCTCCTGCCCCAAAAACCAGGCACAGTGCCCCTAAACACAGACTCCTGCCCCTAAACACAAGCACACAGCTCCTGACCCTGAGCACACACAGCTCCTGCCCCTGGGCACACACAGCTCCTGTCCCTAAACATGGACACAGCTCCTGCCCCTGGGCACACACAGCTCCTGTCCCTGATTACACACACAGCTCCTGCCCCTGAACACAGACACAGCTCCTGTCCCTGAGCACACACAGCTCCTGCCCCTGATTACACACACCTCCTGCCCCTAAACATGGACACACAGCTCCTGGCCCTGGGCACACACAGCTCCTGGCCCTGATTACACACACAGCTCCTGCCCCTGGTTACACACACAGCTCCTGCCCCCAAACATGGACATGGAGCTCCTGCTTCATTCATCCTGTCCTGGCCCGGGACCACGCTGCTCACCTCGGCACCCAGAAGTGCCCCAGCACTGGGGTGATGCTGGGGCACGGCAGGACAGGGCTCGAGTGCTGCTGCTGGGGYCTGGCCCATTCCTGGCTCCTCGGGACGGTGCCAGAGCCTGCAGGGATCTGGTGGCATTCCCTGCCCCAGGGGCCAGCCAAAGGGCCCCACCGGCATCCCCAGCACGTGTTTGCSATGTGTGGCAGCAGCAGGGCACGGGGCTGTCCCCACGGCGCTGAGTGCCCACAGCAGGGCACTGCCAGCAGAACCTGGCCCTGCTCTGCCTGCCCCGAGGGGCTGCAGCCCCAGGGGCCATGAGGGGCCGTGAGGGGCCATGAGGGGCCATGAGGGGCTGCTCGGAGCTGCTCGGAGCTGCTCGGAGCTGCTCGGGGCTGCTCGGGGCTGTGCCGCCCCAGACCCTGGATGCTGGTGATCTTTGTGGGTCCCTTCCAGCTCAGAGTACGGCCGGATTTTGATTGCAGAGCTGTTCCCGCGTGGCTCCTGGTGCCATGGTCACCGCTGGCAGCCCCGATGGCACMGGCAGGGTCTGTGAGGGGGCTCCCGGGGTCAGAGCCGGGTCCAGCCGGGCACTGGGGCTGGGGCAGGGCTGGGATGGGAAGGGAGGCGCCGGGGCTGGGTAGGGCGGGATCCCGCGCGGGAGATGATGTATGGGCAGATGTATCAGATCGCACAAGATAAACAAGCAGTGAATTTCATCAGGGCCCATCATGGCTTTAATTTGGCTGCCTAATGAGTCAGATCCAGCCGCGCAGATAAAAGTTGTCAGAGCCGCAGCCCTAATGAATTTCTTGCCACTTGTAATCAAGGCAGCTTGTCTGAGGGGGATGATTAATGGGCCCCAGAGGAGCTGCCGTCCCTCGGCTTCCATTCCCGTTAATGCAGTCGCCAGGAAATTACCCAAACCCAGCGCTGGGCTGGGCCGGGGCCGCTGCGGGGGCACCCATGGGCACCACCAGGGATGGCCACGAGGGGTGCAGGGAACAGACTGGAACCGGGACCAGAGCAGGATGAGGGTGATGAGAGGGGCACACACGGCCAGAACACAGCAGGGAGGGGAGGGGCCGGGGCCACCGTCTGCAGCCCCCGGCAAGCAGCCCCCTGCCATGGGAGGGGCACAAGGAGGAGGCAGCAGGGSTTTCACAGGGACTTCTGAGGGTACCTGTGGCAGCTGGGGGTGTCCTGCACCTCCCTTCCTTGCAGCACTGCCACACCAGCCTGTGGCCCAAGGCCTGTGGCCAGTCCCAGAGCAGCAGAGCCTGCACCCCAGCACAGCACAGACATGGGGGCCCTGAACTGCTGTTCGTGGTGTGGCTTGGGGTGCAGCCAGCCCGGAGCTGCCAGCACTGGGCCCTGCTCTGCCCACAGCTATGAGAAGTATGTGAAGTCAGGGCTGGCAGAGCAGACACATGGCTCCCTTCACTGCTCAGGGGTCTGCCTGTGCCTTGGCACTCAATGATCCCCAGTTTTCTGTAGCTGTAGCAGACTCTCTGCTCACTGTGGCAGCCCATCACTCCCTGCCCATCTCTGCCTTGTCCCAGCTTCCCACTTGCTGTCCTGTGCACAGGGACCAGCTGGCCCAGCACTCCTGCCCTGTCCCCTCTCCAGCACAGCCCTCTGCTGTGCCCATCTCCCATCCCACCAGAGCTGTGCACTCGTCTGGGGCCATGTTCTGGCACTGTCCCTCAGTGCCYGGGGTTGGTTCATCTCCCCTGCACACCTCAGCATTCTGCCGTGTCCCTGGGCCTGGTTTGGCACAGGACTCTGCTTGGCACTGAGCCACAGCTGGAGCACAAGAGGCTGAACTTTTGTCAGTGTGGGCTGCAGAGTCCCCAGACGCAGCTGCAAGCCAGGGCTGCAGGGAAGGCCCAAAGGCAGCACTCTGAGACGCTGGCCTGGCAGGAGGTGGGTTGCTTTATTGGCCTTTATCTCCTTGGCTGCAGATAACACACACAGGGCAACTCATGGAAAAGAAACCGTATATACAGAGTGTCCATATAAATATTTCCAATGTACATTTTATACACAAGTGACAGAGACATTCCATAGCAGTGTCCAAAGCCTTGAGGTTCCAGCATTCAGCTAGAGGCTTCTCCCCAATGCAAAGAGAGATGGTCCTCTCCTCTTGCTCAGCTGGAGACCAGCCCCACCTGGGCAGCAGCAGGAGCCAGCAGGAGGCTCTGATGGAGACACGGTGTATGGCTTGGAGCTTGAAGCTTTGACCTGGAAGGACAGTGACTCTACAGACAGACAGACAGACAGAGCTGGGGGTCCCAAGGTGACCGTCCTCTTCCTCCTCCAGGTCACCAGGGAGGCTGGGGAGGCCTTTGTCCAGGGCTGTGCTGGGGAGATGCCACCCTTGCACCAGCACATGGGGAGCAGTATTGGTGTGTGCATCCCTCCTGCACAGGCCAGAAGCAGAGAGCATGGGGTGCAATGGAGAAATATGCACCTCCTGCTGCCCCCAGCCTCACCACTGCACTGGGGGTGTGGTGAGGCCAACGTGGAGGGAGAACAGGAGGGAAGTGCCCAAACTGACCTGCCTRAGGCTGCAGGTGCAGCCATCAGCCTCCCTGGTACTGCTGTGCAGGGGGGCTGCACACCTGAACTGCCCCCAGCCCCTGCTTTAACTACAGATGGGTGTGGGGGGCAGCAGCAACAGCCTCCCCATCCATGTACCGGTCACGAGAGCGGGGTGCACTGCAGCCACCCCAGGGATGATGTGGGAGCCCCTCCACGAGCTGCCAGCACTGGGCCTGCACAGCTGCACGGCCAGAGGTGGCTGGAAGCAGCAGAGGAGCAGGATGCTGCCTCCCAGCCGGCTCCCAGCCCGCTCAGGGCTGGAACGGGCATTCTGGAGGGGGCAAGCACCGTGGGGGCCCATCTGCGCTGCTCTCAGAGCCATCCAGGGCAGCCSATGGCGAGCAGAGGGCCGTGCGGGGCTAGGCGCTGCCGGGGCCGGCGCTGAGCGGCAGCAGCGCGGCGCTRCTCGCGTTGTTGTTGGCGTTGGCGTTGCGGCGGGGCAGGCTGGGCGTCAGCGCGGCGCCGCTGTCGCTGGGGCAGCCGTGCTGCAGCAGGATGTCGATGCACTCCTGGCTGCCCGCTCGCCGGGCGTAGGCCAGCGGGGTCAGCCCCCGAGCGTCCCGGCTCTTCACATCCACCCCGTACTGCACAGAGAGGAGCGGCTGGTCAGTGGCACCCGGGAGCCCTGTGCCCAGGGGTCTGGGGAAGGCAGGGAGAGGGAGCCAAGAGGGTGAGCAGGGAGAGGGAGCCGGGAGGGTGGGCAGGTCAGTGCCAGCAGGAACGTGGGGGAACCACAGGAGCAGGATGGATAAAGGTAGCAGGGAGGTGGGGAAGCACCGGGATAGCACCAGRAGCTCTGCAGTGGAGGCTGCAGGCTCTCTTACCCAGATGAGCAGCTGTGTGAACACTACGTTGGCCATGGCGCAGGAGAGATGCAGCGCTGTGCGCCCGTCTCCATCTCCGTAGGTCTCGTTCACCTCCTCCTTGGTGCCGTGGGCCAGGAGTGTCACCACGAGGCGCAGGTCATCCTCCACCACGGCCCGCAGCAGCTGCTGCCCCAGCGGGATGTCAGACTGAGGCAGCGGGGCCAGAAAGAGCTTCTGCTCATACTTAGCCCGGATCCAGCGCTCCTTCTCCTCCCTGCCAGACAGGACATTGTCACTGTCACAGTTGAGACCGTTTGCCTGGGCCCCATGCACAAAAGGACACGAGTGTCAGCACTGCCRTGTGAACGTGCTTGTGTGGGCAGTGAATGTTTGTCACACCCAGGTATGCTCTGCACAGCCCCTGCCGTGCCCCTGTGCCCACAGCTGCCACTGAGGCTCTGTCATCCCACCCTGGACACCTGCCTGACACCGGCTGCACTCACTGCAGCTCCTTACAGCTCCCTGTGGACACGGTGTGCTGACATCCCTGCCTGTACAGCACCCAGGCCCCACACCTGTCCCCRCGCACCCCTCGCACCCCATGCCGTGTGCCCGTGCCGTGGCAGCTCGGGGACCGTCCCCATCCCGCGGCAGGAAAAGGCCGGTGCTGCACACGCCGGCCCGGTGCCACGGGAGGCCCCTTATCGCCGCCGCCGTCGCGGCTGGAGCGAACAAAGGCAGTGTCCGCGTCGGTCCCGGCGGGGCGGGGATCGATGAGCCCCGTCCCGCTGCTATCTGCTGCCTTTCTATCCATCTGCATCTGGCGGGCGGCCATCAATGCCCCGCGCAGAGCATGCTCACTGCCGCCGCCCCCTGACCCGCTGATAAGCCTCAGAATGGGCTCTTGTTGGGATGAGTGACAGCAGAGTGCCTCCGATAGGGACAGACAAGGGCCTGAAAGGGACAGACCCTGGAGACCTGCGCGACGCTGCCAAGCCGTGTCTGTTAACCCCTTTGCAGCCAGCCCCAGCTCTCAGAGTCACTGCGGGGCTGCGGCTGCCACGGAGCCCCACTGCCCACCCAGGACGGCAGCAGAGGGTGGGCAGTGCCTCGCAGGCAGGCAGGACCCCSGGCACTGCAGCATCCTCAGGAATCCTGCCGGCCTCAATGGCTGCTCCCCACCCCTGCAGCGTCCCCCAGCCCTCCCGGTGTGGCTCCCAAGAAGCACCTCTGGGGTCCGCCACCTCCCTTACCGGCTGCTCTCAGGCGTGGGCTTGGGGAACCCCTCCACCAGCCCCTCCCAGACGGCGTTGGCCAGCGCGTTGCCGATGGCCGCCATCACCATCAGCAGCTCCCCGGGCCAATCGTCCAGGTCCAGCGAGCGCACGCGCGACAGGTGCGTGCCCAGGTTGCGGTGGATCCCCGAGCACTCGATGCACATGAGGGCACCCAGGTTCAGACTGGCCCAGTCYGGATCTGAGGGCAGCAGAGCAGTGGGGAGAGTTAATAAAGTGCCAGGACTCACCAGCCTGTCTCCCGTGGTTCGTATTTGCAGGCACCTGCCCGCCAGAGCCCTTCCCAGGTCAGTGTCCCTGGGGAGGTGGGCACAGAGAGCCAGTGCCCCAGGCTGCCCAGGCCCGTGTGACAGCGGGGTCTGTGCCCCAACCCCGAGGAGCAGGCCCAGGAGAGGACAGGACAGACACACAGAGCAGGTCCTTCTGGACTGAGAGGGGGTGCCTGGGGTGGCTGGAGCCCCCTCCCACGCTGGGTGAGCCCCCAGAGCAGCCTCTCTTACTGGGAGCGTCGCAGTCCACGCAGAAGCTGTTCCCCCGCGCCGTGCGGACGGCCTGCATGGCCTGCGCGTCGCCCTGGCTGCCCAGCCGAGCCTGCAAAGAASCACAGCAACCCTCAGGGCAGGGCAGCCCCCTGCCACACACCCTGCACCCCTCCTGTGTGCCACACCACGCCTGGCCAGCACCGCGGCTCTGACAGCAGGGGCTGGGGTGGCCACGCGTGTGCCAGAGGGGCCCAGGTGGGGAGAAAGGRCAGAGGTGTCCAGGGAGGGAATGAACCATGTGGGATGCAACCACATGGGATGCAGAGGACTCTGTGGGGCCAGAGCCAGGCAGGGAAGAGGTGACAAGAAACCTGGGGGAACTGCACAGTCCCACGGATGGGACTGAACTCTCACTGGCAGAAGAGAGACCAAGGCAGGATTCAGTGCAGACAGGCAGGCAAGTGTGGGACATGGAGGAATGTGGCRAAGCAGATGCCAGAGAAGATAGCACAGAAGTTGGCCAAGGCCTCTTACCTTGTTCTTGCTGCTCTCACAGCCCTGCAGGCTGGCCAGGATCTGGCTCTCAATGGCCTGCACCCAGAGCTCCCGCTCCTCTGAGGTTGAGGCTTCAAAGAGCCACGTCTGGCCCGTCAGTGACACGATGATGAACTCAAATGGCTCATCTGGTTCTGGAAGAGAAAGGTGYGCCATAACACAGGGCTGGGAAGGAGGGGGTCTGCCATGGGACAGATCCTGGCAGGCCACCACCACCCCCACATGGCAGGGTCGAGGCAGCAGCAGAGCCCAGGAGGCTGGGACAGGCAAATGGCTGCAGAAAAGAATCAGAGCTCGGTGCCAGCCCTCCCTCCCTCTGCCCCACACAGCTCCACTGGTCTGTGCCCACTCTCCCTGCCCTGTGTCCCACCCTCAGAGAAAGCTGCCAACCTCTGGAGCACTGCAATCAGCTGCTCCACTGAGCCTGCAGACAGCCCCAGCACCAGTGCCCACCCTCCAGGGGCTTTGGGGGACAGGCCCTGCACAGGGAGTGAGGTGGGCTCACAGGCAGCTCCTCACCAAGATTAGAAGGTGTTCTGCCCTGCTAACACCTGCGAGCCTCACACAGCCCCCCACGGGCACAGCTCACGGGGTGTCGTGTCAGCCTCACACCCAGCACCAGCATTCACCTTTTATTGCCAACTTCAGTAGTTAGTGCAGTAAATGACTTAACTAAGCGGGGCCTGAATGGAATGACTAATAAACGTTATGTCACAGCACACGCTTCAGCTCATAGCAAAATGATTTGTAATTACCTAATTAGCGTTATGCAAATAACACCCTCATCTCCATAATGTGCCTTCCCAGCTCTCTATTAAAAGCAGGGAGTCAACTGCTCAGCTCCAGAGACAGCACGGAGGCCGAGGGGCCTCTGGTCCACATCAAGGCAGAGCTGTGCTGGCCTCCAGCCTGGCAGGGTCTGTGCACACCAGGCAAGGGTGGGGAGGTGAGCAGGASAGTCTGGAGGGGTTTGAGGGAGGTCCCCTCCTCTCCCTGACTTCTCTGCAGTACAGAAGCCCCTCACTGCAGAGGGGAGCAGCAGAAAGGCAGGGGCTGAGGAGCTGCAGAGCCCTGGCAGGGTCCCACCAAGGGCACGGCCACCCTCAGCTGCTGTGGGGCCACCTGGGCCCATCTGAGCCAGGCTGTGCCCACCAACATCCCCAGAACATGGTGCAGCCTTGGGAAGTGTCCTTAGGAAAACCAGGTCCATTGGGCACGGTGGGAGTGCACAGCCCTTCCCCCAGGTATGGCCAGCACCTGCAGGGACAAGTACCAGGCCTGGA
Organism: Alauda arvensis; assembly: GCA_902810485.1. Taxonomy (NCBI): domain Eukaryota; kingdom Metazoa; phylum Chordata; class Aves; order Passeriformes; family Alaudidae; genus Alauda; species Alauda arvensis. Next base: position 147,286 of record CADDXX010000594.1, read on the forward strand.
GATCACCAGGGCTCGTGAACTGGTGTGGGAACACAAGGCTGGCTCTCCACACCATCAGAGCCTGGGGAGGATGGAATGACTCCAGCACAAGGGCTTGTCCTGGCTTGCCCTTCCCAGMTGGGAAGGCAAGGCTCTTTTACTCATTTCACCCTAAATTAGCCTGGGAAAAGCCACCCTAAATTCCTCTGGGAAAAGATGTCTGCAACTGCCTCTCTCCTGCTGGAAGGAGAGCCTGAGCCCCCAGAAGGATGACAGACTCCAGGGAGCAGKTAGTTAGCCACACTGCTGGACTCCACTCTCTGTGATGCACAGGCAGGACTGGGACATCCCACTTGTCCAGCACTTTCCTCCAGCTCTCAGCTGCAGGAGAGACCCCACAGACACCAGCTCCCAGCTCAAGAACCAGATTCTTGGAAAATATACAGCTGCTAGCTTGTGAATACTGGGAGAGGAAATAACCAGCCAACAGGAGGCCAACAGGCACTGCCTCCTCTGCTTGCTGGCACCAGCCTCTGTGAGTGCTGCCAGAGCCCAGCACGGGCAGGGAGCCYCCAGACTGCAGGGGAGCCAGGACCATCCCCCACAGCCACAGCACTGGAGCTGCCTGGGGCCAGGCACTGCCTGCCAGGGACGAGTGAGCAGCACTCCCTGGGGCAGGGGCTGCCCAGGTGCTGGAGGCAGCATCTGCAGCGCTCCTGGGGGACCCTGWCACATCACACCAGGCCCTGCTCTCCTCAAATCTCATCCTGCCTTGCTCTGAGCACCTGTGGCTGCTGCTGCTGTGTTGCAGAGCCCAAGCCAGCTGCCTGAACTAGGGAAGCACTGGATGCACTTAAAGTCCTCCCTGTTGCTGAGCTGCTTCTGCACAGCAGGAAAAGGACATCATGGTCAACAGGACACAGCAAGGACTCCTGCTGTGGGCTCACACGGCTCCATCCTCCTTGCTTCTGTTTCCTATTCCCAGCACCTCCCCACCAATCCCAGTCCCAGCCTTCCTGTACCTGTAACACTTCCCAGGAAAGCAAATGCCTGCTCTGCCTGCCCAGGGCTCTGCTGTAGGGCCACTGCTGCTGCTCCTTGAGGCACCATGCTGGGGTAGGGGGCTCCATGGGTTCCCAGCACTCTGCTCAGGACATTCCCAGTAGGGCAGGAGGTTCCCTCCTTCTGGGAGAGACATTTCTGGGGCTCCAACCCGACTCAGATGGACCTTCCCTACTGTCACAGCTGAGGGACATCCCAGAGCTCTGGGGCTGCCCAGTCCCAGCTGTGGCAGCAGKCCCTGTCCAGCCAAAGCCCTGGTGCCAGCTCTGCAGGACTCAGGACCTCTGTTCCCTTCCTTCTCTGTGCCTCCTGGATTCCAGCTCCATGCCAAACAAAGGCCCTGCTTGCTCTCAGAGCCTGGGCAGAGCTAAAAAAGGAGCACAGCTTTTCTGCTGTGCTGAGGCCAATTCCCCACTCACAGTGCAGGATGGCACCAGGGGCTGGATCTCTCTGGAGGCCTCAGCACAGAATGCCTACACCAAAAGGGTGTGGCMCTGTGGGATCACACCCCTGGATTCGCAGGTGAGCATCAGCAGAGCTGGGAAGGGAATCAAGGATTTGCAGCAGCTCTGAACACTGTGCAGACCCAGCTTCTGGGATGGTCTAGGAGCAGCTCCTGAGCTCCTCAGGGCACCCATGCAAGTTGGATCAGACTCGAGCTGTTGTTTTAGGGAAAGTACTGGGCATTCTCAGCCTCTTTTGGGGAGAGGTACAGGTTTGCAATGTGGCAGGGCCATTTCTGGCTGGATGAAAGGGTAGCAACAAGCAGGTGACTTAAGCAGAAGGGTTTAGATGAGCTCTGCTGAGGCAGAGCTGGCAGAACTCCCTCCCCTGCTCCACACATGGGCTCAGGCTCCTTCTCAGCAGCCAGAGAAATCCCAGAGCTTGCCAGCTCCACCTTGACAGGGCCCAGACCTCAGAGGGAGCCACTCCTCCAGGTGTGGGGAGCCCTTCTGAGCTGCCTCTGAGTGAGCAGCTATCTGGGGGCTGATGGCAGAGCCTGCCCCCAGCCCCGTGGCTGCCCCAGTGCTGGTGGGAGCCCATTACAGCAGCTCCATTAGAATTAGTGGGCAGTGGAAATGGATGCGCTCCCTCTCTCTCTCTCTTGATGATTTTTTGATGATGTTTTAAAGACTGAGCTCCGTGAAGAGTTGCTGAGCAGAGTTGGTGTGAGCTGGCTCTGCTAATGGGTGTTAACCTCACGACCCCCCTCCCAACACGGCCCAGGAAGGAGGGCTCAGAGCAGGAGCAGGATTAGGGAGGGCATGGCTGGGACAGCCCATGGCACCCAGACTCCACCGGCAGCCCCGAGCATGGGCAGGGACTGCAGGGAGCTGAGCAGCCCCAGTGCAGTCACCCTCTGCCCACACAGCAGCCTYGGGGGAAGCACCCTCAGGACAGCAGGAGAGCACAGGGGGCTGCCAAGAACCAGGGAATGGAGACATCCTGAACACAGGGACAGCASGAGGGGAAGGAAGTGCCCACCAAGATGCAAGGCAGCTTGATCTGCTGCTCAAGGCAGCCCTGGGGGCGAGGTGCCCAGTGGAACGGTGTGTCCCACTGACACCAGGGGGATSCAGAGAGGGAAATGAAGGGGAGCAGCAGTGACCCAGAGTGCTGCCCTCACAGCTTGTGCCAAGTCCCCTCTCCATGCTCTGAGTGGGGGGAAGTACAGCYCTGAGCAGAAGGGGTACACTGAGGAGCTAAAAACGCCTCAGCTTCAGCACAGGGCTGGGGCAGAGCTGGGTCCTGCCCTGCAAAGGGCTCTGGCCACACCGTGCAGGGGCGCCCAGCCTCCTGTGGGGACCCTGAGGTGGAGCCACGGGAGCAGCACTTCCCACCTCCTTTCCCATGGACACGCTGCTTCTCCCTGGGGTGCAGCAGGCACCCAGGCAGTGTTCCCCCAGGGAGCTGCACAGGGACAGCCCAGGTGCCCCCACACAGCCTGGGGCAGCACTCTCACAGCACAAGCAGCAATATGAGAGCTGCTGCCCTGTCCCAGAAGCACCAGGATACAAAGCAGMTCTGTGAGGATGGAGCACTGTCCCTCCAGTCCCCACCAAGTGCAGCAGGGCTGTGCTCCCAGCACTTGGACACAGCAATTCCCTCTCTATACAGGGCACTGGGCACAGCTCCCCCACACCAGCCCAAAGGCCCAGGGCAGCTCCTTCTTCCCCTGAGRGAAGAGAGAGTTCAGCACAGGGAGTGGCAGGAGCATCTCCATGCCAGCACACCAGGCAGAGCCTCCCATGCCAGACAGCCTCCTGAGCAGATGGGTGCAGGATGGTGTAGGACACSTTCCCTGCATCCCAGCAGGTCCAGCACACAGGAGCAGGATTCCACTCAACATCAGCATCACAGGAGGCAGAGCTGGCACAGAGCCCCATTCCTGAAGCAGAAGTCTCCTCTGTCACCTCTGCTGTTCCCCACCTCCCAGTCACATCCAGCCTCTCCCTCCATGCTTCCTTCTCCCATTCCCATCCCTTCTCCTGCTTTTTGCTGGAGTAGTACAAGTGCCTCCAGAGGCCCTGGAGAGCGGGCAGTGACACAGGGAGGAGGTGGGGGGACACCTCCAGCATGTGGGGCACATGGCAGGAACCAGGGCAGGTCCTGGCAGCCATGCAGGGAGACCCTGGCCCACAGCTCCGTTCTCTGGCTGCCCAGGCTGTGAGGAGGGTCCTGCAGCAGGGCAGCTGGCAGCCCCTGGCCTCGGGATGCTTGTTTGCAAGCTGCGATGTACCACATCATTATGAGGTGTTTGGGATATCAACAAATTAGCAGGCGTCTGGGAAGAGAAGGATGCAGCACCATTCGTAAATGTCAGCTCGCTACCTCCTCATTTTGCAGATCATTAAACCCAATATTCCCAACCTGTATCAGAGCGGCGGGGACCGGCCCCTCCGCGGGGACAGTGCCAGGAGAGCACAGCAGGAACAGGCTGTGGAGCCCCCCCGAGCCTGCTGTCCCACCACAGGGCCCGGAGTGCCCCAGGCTGGGCTGGCTGTCACCAGGCGTGGGGCCAGGGGGCCGCAGTGGGCTCCCCATTACAGTGGGGTCCCAAAGGGGTGTGGGGAAGGACACAGCGTCAGGAGGAGCAGGGGCTCCCCAGGGACACCACGGGCACACAGGGGCGTGCAGGGCTCATGTCAGAGAGTGTCACTGCTGTGCAGGATAAAACGTGGGGTGCAGCACAGGGGGGGCCTGGGACATGGCAGAAGGGCTGGGGGGGTGCAGGCAGCAGGGACGGAGGGCACAGACAGTGTGGGCTTCACGGTGTGAGCAGAGGCTTGTGGCAGGGCCAGGGCACACATGAGGGTCTCTCAGGGTCAGGGCACACAGGAGGGTCTCTCAGGGGCAGGGGTGCACACACGAGGGTCTCTCAGGGCCAGGGCACACACGAGGGTCTCTGAGGGTCAGGGGTGCACACGAGGGTCTCTCAGGGGCAGGGGTGCACACACGAGGGTCTCTCAGAGGGGTAACACGGAGCTGTATATAAACGTGTACGGGCCCCCAGGAAGCACAGACTGAAGGGGTGGCAGCTGATGCAGACAGGGACCGGCTGAAGCACAGAAAGCCCAGCACAGGCTGCCTCCCTCCCGGCAGGATGGAACAGGCAGCTCCAGGGTCCATAATGAGCTGGAGTGACTTGTTAGCACTGAATTAAGAGGCTTGGAGGAAGGCAGCGCCCGGSTGACACAAGCTGTGTGGGGCAGGCGGGAGCTGAGCCATAGCAGCYGGAATCCCCAGCAATCTGGTGAGCACGGCTCAGCCTCACACTCSCGGCTCGCCACGATGGGCCTCGACAGCCCCTGACAGTCGGCATTAATCACGCACATCGCCCCAACACAACTCTTTACTGGCCATCAATTTCCTGTGGGTTTTAAAACTAAAAAACAAAGACAAAACCGCGTCGTTGGGCCGCCACTGAGAAGCACATTAAGGGGCTGTCAGCTTCTCGCCATGCACCCTGCATCACTCTTTAAGCACATGAGAAGTTCATTATCCCCGCAGCTCCGGCAGCCGTGGGGAGACTGGAGCAGGGAGCGTCGCAAAGGTGCTGCTGCCCCCAGCCCTGGCTGCGGGCTCTCTGCCCTGCTGGCAGCCCCACAGGGGCACAGGGGCCAGGCAGAGAGGGCTGTGGCTGCAGGGGGGCTGTGGGCTGCTCCACGGCACGACAGGGCACTCCTGGCCGCAGAGCTTCGCTGGGTTCTGACGAGAGCAGAGTCTCCTGACGGTCCTTGCAGGGTGACACTGCACCGACACCACGGGGATGAGCATCTCGGTCCCCTGACAGCCTGACACACATTYGCCAGCCTGTGGGTGCTCCCTGACAGCCTGAGCTGCACTCCCAGTCTGGTGACATCTCCGGCAGCCCAATCCCACGCCTGCCATAGTTTGTGGATGCTCCCTGGCAGCCTGACACGGAGCTCTCTTTAACATGAGCCCATGTAAAAAAGCAACAGCTCGTTTGATTTATGATACTTCAGAACAACTAAGATTCAATTGCTCTGCACGTCCCTGGCTCTGATTACCTCCTAAATGAGATAAACTGATGGCAATTTATCCCCAGACCTCACCAACTTTCCCAGGATGCTAACCTGAGCTGCTCGTGCCTGGCTCACGGGCGCGGGGCGGGTGCAGGCAGGTGCAGCCTGAGCACAGCCCAAAGCTGCTCCCTCACACAGCCCCASGGCTGCTCCTGCCAAAGGGATGTGTGACAGAGCCTGACACCCTGCCCGGCCCCAGGCAGCTCCTGGTGGGTGGGATGTTTTGGGGCTGTCCCTCCACAGTACTCCCCACACCAGCACAGCCACACTGACGTGAGCTAATGGACAGCAGGGCTCCTCACTGGGCTGTCCCATGCTCCTGCCAGGACAGGGARCCCTCCAGAGAGGGATGAGCACCACGAGGGGACAGCAGCTCTGCCACAGGGCCCTGCAGCCCTGCTCCTGGTGCAGCAATTTCACACTTTCACAGTGCTCACTACATGGAGGCAAAAAACTCAGATTACCCTGCTGTGATAAAACCTGACACAACTGCTCAAAAGCAGCTAAAAAAGATTCAAGGGAGTGTCAGTCACACTGATGGACACCAGTCCATGACACAAACCATGGGCCATGCCCAGGGTTCACAGCTGGACCTTACAGACACTGGGATGGGACCTCAAGCAGAGGCTCAGCACCTCCTTGTGCTTGCTGCCAGTCTCCTGCAGTCACACAGGACAGTGACCCATCATGGGTGGCCACCTGAACACCAGTCCCAAAGCCACTCAATCCTCTGCCCTGGCCTCTTGGTCCTGGTGATGARCTGCTGCAGTGTCCAGAGCTGCATCAGTTCTTGGAGCAGTCCCAGAGCTAAGAGCAGGAGAGAGACCAACCCAGTCACTCACAAGGTACCAAGGGCAGGAGCCAGGCAGCTGCCATGTGGCAGGTGGGTGATGAAAAGGAAAAAAACAACCCCAGCCCTGTAATTCATACTGAGCACAGGGATGCACAGAGTCTTCTCTTGACCAGGATGTCCCCCTGACAGCAAATGGGGCACACAGCTCAATGCTGCTGGAACTGGCTAAAACCAAGCTGGGAAGCTCAAAGTGCAGCACCAGTGGCTGCTCCCATGGACTCGAGGCTGGGYTCTGCTGGCACAGACACTGCCCACAGCAGCAGGTCCTGCTGATGCAGGCCAAGCTGGGAGCATGGCAGAACTCACCCAGCCTCTGGAATTCCAATTCTGCAATTGGACCAAATTTCTAATATACTAGATTCTCTTAAAAAATAAATGCAAGTTCAATTTGTCAATACCTGACCAAAAGGCAGAAACCCACCATGCAGCAGCCCCCAGCAGCACTGTGCCCCAGCACAGGTCTGGGAGCAGCTCTGCCCAAACGCAGCACTGAGTCAGCAGGTGCTGCACCCACTGGAGRAGGACACAGGGGCATGGGAAGCCTGGATTCACACTGGAGGCATGGAGGATGGGCTGCCTGTGTGCCTGCAGGTGATTCCCCCTCTGCTGTGCCTGCTCYCCTCACCCCTCACACGGTGCTCACACTGCTCCTTCCACTGCAGCACCAGAGCAGCTCAGCCAGCTGCTGCCATGCACTCTGGCACCAGCAGCACTGCACACCAGAGGGGGATTCCTCCTGCTCCTGAACTGGTGGCAGAGGCTCTGGCAGCAGGAGGATCCACAGTGTGCAAGGTCTGTGCAGTGACAGATGAAGTTTGGTAACTGACACTTCACTAGTAAATGCAGTTCTGTGTTGATAAATGCCAAGGAATGGACATTATAGGAAAAAGTTACATTGCTACACCTGATAGGGCTTTAAATCAACCACATCAACCTGAGACAGGGCCTGGGTAACACTTCAGGTAAGACAGACCTCTGCCCAGCTCACCACCACGGCCAAGGGCAGGAAACCACAAAAACACTGACGCCCTCATTCTCACCACATCCCCACCCCATCACTCCACCTCCCAGGGATGCTGCCAAACCAGAAGGGACAGAAAGGGAGAGTGTGTCTGGAAAAACATCCCTGTGAAATGGTGGAAAAACTGGGATTGCTCAAAGACTCCTGTCCTGGGCAAGGAGAGGGGTGACAGCCCTGAAGCCTGTGCATCTGGGAGCAGAGAGCTGGGAATTCTGCCAAGCACACATGTGTTCTGGAAAAGRAACTCATCAAATTTTAAGACTTCAAGCAGTGGTTAGTCCATGTCACTGCTTCATAGAAGTGTTYCCACATTCARYTACCTTTTCCAGCCAGAAAYTGCATTACACTCTGTGTAARGTGAGGTCCCAGCAGCTGCAGGACCAGGCCCCTGCAAGCACTGACACATCACTCCTGTGCTCCTTGGCCTTTGCTGGGGTCAGCTGAGGGCYCTCATGTCCACATCATAATCCCAACCATCACACCAAGGTCAGCCTTGGSACCTCCTTTACAGCTCATTCTTTGCATTTTATTTACAGGATAGGACACACTACTCCAGCACATGCTTTCTCAGTCTTACATGTGAGGCTGMAAAATCATCCCCTCCTTCACCATCCAGTACTCATACAAAGAATCAGCCTCTCCTTTTGCCAAGCACTGGGCTGAGAACTGCAAACCAATTTGGAAAGGGCAACAGTGGGTCTAAGGAGGCAACATACACACAGAGCTAAAAACAAAGTGCAACTACAGGCAACACTCCTTGCTGTCCATGGGACACCACTCTGACAGACTCAAACSATGCTCCAGGATCCTCAGTGAACCACTGCAGAAGAGAAGCCTGTCTTGGACTTGGTGCTTTTCAGATGTAGACAACTACAACAGCAAAAAAAGGAACAGCAGAGCTGCCCAACTCTGCACATCCTCAAAGCAATGAKGCCAAGAACAAGAGCTTGAGCTGTTCTGCTATGGACACCTGGGCTGCTGGACTGCAGGCAGACACGATTTGGAGCAGGGTGCCAGGGCAGCTGCAGCACCTTCAGGTACAGATTAATATTTCCTGGTTTGTTTGGCAGCAACTGTTAGCTTCCAGCACTTGCACTGAACCCTCCTCCCCTCTGAATTACACCTTTACTCTGGTTCACTGCAGAAGCTTATTGAGTGCTGTGGGACAGGATGACCAAGAATAAAGTCAAATCTCACTTTTTCCAGTGGCTAACCACAGATGCAGGCTTTGGAGAACAGGGTCGCCAGGCTCATCTCTACCTGAACAAATTTGGTGTCTTTTCCCAGCAGAATGCTTCCCCATGCCTTGCAGCCTCCCTGTCAAGCTTTGGGWCCCTCTTCARCAACCACAGACACCAGAAAATCTCWACASAAAACCCATCAGTACTCTGAGCATTGGGAAAACAATGCACATGCCTTCCACTGAAGTAGACAAGCTTCTTCCAAAAGACCCTTGGCTTGAGGCAGGTGCCCAGCACAGTTCTTTTAAATTATCAAAGTTTGGCCAATGTACAAGTCAACAGAAATAGGTCCTTGTGGTGGATGGTGTCTGAGAGCACACCTTAAGCATGTGGTGTGTTCTCAGGTGTGCTACTGCAGTTAGCAATTTTAATTACCAGTGACTTCACACACAGGCATGATGGTGGCTCTGCACAGCACGTGGGAGATGGAGGGAAGGGCAGATCAGAGGCTGGCTGCTCCTTCCTGCCCCAGCCCCAGCTGCTTGGACAGGAGTGCCCTGAGCCCCAGGTCCCCACGGAGCCCTGCATGGGAAGCACTCCAAGGCCAGGCAGGCAGGGAGCCCCGCAGGAGCCAGCTGAGCTCCCCAGGCAGACCCCTCGTACCTTCAGCTGCCGTGCTGGGGCCGTCCAGCCGAGTGGTGCCCGTGCTCTTTTTCCTGCGGTGCTTTTTCCTGTTGGCGTGGGGYGACGGAGGCGGCTCCAGCTTGGGGCTGGCGGCGCTGGAGATGTTTGGGCTGGAGCTGAGTGAGTCGGCAGTACCATTAGCTGGGGACAGAAACAAGGCAAGTCATGCACAGTGGGGACAGGGACAGCCTCCCCCTTCTGGACACCCCAGTGTGCTGGAGCCAGCCCCGGGACCTGGCTGGCTCCATGAGACAGCACCTGCCCAGCCCCACAGCACAGCGCTGCTCCCACAGCTGCTCAGCTCAGGGCTGGCACTCCCTGGGCAGCCAGGCTGGCCCTGCCCCACGCTGGGCTCCAGGCAGTGTGAGCACACAGGGACACASGCAGCAGCACCTCTGCAGCAGCCCCGTGTGCCACCCCCACACCCACGCTCCTGGGGAAGCAGTTCCCTCGTGGGGCAGTGTCTCCATGGGGCTGGAGGAGCGTTTTGGGAAGGGACAGGCCCAGAAGGTGACRGTGGCCTCTGTGGGGCAGCTGCAGGCCCCAGGATGTGCAGAGCTCTGCAGCAGCAGTGCCCTCCCAGCACTGCTCTGCCAGACGAGGTGACTGGGGTTGCCACCCTCAGGAACCTGAGCGTGATGGGCTCCATAGGCTTCCGATACGGAGCTGAAGAAGCTGCATCCCCAGCAGCAACGCACCAAATTTATCCTCAATCATACTGTTCCTTACAATTAATAGCAGAATTAGAAACAATCAGGGAGCTGCCTAATTACTGTCAATTAGAGTGCGCTAATCAAGCTCCGATCACACACACACACGCTGCCGCTGCACTCACCATTAAATGTCAAATTTCATTAGAGACCAGCAACAAAATCAAAAGCCTGACATTCAATTTCAGCAGCACACACAGCGCAGGCTTCCAATCAGCATAAAAATGCAGACTCCGGGGAAGGCAACGAGGCGCAGGAGCCCTGGCTGCTCTGTTAACCCTCTCCTAAATCCACTCCTGCCTCTCCAGTGTCCACCCAGCCCGGGCACTGACAGCAATGCCCGGCACCTTTGCCCCGGGCAGCCCGCTGTCCTCTCTGCCACAGTGTCTGCCACCATGTCCTGACTTCCCATTTCCATCTTCTGTGGCACCTGGAGCTAAGAAAGGAATCACAGCACTGCACAAGGGCAGCAGTGGGATGGCAGGACCTGCCAAGCCTTTCTCCACCCCAGCCTGGCCTCTGCTCCCTCGGTTCATCCTGGTTTGGTCAGACTGGTTTTTGGGGCGTGGTCTGCCTGGACAAACACCAGCAGTGGGGTGGAGAGAGGCACAGAGGGGACAGGCCAGGARCTGCCCCAGGCTGGGGCTGAGGTGCAGCTGTGTCCCCTCACACAGCTGAGAGAGGCTGCAGCAYTGGAGCTCTCCCAGCTCTGCTTTCTCCTGCACTGGCACACACCAGTAGGGTGTTTCTGCTGCTATTTATCCATGGGGAAATAGCTCACCCTTGACAATTAAGAGAGCTAAATCTAATAAAATCAGACTCCAGTTTTCTAAATATAAATCACTGATCCTGCTGCAGGACCRTGGTTAGAGCAGGTGTGAAGCACCTTCAGCTCCCAGCCATCTGTCACAGGGGACCTGAACTTTCTCATCAGTGGCTACATGTGGTGCCTCCATCCTCCCTCTGCTGCCCACCTGCTCACAGGATGCTCCCTGGGCCAAATCCCACAYCTCTGGCACCCTGTCCCACTCCAGGCTCACAGAGGGGTTGCACATTTCTGCCCTCCCCTCCTGTGGCCTGCCCTGAGCCTGGCAGCTCCTGAGGGATCAGCACCCACATCCCTGCTCCTACTGCCCCAGCAGAGCCCCCGTGGGACAGGGACAGGATGGCAGAGGGGTGGGGGCAGCACATGGAACACACTCCCTCTGCTGGATCAGACACTGCTCACTCTACTCTCTCCTCACCCAGTAGGACAACTGAGCCCCTCTGACAAACCCAAGGACTTCCAGAGCCCCATCTACCAAGGGAACATTTCACAGGCACACCTGGGACCTCCTGGGTGCTTCTCCAAACCAGTCAGCCTTAGGGGGACCCKGGGACCCCCCAGGTGGGCTGCAGAGCTCCTGCATAAGGAACAGATATGGAATGTTCAGCTGCATGTTTATATGACTGTATGGCCCCATCCTGCTGCTCCTCCATGTMCTCTCCAGGGCACAGCCAGAGCAGCCAGCCTGTCCCCAGGAGCTGGGAKGGCAGCCTACAGCCTGGCTRTGTGCCCAAAATCAGCTCTGAGCACAGGGAAATTCCTCACCCCTCCATGTCACTGGCAGGAGCAGCAGCACTGAATGGTTTGGGTTGGAAGGGACCAAAGCTCACCCAGTGCCACCCCTGCTGTGACAGGGACACCTCCCACTGTCCCAGGCTGCTCCCAGCCCTGTCCAGCCTGGCCTTGGGCACTGCCAGGGGATCCAGGGGCAGCCCCAGCTGCTCTGGGCACCCTGCTGCCTCACCACCCTCTCAATAAAACACCTCTTCCTCATACCTAGTCTAAACCCACCCACTTTTAGTATAAAAACATTATTTCTTTCCCTGCTACAACAGACGGTGCAGAGCAGCTCTCATTTGAGCCTTCAGTCACTGTGCACAGCAGAGGCAGATTGGTGCAGGTGCTGTGAGCATGGACAGGAACAGAGGCATGGGGACAGAGGGACAAGGGACAGAGGGACAGGGGACAGAGGGATGGGAGGCAGAGGGACACACAGCACGGCCACACCAACCCCCAGCTCTGCAGAGAGGCTGCAGGGAGGGAGAATGAGACCTGCCATGAGAGCTCCCGGGACAGGAGGGAACTGGGGCAAGGAGCTGCTCTCCAGGGGTGCCCCAARGCCGAGCTGTGCCGAGGCGAGTGCAGCGCTTCTCGAGGGCAGCAGACGCGCTGCGGGGCACGGCGGGGCTGGGGCTGCCCGTGCTCGGGCTGCCCGTGCCGGGCGAGGTGCGGGACCCTGGGCAGCCTCCCCCGAGTGCAGGGTCTGGCCGTGCTCTCGTCCCGCCGCCCCCGCGGCCGGGGCTGCCGGCACATCCCGCTCGGCGCTGCGCCCTTCCGCTCCCCTCGCCCGCGCTGCCCCATCAGCAGTAACAGTCTGATTAATTCGCTTCCAGCAGGGAGCTGATGGGGCCAATGATGGAGCCGCTGCATCAGGCGCGCTGAAATTGATAGTTTTTCACAGTTACAAATGAGGAGCCTCCTCAGCTGCAAATGGCGCCCGCACAGTCGGACTCCGGTAATGATCATAAAGAGGCTCCTTTAAACTGCGAAAGCCCCTGGGAGCGGGCGGGGGGGCGGCTGCCGCGCTAATGAGAACTACAAGGGGCGAGCAGGCATGGAAATGGCTCCTCCACTCTTGATGTGCATTTAACTGCTTTTTTAGTGCGGCGGCAGAGCCAGGAACGAAGGAGTGATGAATGCAGCACAAAAGCATTTATTTTCCAATTCGGCAAAGTGGCTACGTTGGGAAATGTATGAATTATTTTAATTCACTCAACTGTCCTGAAACATCACTGAGAGCGAGTGAGCGTGGGGGGAGGGGGCGGGCCGTGCTCAGTGTGTGCTCCAGAGACAGGAATCACTCCTATTCCTTCRACTGCCCCCAAATCTGGGAGATGGGGGTGCCAGCAAGGTGCAGTGATGGGGCAAAGCAGTGGTACCCAGCACGGAGAGCTCGGAGCAGGGTCAGAGCAGAGGGCTCGGAGCCATCCTGCTGCAGAGCTGGAGCTTCCCCATGCCTACAGGACAGCTCCTTCCCTGGCTGGGACACTCTCATCTGACCCTCACAGAGGGGGACAGCCCCAGCGAGGCCCAGAGGCTGCGTCTGACACCACAAACTCTGGGCTCACCAGCACAGGGCAGAGCTCAGAACTGCCCCACCGCTGACATGAGCCCCGCTCCGTGCTGCAGCCGMGGGGAGAGGGGCCAGAAGGGCGACTCACAGGGGTTGGGGCAGCTGCCAGGGATGGCCACGGCCTCGTTCCACTGGTCTGCACTGGAGACTGAGTAGGAGCGCTGGTGCATCCCGTCCGGCTTGGAGCTGAAGCCCACGAGGTTGATGCCGCTGATGGAGCGCTCCGAGTGCAGGGAGGTGCTGCTGGTCGAGTGGGGAGCACCTGCAGGAGAGAGGAAGGAGGCACGGACTCACTGCTGCTCTCTGGGAGAAGGCAAAGCTGTCCCGCACTGCTGTCCAGCTCCTCGGGGGGCTCCACATGAGGACAGGCTCTCTCTGGCTCTCCTCTGCCAAGGGCTGCTGGTGCATCACCCAGAGGTGCTGACAGAAGAACCCAGCACACCCCAGTGCCCCGAGGGACCCCAGCTTCGTGGGCTGCAGTGCAGCACCCGGCATGCACAGCTGGGGATTCTGGCACGCAGCTTCCCCACAGCTGGAGTTCACAGTYGTGATGTTCACTACAGCCTCTGGCACCTGGGCAAACCCAAACCCACCCCACAACCAGCACACCCACTTTCATCTCCCAACTTCCCTYTCCTGTGTGTCCCTGGCAGGAAATCCAGCCATGCTGGGGGCACTGAGGGAGTGTGAAATCTCATGCAGGGTGTCTAAGAAACAAGCAGGGAAACAGATGTCTGTGAGGTGGGGATAGCAGGTGGAAGGTCCTTTTCCCACTAGCTCAAAACTGCTGTGGCTGAGCCCAGGAACCTGAACCTCCAAGAGAGGAGTGTTTTTGGRACTTGAGGCTGTCACAAAGCACAAGATCACTGAGTGATGCAAAATGGGTCAAGTGTTTCTGGATTCTAGGAACACCCAAAATGTCCAGAATAGCAAACAGATTAGTTCTGAGAGGGAGCACACCCCCTCCTGCTCAGGCAATCTGCCACAGAGGAGGACACTGGCCCAAGGGATCCCACTGCACCTGCCCAGCACAGCCCTCTCCCACACTCCCCCCAGGCCATTCTGCTCCAGCCACTGCAGAGAAATGCTCTGGGAGCTCAGGGGAGASAGAAGGGGCCCTGTCCCTACTCCACAGCTACACCTCCTCCTTCCCTGCCCGGAGGCACAGACAGGGAGCTGGGACTCTCCCTGCAGCCCACCTGGCCATGGCCCAGGGCAGCTGCAGCCCTGCAGTCACAGCTGGGCTGTGAGCAACAGAGCCACTGTCCAACGGGACTGCTACAAGGGGGAGCCTTCCAGGGAAGCAAATGAAGCTCCTCAGTGGCAGCTGCTACACCCAGGACAGCTCACCTGTCCACCTGTGTGAAGCCAGATCCACTTGGCTCTCATGGATGCCAGCATGGCTGAGGTGGGAGGGAGCTGTGGCATCATCCTGTGCAGCCCAGCTCCAGCAGGGCCCCCCAGAGCCAGTGGCCCTGGACTGTTTCTCATGAGTTTGGAGCACCTCTAAGGAGGGAGGTGGGCAAACTATCCCTGWGCTGCACCACCCTCTACAGAGAGCAGAGCCCCACAAAAGCCCATGTGCAGCCCCAGATTGGTACATAAATGCATGTTTCTGTCCCTGCTGTCTCCATGAGAGCCCAAGGGATGCTACTCAGATGTGCCCAAGCACAGCCAGGGCTGCTGAGTTCCTGATGGGACAGCTCAGGACTCCAAATACCCCCTCCAAAGGCAAGTGCTGAAAGGAGGGGTGCACCAGGCATGCCTGCCAGCCACCATCACCACCACCATCATCACTGCCACCACTCCAGCACCAGCATGGCAGGYACCTCCCACCCTCCTCCTCCCTGAACTCATCCTGGACCCAAATGCCCTTTCCCTGCAGCTGTGCAGGGATCCCCTGTGAGCCTCTCCTGCAGATCCTGCCTGCCAATGGAGAGCTTGCAGGGACACAGAGCCCTGCACCCCGAGCTGCCAGGACCCTGCACCCCGAGCTGCCAGGCCCTTCCTTGCAGAGCCCTGCCACATCCCCTGCCTCCAGCCTGGCTGCTGCATGTTCCCCCTCCCTCCCCTTGTTCAGCGCCACAGAAACACGTGTAAAACCATGACACTGACTTTGCCTCTAATTAGCCCTTAATTTACAAGACACACTCGGAAGGGTAATTAGCTGGCGCTCCGCTCCTGACTGCTGCATCCATCTCCTCTCTGCCTCCTCGTGGGAGGGAGCCTGCTGCTGCTGGAGCAGGGACAACGCTGCTCTCCTGGGACTGGCATGAGCTTGGGGATGGGAATGGTGCTGCTGG
>CADDXX010000594.1:185502-215378 GCA_902810485.1 Alauda arvensis
GGCATGCAGCTGGGCTGCCTCTTCCTGCTGGGGCTGTGCCAAACTTGGGCACCTCAGGAGCAGAGCCCCCCTGTGTGAGATTGCACAGTCCCCACCCTGGCACTGCTCCCCCTGGCCCCAGAGCCAAGCCTCCCAATGCTGCCTTCCCAACAGCACCCTCCTTTCAGCACAGCCCCCTGCCCAGGGCACCAAGAGCCCCACACAAACCTGCCCCAGGATTACTCCATGGGCAGGGAAGGAGCTTTGGCAGCTCCAGCAGTGAGGGTCTCTCTCTTCTGACCCAGCACTTCACTCCTCAGCTAGCCTGGCCTCACTGAGTCCTTCCCCATGGAATCTCAGCAAGGAATCATACCAAACAGCCAGAACCTGGTGGGGATGTAGGCTCTGCTCTCTTGCCTCATGTCCCAGCATGCAGAGACACAACTGGCCCTGTGCAACTCAGTCCTGGCAGCACTGGGGGCACATGGGTCACAGAGGGGCCAGAAGSGGGTAAATGGATCCACAACGGGGGCACAATGTGCAGGGCAGGAGCACAACCAGGCACTGCCAGATCAATCTTTCCTGTAATGCAAGGAAATCCTGATGGAAACACCCTCCAGCCAACCCACACCACTTGGCTGGCTTGGACATCACCCGTCATGGACACGGGGACAGGCAGCACTGCAGGCTGCACCCAGGCAGTTCCAGCTTCCCTGGAAGCCAAGAGGCAGAAGCACAATGCACTGCTGCTGGGGGAAGCAGTGCCTCCCTGAGATTCCCAGTGGCTCACACTGTGGGCACTGTGCTCACAACTTTTCCKAGTAGCCCGTGAAGAGGGGAATCCCCTTCGCGTCCTGTCTGGCAGGAGCAGGAGTCAAAAGGCACAGGAGAGGAGCAGGGAAGGAGCAGAGAGAGGCTGCGGCAGGCGTGGGCCACGGATGCCATCTGCTGGAACGACTGTGCAGCCGCGGCCGCTGCAGCGCCTGCCACAACCCCCCAGTGCAGCCCCTGGTGCAACCCCTGCTGCAGCCCCTGCTGCAGCCCCTGCCACAGCCCCCACTGCAACCCCTGCCACAGCCCCTGCCACAGCCCCCACCCACACACAGCACAGGGCCCACAGCAGCAGCCCCAGCGCTGCAGGACCCTGCAAGGGTGCAGCCCCCGGGGCAGAGGGGCACTAACCCGCCCCAGCAGGGCCGTGCTGCCGAGCCACGAACCCGGCCCAGCCGTGCCTGGGCCCTGCAGCCGCAGCGGGGCGAGGGGGAGCATCGAACCTGCTTCATGGGAATGGCCCTCCCGCTGCCAATACTGTCCGCTTTGCACTCCGGCACCTTCTTGTCGCGCTCCGGGTCCGCGCCCTTCCGAGACTGGAAGAGAAGAGACACGGGTGCGTTAGAGCTGGGCACGGGAGACTCAGACACACGGTCCCCTGTCCCCAGCAGGCTCCAGACCTGACCTCTCTGCTCTCCCCAGGCCAGCTCTCCCAGCGCACAGCGCAGCTGGGCCCTCACCCGGCCCCTCCAGGGACGCTCCAGCCCAGCCYCCCAGCAAAGCTCTCCTGTCCCCGACCGCAAGCAGAGCTGTCCTCCTCCTGGCAGAGCGGGGCTGTGTGGGCCCCCCTCCCACGGGGCACACAGGACCATGGCGACAGACAGAAATGGCATGGGATGCAGGTGGAGCATGGATGGAAGCGGGAGAGGCTCAGGCAGTGAAGGAACTCACACCTCTACTAATCCAACAGATTTATTCTGGTAACACACTTGCACCATACAAAGTAGCACAGGTCACCGGGCAGAGATACCAGCCCCTTACAAAAGAGCATGGACAATAAATATCTACCACACGTCTAGAGCGGCGAGAGCGGGACCCACCGGCGCCCGAGGGCCGCGGGGAGAGCAAACTCTGATAAATACAATATGAAATTTACAGTCTGTTGAGCAGAACTCATTCAAAGTGCTTAGGACAGAGGGAAATACCAAGTCATACATGGCATGGAGCACAACCAATACATTCAGAATCACAACAATGGCAGGAGGCAGCGGCAGCGTCTCTCTGGAGCGTCCTACACACCCCCTCGGTCCAGGAGGGCCCCCGTGTGCTTTGGATCAGAAAGGGACACGAGCCCCGCGCGCCTGGGACCCCGATTCACCAGATTTTGGGCCCAGAACCAAACAAAGAGATCGAAAGAGAAGAAAACTAAAGAGACACAGATGGCTGCTCGGCTGCGAGGAGAAGAGGAGAAGGAGCAGGAGTCCATGCAGGCTGCAGAGGTGCAGGAGGGAAGGAGCGGAGCGCTAGCGGCAGGCGCTGCAGCGGCTCCCGCAGGCAGCAGCAAAGCGTCTTTTGGCCCATCCAGCTCCATGCGCGGCTGTCGCCCGGTCCCGGTGCGTCTGCAGGTCTTCCCGTCCCAGCAGGGTCGTCCGCCTGGCATCCCCCAGAAAGGGCAGTGCCTAGACAGCGTCCAGCAGGCCCAGAAATGTCCCAGCTTAAAGTGCAGGCGCAGGCCGTCTCAGCGCTTCCTAGACTTTACATTGGGGGGATTTAAAGGGCTCCTGCGTGTCTCCGAGGGGGGGACCCATGCTGGCTGGAGGGCGGGCGAGCCTCTAATCTTAGATCAATCCCAGTGCCCATCCCTTATCCGGCCCTGGAGAGGCAATGAAAAGTGAGAGAATTTGTACAGAGGTGCCGTGTGTAACCACCTGGATCTTCTAATTTGGAAGGAGTTGGAAAGGCCTTTTTGTTGATGAAAAGTTGGAAACAGTGGCACATATCTGCAAATATCGAAAGAATAAAGAGTTTGGCAAGTTATACTCAGAACACGGACACGAGTCTGTCAGTGATGGGTGCCAGTGGACAGCACGGACAGGCCACAGAGTGGGCGCCGGCGGCAGCAGCAGTCGGGGCTGGGGCTGGGGGCCGGGACTGGGTGGGTGCCTGGAGGCGCGGGTGGGCGCAGAGTTTGTCTCCACCTGGAGCTCTGGGGCACGCAGACCCCCAGTGGGGGGAATGCAATCCAGTGGGGAGTGGGAGGGGAGCAGGAGAGAGGAGGAGGAGAGCAGGAGAAGAGAGGAGGAGGAAAAGAGTAGAAGAGGAGGAGGAAGAGAAGGAGGAGAATGGGAAGGAGAGGGAGGAAAGGASAAGGAGGAGAGGAGCAAAGGAGTCWGGCATAGTTTGGGACTGGGGCWGCAASGGCTCCCAGAGCTGGGCCGAGCACTGCACCTCGGAAAGGCCTGTGCCCGCCTGGGGACCCCACAAGGACGAAGGCTGCTGCCTACACCTGTGCTGCCTGCCTGGGARAAGCTAATGGCAGAAAACAGCCTGGCTTTTCCTTCCCTTCCCTTCCCGCCCTTCCTGGTCCTGTCCCACTGCGGGAGGTGTCAGGAGCTGCTGCTGCTGCCACGACCAGATGGGTGAAGACGTCAACGTGAGCCATGGATGTGCACCAGCACACGAGCAAGCAGGTGAGGTGAGCCCAGCCCCGCGGCGGGTGAGCGCGCACAGGTGAGCACAGGTGAGCCCGCGGCCGAGAGCAAGCGTGAGCCCGGGATGAGCGAGCACGTGAGAGCCCTGCACGCATGATGACGCCCACAGCGAACAAGCCAAAGCCCCGCAGCAAGCCGCCCTCCTCCTCCCCCAAGCGTGTGCCCGCCCCAGCAGCGGGCACGGGGCTCCAGAGCGTGGGCATGAGCCGGCGGCGAGTCCAGAGGCGTGGGCGAGCGGCGCGGCGGAGGCACAGCCCCGGGCACGGCAGCAAGCACGGCCACGGGACGGCGGGGCACAGCGCCAGCGGCGGGCAGCAGAGCACAGCCACGGCTGCGGGCATGCCACAGGGCTGAGCACACCGAGGGCAAGGCACTGAGGGAACAACCATGCGCTGGGAGGGGGACCTGCTGTGAGGAGTGCTGGCAGGAGGGGTGGGGAGCACAGCCCACYCACCCACAGCACAGGGACGGGTGAGCGTGGGCCGGGGGCGTGCACAGAGAGCTGGGCGTGCACCAGATGCAGCCGGGGGGATGCACAGAGTATTCGGGAGGTCAGCGCAGGAACGTCCAGGATGTCAGAAGCCAAGGGAGATGGGCACATTCCCAGCACAAGGAGTGGGGAATCTGGGATGCCAATGGTGCAGTGAGAGGAATGGGGCACAGGACACTGAATTTGTGTGGTCTGGGCTCAGACAATAGCGGCTGGTCACRAGGGTGACACGGTGCAAACAGGTACAAGGGCTTGGTGGTGGCCGGTTCCACAAACAGCAGACACAGTGTGCTGAGCAATGGTGGCTGGAAAGCACATTGAGATGGGAGAGGAGCAAGGCCGGAGCCCGCACATGTACACAGGGAACAGAGGCTACACTACACTAGACATGGGACTGGGACACGTGTGTGCTCACAGYGAGGGGACACTCATGGCTGTGCTCAGAGCAAGGGTGAGTGTGAGGGCAGGGCTGTGCACGCTGGCGTGCAGGCTGCAAGGCAACCAGCACAGCTGAGGGCTGCAAATGTACCCTGCTCCACCTGGGGCCCACAGCTTCACTGCCTCCCCTCCGTCCTCCCTCCCTCCACGCCCACGGCAGCTCCCACGTGCGCTGCCCAGGTCACGCAGGATTCAGGAACGGGAGCGAGGGGGGCCCCACACCAGGTGCTGAGCTCTGCACAGCACCACTGGGCACAGCATCACTGGCACCAAACAGGAGCCCAGTGACCAGAGGCTCCGTGCCACGCTCGGGGCATGCAGCCCCAAGGAGAGGGTGAGCAGAGTCACTGGTGCTGTGCACGCACAGCTGCGCTCCCTGGGACGAGCAGGAGCTCACACGCACTGCACACCCACACGAGTGCACCCTTGCACACTCCTATGTGTGTGAGGAACGCTCCCGGATGCTCCCCATGCACGCACACTCTGCCTGAAGCAGCCTGCAGCAGCCTGCAGCACCACAGCCCCTGCACACGCAGAAGGTCCCTCCCACGCACACACACTCCCGCAGCCCCGGGCCTCCTGCCAGCACAGCACGGCTGCTGTGCAGGGGAACCTGTGGGGTCAGGCTGTGTCAGCCTCTCCCTGGCCCTGTCTCTGCTGGAAACCCACCCCGAGCTCGGGGGCTCCCTTGCCCCTTACCGTGAAGATGTTGGAGCGCCGCTTGGACTGCTTGCGGATGGGGGTGGGCGTGTTGGAGGCAGCGATGGTCTCGATGCGCAGCTCCCGCTGGCTGATGCTCGGGGTGGAGGGCACCGASGAGGAGTAGTCACTGAAGGCTCCTCCACCGTTGGTGGCCTGCAGGAGGAGAGGGATGTCAGAGGTCAGAGACAGGCGGCCTGGGGGCACCTGCAGGAACACCACCTGCCCCACACGGCCTCGTGCCAGGCAGGCAGTGCTGCACGGGACTGGGACTGCCTGACGCCCAGAAAATCATGGAATCGTTTCAGTTGGAAGGGACCTTCAAGACCATTTAGTTCCAACCCCCTGCCACGGGCAGGGACAACTTCCACTAGACCAGATTGCTCCAAGCCCCATTAGACCTGGCTTGAACGCTTCCAGGGATGAGGAGCTCACAACCTCTCTGGGCAACCCAGAGACATCCAATGCCAGGCACTGCTCCTGCTCAACAGAGGGGCTTGGGAAGCCTTTCCTCTCTTTCTGCTCTAGTTCTTTCACAAGTAAAATGTTCAAGTTCTGAAATCAAAGAGAAGGGCAGCAAATGGCCAGAGAATCCTTCCAAACACAGGTGTGGAACAAGGCCTGAGGCAGCGGGGTCCCAGGTAGCTGTGCCCAGCAGAGGGGCACTGCTAGGGCACCTCCACCTGCTCCCACGACACAGGAGCAGGGTCACTCTCCTTGGGCAGTCATTCCCTTCCTCCCCACTGAGCCCACTGCACATGAGGCTGTGAGGCAGCCCCAAAGCCTGCCCAGCTCCAAGTCCCACTCCTCCATTCCCTGTCTCCAAGGGACAGCCCTGATGCCAATGGGGATGCACGTCCCCAGGACTCCAGCCTTCATCTTTCCTGGGTGCTGAAGCATGGAGTGCCACACCCCARGCTCAAGCTCTGTGTGAAACCCATCTCTGCTGCTGCCTTGGAGGTGTCTCTGAGCAGCCCTGAGGCTGGCACACAGCTCTGGCTCCTGCAGAGCACCGTGGCCATGGCTGCAGTGCCCAGGAACACAGGGGGCTTCACTGACACCTCACTGCACTGCATGGCAACAGAGAGATCCAACCGTGCAGCCATGCACCCACATCAAAAACACACCTCTTACAGACAAGGCTGTKCCCTCCCACCCTGCCCATGCCAGCAGTGTGGGCAGCCACTGGACAGGGGCTTGGGGRCATCCCAGGAACAACACCACCTCCACAGAATGGAAATACTTCCCCARTATGGAAGTATTTCAGATCTGCAGCCCTGAGCATCTCACTAGGACACAGCACATGGCAGCCCGAGCTCCCTGGCAGTTCTGAACAGTATTTCAGAAACACATGGAGGAGCTGCCCCTAGAAGGGCAGGTGAGCTTCAGCACCCCMGAAGGGGCAGCCCACCTCTTCCCAYGTGTCTGCTATTGGCAGGTGCTTTGCTGGTGGACCTGAACAACCACCTGTGGTCACCACTGGAATCTGAGAACACAGTGTGAACTGGAAACTTGGTGAAACACCYGTGGGACAAATCCTTCCCATTAGTGTGTAATGGCTGGAAGAGCATCAGCAGTGCCAGGGTCCCTGGGAAGGGCAGAAGGCAGCTGGAGTCAGGGGCAGTAACTCCTGGCCTAACAAGGCCTGAGATGGAACAAGCAGTTTGGGAAGGGCTCTGAGTGGAAGAGCACAGACAAACAGCAAACAGCAGCCTGGTGTCAGTGGGAAGAAGGGAGCAGCCAGAGGAGCATACTGATGATGGGAAGTGGGCACCATGAGCTGAGCAGGCAGCAGGACACGGGGAAATGCCAACACCTGCCACTGCAGCTCCTGAACTCTGGCAGAACGTGCTGCAGCAGGCCAGGGAGCACTGCTACCAGCTCAGGTGAGCTGCCCTTGGGGCTTCATTTCACTTGCAAACTCTSATTTCCCACCTCTTTCGTGTGATCTCCCACTGAGGTCTGGATGAAGGCCCTTCCCAAGGAGGCCTGCAGGAAGGCAGACCCAGGCCATCAGGGAAGAGCCCGGGCAGCCAGAGCACAGTGGGGATGGCAGCAGCTCCCAGGGCCCAGGAGGGCACCCAGCTCCCTCCACCAGCCTGCCAGGCACCTGCATGGGGCACCTGTGCTACCTCCTGCCAGCTGCTGGGAACCAGTCTCCTGGCAGAAAGGCAAAGTGCCATCCCACAGCAAACACAGCAGTGACTCACCCACAGCCTGGGGAACTCCCAAAGGCATCCCAGAGGCCCTGGAGAAAGACTGAGAACGGGGCAGCAAAAGTGAGGAAATCAGGTAGAACAACTCTGCAGGTGTTGCAAGCACCCACTGGCCCGAGAAWCTCCCCTCCCCTCCCTGCAGGCAAGGGCCAGGAGCTTCCAGGAGGGAGCAAGGGGGGAGGCAGGGCCAAGTGAGGAGTGGGATTCCCAAACCCATCCAACCTGCTCACTCAGCAACAGGTGTGGGCAAGGCACAGAGAGAGAGCCCAGCAGGCAGGAGCTGTCCCTAGGGCTGCTGGGCTCTGGGGAACACAAGGTGCCTGCTCCAGTGGGTGCAATCCACACCCCTCAAACTGCTGGGAAGGCCWAAGGGACACATGTGTGTCCCCAGGGGAGTGCAGGGCTCCAGGGCTGGCCCTGGCTCCTGCTGGACCACACTGATGCTGAACACAGTACCAGGGTCAGGGACCCACCAAGCACAACCAGTGACTCCTGAGAGCTGCTGGAAAACCCTGRCCAGGGCTGAGCTGCTCCTACAGCTCCCTTTCCCCACCCATGGAT
This sequence comes from Alauda arvensis, assembly GCA_902810485.1. Taxonomy (NCBI): domain Eukaryota; kingdom Metazoa; phylum Chordata; class Aves; order Passeriformes; family Alaudidae; genus Alauda; species Alauda arvensis. The sequence goes on from CADDXX010000594.1 coordinate 193,368, forward strand.
GGAGCCATGGCCTCGAGGCTCCAGGCACCGCTGCAGAATAAGAGAAAAAAACCCAAACTCCCAAAGGCAGAAATGAAACCAGGGCCTTTGGCTGGTTCCCAAGATGATCATTCACTGTCCAAGGACAGGAGGACACATCCACAGCACCAMTGYCCCAGRAGAAGGGAATCTTCCAGACAGATGGGTGACAAAATCACCAGGGTCCCCTGGAGTCCTTCCTGTCCCAGTAACCACACTGGACTGGTCCAACTGACAGACCAGACAAGCAGTGGCCACTTCCAAAAGAGTTAGTGTTAGCCAAGCCACTTCCAGAAGAGTTGTGCCCARAACAAGGGGCAGAGCTGGGTCTCAGCTCCTCCCTACCATAAGGAGCCCTTTGTGGGGGCCCCCTTGTTCCCATTCCAAGGAAAGTGCCTTCTCAGCTGGCAGCTCCAGAGGACAGGCCCTGCAGTATGGGCCAGACCAGGCCCAGGGCAGTACTGCCAATCCCAGTTCCAGGGGCTTCTCCTGCCCCTAAATGCCAATCCTGTTGTTCCAGAGCCTCCTCCTGACCCCCAAATGCCAGCCCCACTGTTCCAGGGACTCCTCCTGACCCCCAAATGCCAGTCCCACTGTTCCAGGGCCTCCTCCTGCCCTGCCCCAGGCAGAACTGGAAGGGAAGAGGATCCTTCTGTCCAAAGTGCATGTTTCCCCTGTGCACACTGATACCTGTGCCATAAGGTTAATCAAAGTTCCTAACTGTGTKTTTTGTCTGGCTTCTCTCCAGCTCATCTCCATGTTAAGTCCTGTGTTCCTATACTCTTCCTTGAGAGCCTTTTTCCTGTTTTCCCCGTGCCAGTTACTGCTCTTTGACTTGCAAAAGCAAATGAGAAACCCTGGTGAGAGCCCWGGGCCCTCAGGTATGACAGAGTTCAGCCCTGCTCCACAAACACCTTGTCACACTCTCGCACTGCTCCCTCCTGGCAGGGTGAGCCTGTCCCCTCCCAGAGCTGCCCCACCASGCAGCACTGGGCCAGGAGCAGGGGACAGCAGGGCACTGCTCCTCTCTGCCCACCTGGGCACTGTGCCCTCCCTCCTGGGCAGCCTGAGCACACACCTGAGTGCRTGGGCTGCCCTGCCAGCTCCCTGCCAGAACCATCATTGTGGGTGCATTTGTTTCCCAAAGCCACTTGGATTTTCCCTGAGGACAGTGGGGAGCAGCTCCAGAACCTCACTTCTGAGCCCATGCAAGAACAGGAAAATACTTCATGGCATTTTAGGATCACTCACCATTGCTTGGCTATTTTCAGGAGTGTCTTTAGTAATGGGGGAGAGACATGGAAACACCAGGGCAAAGATCCCTGCAGGGGCCACTGGCACCAGGAGGGGTGGGACCACACAAGAGCCCAAGAACACAAATTGACTTTGAYCACCCTTGTGGGGCCCAGGTTTGCTGAGGGCAGGAGGGGCAGTGTTGGACAGGCTCAGAGCAGGTCTGGGGAGGGGGCACAGACCACCAAGGCACAATCCCTGTGAGCTGCAGGCTGTGCTACTTCCCTTCCCAGCTCTGCTTCCCAGCACAGCTCCCTACGTCTCTCCAGCCAAGCCAGGAGCACAGCAAGGTACAGGGAGCAAAGGTCTGTCCCCAGCAGGCAGCCAGAATTCACCTCTGCAAGCTGTGCTGAGAGAGCYCTGTGGGGAGGAGAGCAGAGCAAAGCAGGGATGAGCAAACACCTCACACAGCTCAYGACATGCACTTAGAAAATCCTTCCAAAATTTGCTTCCCCACAGCCAGTCCTCAATGCACTCCTTTTGCTCAGTGCTGCCTTTCCTTAAGGAGCTCTCTCATGYCACACCTGTGTATTTTAGGTCAGGTTTGGCCTATCTCTGCACTCACTCCTCAGATAAATCAGTCAAGTGCTTCCTTTCCTCCTGTGTCAGGATCTCCTCCCTCCCACACGTTTTTGCTGCTCCTTCAGGTCCCATGCACAGCCCCAGGAGTGACTGGACTCAGACTGGGGAMCCAGGGGGTCTGGCAGCCCCATCCCTCACACAGGGGACACTTTTCACTTCACAGTAACACACTGCCTGCCTGGCACAGCCAGTGCCAWTGACACCTGGTTTTTGGGACCCACCAAACAAGTGTCCAGCTCTCCTGGGAAATACTGACCTTGGCCATCATCCCAGCACAGGTGGCCTCTCCTTCCCAAGCAGGCTCATACTGTACATGATTTGCTAAAAAACCCTCAAATTACCAGAGACACTCAAATCTGTGYTTCCCTGGGACTTTGCTCTCCACCTTGGATGTCTCCCACTGAACTTGTCCCCAGCTTTCTGGGCACTATCACACTGACAGAACCTGGCTCTGCAGCCTTCCCCAGCAGCCCATCCACCTGCACACAGACTTTACCTGAACTTGCTGGTGTCCAGGTGACCTGCAGCACCAGGAAGCTGGCACAGGTCTCTGCAAAACCCTGCACTCASCTACTTGCAATCCAGCTTTAGAAGCCTCTACAACCAGGTAGCTGGTGGCTGCAGGTATGGCTTGGGTCTGTGCAGGGACAAGCTCCTGGGTGGGGGCCCAGGAGTCCTCCCAGGGCAGGAGGTTCTGACACACCCAGAGTTCCAAAGGCAATGCCCTTATGGAAAACCCTCAGCTACAAGTGCTGTCCCTCAGTCCCAGGCAGGTTTCCTGCAGTCCCTGTCACACACATCCTGTGCCAGTTGCTCCAGAGATGGAATCTGCTGCCTTGAGTGCCCTGGGGAGCAATGGAGCCCAGGATCTCTCCTTTCYTCCTCACCAGGTGCCCAGCTGTGGGCACTGGGAATGTGGCAAAGCCTGAATGCAGTGAGGTGGCTGCCCCAAGGATCTCCTTCCTCAGCCCCTCACCACGGAGCCTGTCCTGCCTCAGCTCTGCTCCAGAATCACAGAACACACCCCCAAAGCACCACCATCCTCCCTGCACCAAGGCAGCCCCTACCAACAGCACMGAGCCCTTCCCTGGCACAGGGCAGGGAGCCTCCTTCCTGCTCTGCTCCTTTCCCTCAGGAGCCCTCAGAGGCACGTGCACATAGACCATCAGCTTCCTGAGCTGGGGSAACAGCACCTGAGCAGCCACAGCACCACCCTGTCACCCCCCAGCAGCTCCCCACACCCCACTCCCAGCTCTGCTGTGTGTCTGCCGAAGCCCCACASAGTCAGAGCCAAAGTTTACACATGAAACTTGACCTCAGGGCAAGCAGCAAACTGTCACACACCATAAAATCWTGGAGTGCTTTGGGTTGGGAGGGACCTTCAAGCACAYCTCAGTCCACCCCCWGCCATGGCAGGGACAGCTCCCACTGTGCCAGGCTGCTCCAAGCCCCARTGCCCAATCCCTGGCCTTGGGCACTGCCAGGGATCCAGGGGCAGCCMCAGCTGCTCTGRGCTGTGGASAGGCASCAGGATGACACCTCCCTTGCTCTTCCCCAGAGCAGCAGCTCAAGTCTAAGGCTGCASTGCTGGGYACTGAGCTGAGGCTGTGGAGAGCACAGGAGGCTCCCCCCATTCCCATTCCCCACCTGGTTGATGTGGACAGAAGGAATGGAGGCTGCAGACACAGACGAGTGGCTGGGTGAGTTGGGCAGGGACTTGCAGGGGCCGATGGAGAGCTGGTGCTTCTTCCGCAGAGCCACCACCTTCTGAGCCACTGGGAAGGGAGAGAGGACAGGGTCAGAGTCCAGACAGCAGCTTCCTCCACCCACAGATTCCTGGAGGGCCCCAGGGAGACCCAGGCCCTTCCCCTGCCTGCCACACTGCCTCACCCAGAACAGCAACTTCCCAGGGACACCACGAGCCTCTCCTGCTGCAGGAGAATCCCTGGGCAGGCCAGCACTTCTCAGCCACCCCTCACAGCACCTCCAGGAGCCAGGAGCCAGGTCCTGGACTGAACTGCCTGGCCAAATGCTGCTCCATCAGTGTGGGCCTTGTGGGTCTGTAAGGTGACCCCTGAGGGGTTCTGTGTACAAYCCTTGGTGGGTCACCAASGACCTTTGCATGCTCTTCCTCTGTCCAGACTGGGAGTGCTGGGTTTGTTTTGGAACACTGAGTGCTGGCAGGTGCTGGTGCTCACAGTGACCCTGGGCAGTGGGGCTGCTCAGGCTSTGTGGGCAGGGCACACCTCACTGGCTGTACAACAGAGCTGTGTGTGGCAACCAGAGACACCAGAACAAAACTGGTGTAAGGCATGGCAGAAATTACCCCAGAAAAGGCTGGCTGATGTTCAGGAAGTAGAAAAGCCTGGGCCAAGCACACAGAAAGGTGAAGGTCACCTTCAGGTGCCTCATTTCAGGACTGGGAGATGTTATCCCTCCAGTGTGGTTTCACTGGCTCACGGCTGATTCCTCATTACAGCAGTGGTATGGGATAACTGATGGGCAGAGCCTCTGCCAGGCTCCCTGCCCACAACAGAGTGGCTGAGGGTTTCTTCTGGGTAYTTCCAGGCCCCTGGGGGACCAGAGCTCACAGTGTGCCCTGGCAGCACTGGGATGGGAGCTCCTGTGGAGCCTGGGCCTGCAGCCCTGTGTTTGAGGGGGACAATGGAGACAGCAGTGCCACCAGCACCTCAGGCACAGATCCTGAGCCAGGCAGCTGCTGGCTGCCCTCTCCTGCCCTCTGCAGTGCTCAGGGCAGAGGAAAGGCAGGACCATGCACTTGGGATGTGCAGCAGAGGTGAGGCTCAAGTCACTCACAGCAGGGGCAGCACAGCAGCACCTCCAGGGGGAATTCTGCCAGGACATGAGAAASCAGCAAGGAGGAGGAAGCAAGCCCTGCTCTCCTGCCACATGTCCTCATGGTGAGCTTTGGCAGCCTGACTGCCCAGACACAGCCTGGCCACCAGAGCCCCAACACCCCCAGTGCACACAGCACAGCTCAAGCACACACAGCTCCAGGCTACAGACACCAGGAGCACTCTGAGGAACAAGGTCCCTGCTGCTGCTGCCCCAGCTGTGCAGGCACACAGCCAGCACCACCCAGCTCTTCACCCTGTGCAGCTGGTGAAGATGGAGATAGAAGTTTTTCTGTCTTGGAGCATCCCCTCACTCTGCAGCACCCCTTGTGTGTGTGAGAGGAGCTGTCTGACCACCAAGGGCCAGGGCGATGCCAGCAATGTGCCAGCACATTGACCTGCTCCCCAGGACAGTGGCAGGGAAGGCTCTCTAGGAACAGAGGTGCAGCACACACAGCACAGGCAAGCAGGCAGCCTCAGCACTGAAAGCAGCCCTTCCTGCTCCTGCTGTGGGAGGCACAAATCCTTCCCAGCCTGCCTGGGGTGGGTCTGCTGGGATCCAGGGGGGCAGCTGGTGTGGAAGAAGTCACAGAAAGACAGGGTCTGATGGGAACTGGATTGCCAGGTGAGACAAGGTCCTCACASAGTCTGTGACTGCCAGGACTCCACAAAATCCCAAACCAGCTGCACCGGGATCCACCAGATGCCAAACCCGCTGTATCATGACCCACCAGTGCTCACTAGGGAGAAGTGTTCATTTACCCACTCCAGAAACACCTCATCCCATCAGCTTCAGGCCATTCCCCCTTGTCCTGTCACTAGAGGGAACACAGTGTCTCCTTTAGGGTAAGCTCACAGTTTATTTAAGCAGACTGCAAACTCCCAGGAGATGGTGCAGGTTCCCTGTGCCCCTCAGCATGGCTGTGCTGCAGAGCCCTGTCCRAGGCTAAGCAGGAATGCTCTCTCACACTGCTCCCATGAGGAACAGCTGCCCCATCCAGCTCCAGCTGCTCAGGGGCTGCTCTCCTGCTCCAAGGGCAGCACACACTCAGTAAGAGCACACTGCTGCCCTGTGCTGCCCACACAGCCCAGCCTGCTGCAGTTACCATCCTGGAAGACCCTCTCCACGTTCAGGCCATAGGTGGCACAGGTCTCGTAGTAGGTGCAGCGCTTCAGGTCATTGGAGAGCTTGCGTGCCCGCGAGTCGTCGATGACGCGGGGGTTGGTGGCACTGATGGCATCTGCAAGACAAAGGCACAGGGGGCTTTGAACCTTGTCCCACCTGTCCACAGGCCCCACGGCACTCCTGGCCTCCCTCCCTCCCTCTCTCCACATAGAGGAACCACTCCATGGCACTGCCCTGTAAACGCCTGTGATCACAGAGCCCCGTGTTTGTAAGAGAATGGATGAATCCCTGTAAATGAACCTGATTCAATTTCCCAAACCTCCCAGCCACTGACATTGCAGCAGACAGGGGCAGAACACCTCTGGGAGGTGTGGAGACCAAGGCCAGGCAGCCCCAGCTGCCAAATAAAATAGCTTTGTCAGTCTCCACTGTTTTAGGGCTCATGGCCGAGCCCTACAAGTTAAAGAATCCAAGGCAGAAATCCTCCTGGTATAAGGAGAAAGCCAACTCTGCTGGGATGTCTCCACAGCCAAGGAATTYCTGGACAGCTCTAAAATACAGGCTCAGTTTGTATCCCAGACAGCCACCAAGTGCTTGCCTGTTTTGGAAAAACCTCCTTCCAAAGAGGAATCCAACTCCTTGAAGTCAAGCCATGGACAAGTGGGGGCTGCAAACAAACCCTCTCAGGTGGGGCAGGAGAACTGGGAGCTGCACTGGGGGAAGCCCTCCTCGAGCTCTGCAGATGGTTGTGTGCCTGTACCAAGGCTAGGACCTCACCTGGTTCTGTGTCTGGGACAACAATGGCCACTGACCCTGTTACCTGTCCCACYCCTGTGCCTCCACAGTGCATGCTGCCACCCCATTCCTGAGCCAAGATCCAGCAGTCCTAAAATTCATTCCACAATCTCGAAATAGCCAATGTTTAACAACTTTGTTCTGCTTTTAATATGGGGGTCTGGAGCAGAGCCCTGTGACTCCCTCCCACTGCTCCTGCCTGTCGTCCTGGCCTCAGAGCTTCTTCCTGGCCAGGAACAGGTCCCACAGTGCTCAGCAACTCGCCTGCCAGGACAGTTTTCCCCTACATCCATGTCCTGCTCCTGCTCTCTACTATCACACAGAARACTCTTCCCCCAGGCTCCCTTCTGCCTGGGTATCACCCCATTTCCAGGAGGAAAGTGGCTCCAGGGAGTGAGGCAGCTCTCTGTGGGGAAGCTGAGATGGTGTGAGCAGAACTCCCTCCTCAGTGAGGCAGCTCTCTGTGGGGAAGCTGAGATGGTGTGACAGAGCTCCCTCCTCAGGGCGCGGGGCTGGGGCCCCATGCAAGGCTCCCAGAGCAGGATCCCCGTGTGTGCTGCTGCCCAGGCTGGGTGTGGCACACTCACCCTGTGTGCCCACCAGCACCATGGGCACCTCGGCCGTGTTGCGGTAGCTGCAGAGCCGCAGGTAGTAGTTGTACACGGTCTGGAAGCTGATCTCATCCTCCAGGCTGAACACAAACACCACAGCATCGACCCAGGCAGCAAACTGAAGAGACAAGGCAGGGTTACASAGCAGCACCTGGGCCTGGAGCAGGCAGCAAGGGCAGCCCCACGCCGGGCTCAGCCCCCCCAGCCCCTGCACAGGACTGAGGGAAGGCAGCACAGGGAGCACAGCTCTCCTACCTGGAGCTCAGGGGGGCCCCCCTCGTCTCGAATCAGCAGCAGGTAGCTCTGACCATCCACCACGATCTCCTTCTTGAACCTGCCACCTTGGRGGGCAAAGCTGTGGGTCAGTACAGGGGGTGCAAGCAGGGGACACCCCAAATGAGGGGAGCTCAGGGCCCCATGACAGTGGTGGGGGAGCTGCAGGGCCTGGGAYCACCTCCAGCACCACGCAGAGGAGGGAGGAGGCAGCCCATCCCCAGGCAGCCCGGGAAGCAGGCCTTACCCTCTGGAGACTCCTCCTGCACGTAGGTGCCGGTCAGGTAGCGGTGCACCAGGGCTGACTTGCCACTGGACAGGTTCCCCACGATGCCCTGGAACAGATGCAGTGTCACCTGWGTGCCCAGCACATGTCCCAGTGCCACCCCCGTGAAGTGGCACCTGCAGAGCTGGTGAGAGGCAGACGTGTCCCTAGGAGGGATGGAGTGACCCAGCCCTGTTTGTCCTGGGAGGCCAGGGCACTGCCTGGGCTCAGTCAGGCAGAGAGAGCCCAGACTGGGCACAGCCACCTGGACAGAGGGCAGGGAGTGCTCTCATCCTCACCTGRACAGGCACAGCCCTGCCACAGCCACATCAGCTCTCCCCACTGCCTTTCTGCTCCTCAGGGAACAYCTGCCATCCCAAGTCAATGCAGAAGGACAAAAACCTCTTCTCCCAGCCCACACCCCCCCAGTTCTGGGGTGCTGGACAGCAGCTGCCAGGAGAAGGGGAGCAGAGAACAGCTCCAGGTGTGTGCTCATGCCTGAGGCAGCAGCAGCACAGCAGCTCTACCTGCATCTCCCAGGGGAGCCAATGGTGCTGCCCATGGAAACACCCAGCACAACCAARCCAGGGGACAAAGCTGCTGGGCACTGCATTGCACTGGGGGGAAGCACATCTGGCTGCAGCACCCTCAGGCTGGCTGTGAAATGCAGCTGGGATCCTGGGGTAAGTCAGTGAGAGCCCAGCTCTGCTCACTGCCAGTGCCCTCCTGAGCATTTAATGCCACTCAGCTGTGGGACCAGGTCTGTGCTGAAGGATCTGGAGCACAGCTCTGATGAGAAGTGGCTGAGGGAGCAGAAGGGGCTCAGCCTGGGGAAAAGGAGCCTCAGGGGGAACCTTCTCATTCCACAAGTCCCTGACAGGAGGGTGCAGCCAGGTGGGGCTCTGCTCCCAAATAACTAACAACAGGACAAGAGGTAACATCCTCAGATTGCATCAGGGGAGGTTTAGGTTGGATATCATGTATCCCTTTTCCACAAAAAGAGAAGGGGTCACCTTCAGCTGAAGGTGAACCAAGTCACTACCCCTGGAAGTGTCCAAAAAATGTGGATGTGGCACTTGAGGATACAGTTTAGTGGTGAACACGGTGGTGGTGCTGGTTSATGGTTGRACTCCMTGATCTTAGAGGGCTTTTCCAGCCTCATGGTTCTGTGATTCTGTACAGCTGCACTCACATGGCCTCACCAGTGCCAGAAGACAYGGGGTGAGGAGTGGCTAGGAACACTAAAGCTGCCTCTGCCCCCATGGAAGTTTACAGCCAAACTTTTCCAGGCGCAGGGATGAGCCTGGCAGGTGAGTCACCACCAGGCAGGTTCTGCAGCTCTCAGCCAGGCACTCAAACCTGCTGCTGCTCTGGGTGCTGCCCTGGGCCGAGAGCAGCAGAGGGGCTGTGCTCTCTCYGTGGGCACCCTGTGACCCAGACCATGCCCCCAGAGCACAGGACACCTCCTGCCAGCTCCTCTTGTGCCAGCACAGCCAGCACAGCAGGAGCAGCAAGCACAGATCCATGGGCACACCCAGGCCACTGTCACCACTGTCACCCCTCAGAGCAACAGCTGATGGCCACATCTGTCACCCTCAGAGCAACTGCAGACCCTTCAGTGGCTCACACAGGTGACAGCACAGAGCACTCAGGGCTGAGCCCTGCCCAGTCCTGCACATGTGTCTCTGGAGCCTCACTGGGCCATGGGAGCAGCCCATGCCCTGCCTGAGCCCTGCCTGAGCCCTCCCTGAGCCCTCCCTGCCACTGTGACTAACCAGGACCACCACAGAACCATGGAATCCCAGAATGGCTTCTGCTGGAAGGGACCTGCAAGTTCACCCAGTTCCACTCCCTGCCATGGACAGGGGCACCTTCCATTATCCCAGGCTGCTCCAAGCTCCACCCACCCATCCCTTGGACACTGCCAGGGATCCAGGGGCAGCTTCTCTGAGCACCCAGTGCCAGGGCCTCACACTCTCACAGGGAAGAGTTCTTTTCCAATATTCCATCTAACCCTGCCCTCTGCCCAGGGAAAGCCATTTCCCTTTGTCCTGTCACTCCAGGCTCTTGTCCCACGTYCCTCTCCAGCTTTCCTGGAGCCCTTTCAGGCACTGGAAGGGGCTCTGATGTCTCCAGAACCTTCTGTTCYCCAGGCTGAACACCCCCAGCTCTCCCAGCCTGACTCCAGAGGGGTTTCAGCCCCCAGAGCATCTCCATGGCCTCCTCTGGACCCACTCCAGGTCCCTGCTGGGGTCCCTGACAGGGACACAGCACTCCAGGTGGGAGTACTAAAGCAGGCTCACAGGAGGAGCCCAGCTGTGGGCAGGCAGCTCAGGGRGTCAGTGCCAGGCTGGCCATGGCTCCTCTGCCCAGGGAGCAGCTCCTGAGGCCACCCAGGAGCAAGGGGCCACACCACCCCRAAGATAAACACTCCAATAGAGCCTGGACAGAGGCCACAGGCACACTCTGTTTGCTCACAGCACAAACCCTGACCTGCACCTCACCAAAATCTCTCTGCTCTGCCGTGTCCTTGAGCTCCCCTGGAGCTTCAAACCAGCCTCAGAACTGACAATGTGAGCAACAGCCCCTGAGAGGCAGCAAACTGCAGCCWAACAAGGGGTGTAAGCACCCTGGGAGCCTCTGTTCCAGCATTTTTGGGGAATGCAGGAACACAGGTAACACAGTGCTGGCACTGCCCAGGGCCAGGTCCAGGGGACAAGCTCTGCCAGGAGGCACCATCAGTGCCCCTCTGCAAGAACTGCTCAGTCACAGCTTCCCCCTGGCCTGCAGCTCTGGGAGGGAGGGAAAACTGCTGAATGGATCTTAAATCCATCAAATTGTTCAAGGACCTTGGAGAAAGTATCCTGAATGCTTGGGACCACAAGCAGGGAGAGCAGTGAGACCCTCAGCTCCTGCAGGAGAGACAGAGCAGACAGAGCTGCTTGAAAATGGGAAGGAAGTGAAGCTTGGCAACATTTCTTACTGGGGTCAGCTCTGGGCCCCTCACGACAAGAAAGACATTGAGGGGCTGKGGTTGTCCAGGGAAGGGAGCTGGGGAGGGGCTGGAGCCCCACGAGGGGCTGAGGGAGCTGGGAAGGGGCTGAGCCTGGAGCAAAGGAGGCTCAGGGGGGACCTTGTGGCTCTGCACAACTCCCTGCCAGGAGGGGACAGCAGCAAGGGGGGGTTGGGCTCTGCTGCCAGGGAACAGGGACAGGAGGAGAGGGAACAGCCTCAGGCTGGGCCAGGGCAGGCTCAGGGTGGATATTGGGAACAATTCCTTCCCCAAAAAGGCTCTCCAGCCCTGGCACAGCTGCCCAGGGCAGGGGTGGAGTCCCCTTCCCTGCAGGGATTTCAAAGCCCTGTGGATGTGGCACCTGGGGACACAGTGAGTGATGGCCCTGGCAGTGCTGGGGAAGTGCTCAGTGTCCTCCAAAGGCTTTACCAACCCAAATGATTCTGTCACTCTAAACTAGCACTCTCAAAGGCCTGCAGGCCTTTAGAAGAGCTGCTTTGGCTGGAGCAAATCCCAGAGCAACACAGATGCCCAGAGGYCATGCAAACCTGGGGAAAGGGCTGTGCTACTTGAGGAAGAACTAAAAGCTGTAGGATGGTTTAGCTGGCAGCACAGCTTTGCAGCCTTGCAGAGCCTCAGCATCAGGCAGCAGCACCCAAACAGCTGTGAGAGTGTTTTTAAAAATGCAGGTAAACTAACAAATGAATCATTCACAGTTTGGTTTGATTCTCACTTCACTGCAGGTAACAGACACTGTGCTGGACAGTGCTGCAATGTTCTGCAAGAAGAATTTTGTTCTTTTGTTTCTTGGGCTAATATTGRAAGAAGTTAACCTTGCAAAAGCTGAAGGGAGAAAGAACTGAAGGGCACACACCAGGAGCCTGTAAGGAGAGCTGAGGGCTGGCAAAGAGAGCACAGGAAGAGCAGAAGGAGGAACCATCACTGAAGGACTTGCAGCACCCTGCCCAGCCCAACACCACCCCCTGGCCACCCCAGAGCCCAGAGCACTGACCCTGTCCCACCTGGAGGGGCTGTGCCAGGGGCAGGGGGGTCAGGGGCAGCCCCCTGGCCACAGAGACCCCACAGGGAGCTGGGGAAGCCTCACAATGGCCTGACCTGGGGAAACCCTCCCTGTGCTGAGAGAGCTGGGGAGCCCCATCCCCTCAGCTTGGCAGAACTGAGCTGAGTGCCACCCTCRGCACCCTGCAGGGCAGGGACAGCTCAGAGCAGAGCAGAGCTGAGAGCAGTGAGGCTCTGAAGCAGCAGTGACACCTCCCAAGGCAGGATGGTGGCTCTGGGGGTGACCACCAGGGCCTGGCCCTGAACCAGCACCTGGAGCAGCACCCACACAGGCATCACAGCTCTGCTAGGGCCAGCAGGGAGGCTGAGCAGCTCAAATGGTGCCTTTTCACCTTCACATCCCAGTGCTGTCCCTGATCAACAACCCCTGGCTCAGCCCTCAGTGTGAGCTGCTGAGGAACCCCAGTCCTTCCCTGGCACAGCAGCAGCCCCAGCTCCCCTCTCCCTTCTGAGGCTGGAGCCTCTGTGTTTCCAGCTGGCCATGGAAATGCAGGATGCTCTGGAGGATTTGGGGAAGCAGGGGGATCCCAGGCACACACAGGTACTCACCACCTTCAGCTCAGGCACCGAGCGACTCAGGGTCCATTCCTGGCTGTTCACAAACGAATCTGCAGAGGGAAGAAATCATCAGGTTACCCTCAAGTTCCCAGCAAGGATCCTGCTGCACTCTCCCTGCTCCCTGCAGGCACATTTATGGCTCTTCCTGCCCTTGTACAGCAGAGGCCCAGAGCTGCACAGAGCCCCTGGGGAGGAGCAGTGAGCCAAGGGCAGCAGTGTGCCAGCACAGCCTGGGCACCACGAGCTGGAACCTYCCCTCAGCCCTGCAGGAGCACAAAAACCCTGAGCAGCCCCTCCCCGGGGCACAGAGGACAAGGGAAGCACAAGGGACCACACACCCTCGGGGGGAGCACAAAGCCCCAGAGCTGAGGGCACAGGGCAGCACCCCCAGCCCTGCCCTGAGCACAGCACAGAGCTGGAGCTGTGGCTGTCAGGAGATCAGGAGATCAGCCACTGAACACAAACACAATTAACTGTTGCACATTATGGAATTGGCAGCAGGCTGCAATAGGCTTACAGTGGCTGTGGCCATCCAGCATGGCTTGAGGAAACACCCCCAGCCTGCCACAGAGCATCTGCAGGAGGAGCAGGAGCCTGGAGRACACCCTGAGCAGCAGGAGCAGCCAGCAGCCCCTCCTGACAAACCTCAGTCCCTCACTCACTGAGCTCAGAGCTTCCAGCCAAGAGCACCTCCTGCATGTTTATCACAGACCAACTGAAGGGATTTTTGGAGACCAGGAACCTGTGGGAGCTCTGCATCTGCAGAAGCCTGTAATAAACCTGCCAAACCTGTGGCCACAGACCATTGCAGGAATGGGAATCTCAGATGGGCTCAGCAGGGAAGCAGCAAATCCACCAGACCCAGAAGCGGGCAGCAATCACACCCAGTGACCTGGGCACTGCCACTGCTCCAGTGTCACCTGAGGGCACAGGGAGGGTGGCTCCAGACCTCCCCCAGCAGCCCCAACCCCACAACCACAACTCCTGGTGCCTGCTCAGCTGTCCCCAAAGCAYCCTCACAGGGAACARTTCCTGCCCAATMTCCCATCCATCCCTGCCCTCTGGCAGTGGRAKCCATTCCCTGTGTCCTGTSCCTCCATCCCTTGTCCCCAGTCCCTCCCAGCTCTCCTGGAGCCCCTTCAGGCCCTGCCAGGGGCTCTGAGCYCTCCCTGGAGCCTTCTCCTGTGCAGGGGAACATTCCCAGCTCTCCCAGCCTGGCTSCAGAGCAGAGGGGCTCCAGCCCTGCAGCAGCTCTCTTGTGCTGGAGGCAGCACTGGGCTCCACAGCCCTGCCAGAGCCCACAAGAGCCTGCCCTCAYCCCAACTCATGTTCCAGCCCTCCTGACTCCTTAGGGGTGGTTGGACACACAACAGCACCAGCTCYTCCTCCATCTCCAAAGCCTCATCTCACCTCTTGCCTCACTGGGCAGCCCAAAGCCTTGGGGAAGAGCCCACTCCTGCTCCCACTGCCAGAGGGATGGCTCAGCTGCTSAGAGAGCAGGAGACAACAAACCATGAGCTGGCACTGTGCCCCTGTCCCTGTCCTGAGCAGCCACCTGCACCCACAGGCCATGCCATCCATGTTCAGGGAAGGTGCAGGCATGGTGCTCCCACCTGCACTCCACCTTCCATGGCTCACTTAGGAACACTCCTTTCCCAGGAGTTACAGACAAGCAATCCCCAGGTCTGCTGCAGGAACAGCAGGTTATTTATAGCCATCCTGGGGAATCATTTCTCTGCACTGCCTTTCACCTGCCCTTTCCTTTTTTAGGCACAGGTRTATTTATTGAAACAATTCACCAGTCAGGAGGAAAACGATACATTGTTGAGCCCTTTCCAAAAGACAACAGCACACCTGTATTTCCAACTGGGTCTAAAAATARCTGTCACCTCCACCTGGGCCTTCTGCCCTGCTCAGCTTCCCTGGCAGGTAATGTGACAGACAAAGCCCCAGCCAGGGCTGTCCCCAGCACTCCCCAGTGGGAGCAGGCAGCACACACTTGTGCTGCTCCACCACACACAGCAGGTTTTGGGTGGGTCCTGACTGGAGCACAAGGCACACACACTCAGTGATCAGCTTGGCAGGGAGGAGAGGCAGGGAGAGCCCTGGGGAGGGCTGGCTGGGCTCTCTCTGGATCTGCCCAAGGATGRCCAGGACAAGCTGCCCCAACAATGCCAGCCGCCCCCTGCACCAACTGTCCCAACAGATCCTTGTCTGGTTTTACACCCAGGTTCAAGGGTTTGCAACACTTTGATTTTTGACTTGCTGAGAATGCCCCTGAGTAAACCTTAACACAAACAAACACTGACAACACAAGGCCAGCAGGACTGTACTCAGCCTCCCAACACAGCCCAGCCCTCACTCCCACAGCACACCTCACCTGAGCACCAGGCACATCTGGACACCTGCACACCTGGGCTGCCCACCCAGCATCCTCCAGGCCTGGATGTCAGCCCAGGCCACCACTGGTCCTGGCATTGACAGCCCAGGGGTCCCAGCACAGCCCARGGGTCCCAGCACAGCCCAGGGGTYCCAGCACAGCCCAGCACACTGCCTGAAATGGCCTCAAGTTGCACCAGGRCAGGTTTAAGTTTGATACTGAGAATATTTTCTCCCTGAATCAGCTGTCCAGCCCTGGCCCAAGGCAGTGGTGGGGTCACCATGCCTGGAGGGATTTAAAAGCCACGTGGATGTGGCACCTGGGGACATGGGTGGGGATGGCCATGGCACTGCTGGGGGAATGGTTGGACTGGATGGTCTGAGTGGCCTTTTCCATCCTCAAGGATTCAGTGATTCTGTGACTATCAGTCAGTCAAGGAAGGTCTGAGGGTTTGGAGCACAATCCACTTCCACATGTCAGGCTGGGGCCAATGCCACAACTGCACGACTTACACTCTGTCACTGTGAGTGTCCCCTGGTCCCTTTTACACGCCCTGCTCTGCTCCAGGACATGCCAATCACTCCCCTCTCACCACACAAGGGACACACAACATGTGCACACCACCCTGACAGCTGGGGGACCCACATCTGTGCAGAGGAGCCACTCACAGACCCAAAGACATTTCTGACCTGGGCCCTGTGTCCTGCAGCTGCCTACAGCCACACTCACAGGGATGGCTCTGTCACCCTGTGACAGACAGATGTCAGACACCCCCAGGGTGGAGCCTCCTCCCCCTGATCTCCTGCACTTGCTCCCCTCCTCAGCCATCAGCTCCTGCAGCAGAGAGTGAGGGCAGGCAGGGATCACACCCACAGAGCTGCCAARGGGCAGCTCACCAGCACCTCCTCAACCCAAACCAACCACAAACCAAGCAGCTGGCTGCTGACAACCAGTGACATGACCCCAGTGTCAGCTGTGTCCATACAACTGGTTGTCAAAATGCAGAACATGGCAAGTCCCTGCACTCATGGCTACAAATCCCATCAGTGTGACATTATACACCCTGTGTGTCACTGCAGGAGAAAGCAGGAAAGGTCCAAATCCACAGCAGAAGACTGATCTGGGCCCCCCTCAAACAGCACCATTCCCCCTGTGGCTGCCAGACCTTCCCCACTTCCCTCCAGGCCTCCAGACCCTCCCCACCCACCACACTGAGCCAGAGGGGTGCAGGGGAGCCCAGCCCTGAGGCACTGCTCCCACTGGAACAGGCACAAGATCCCCATGGTGTCCTGGGTGATGCTGTAACCATGTGGAATCACAGCTGTGACCATGAGCAAGCACACAGTGAACCACTGGCAGCCTGACTGGGGCTGGGGCACCCTGAAATCCTGGSRGGMAGGGGAGCAGAGCACCTTACCCTGGCAGGCAGGGGAGCAGAGCACCTTCCCCCCAGCAGCTGGGCCCTGGTGCCAGCTCACTCAGCAGGGATTGCCCCCAGCAGGAGACACCTCCAGGGACTGATCTCCCACTGAGCACTGGGGTCCATCAGGGAGTCACGATTTACTGGATAGCTTCACTGCTGGACTGGCTGCATCACTGCAAYTCCAGATGAAAATACACCTGGTCACTCTTCCTGCACCCTCTCTTTGTTCTGTAATCACACAGAGGGGACCAGGCTGTGCTGAAGTTCTACACCTTCCCCAGCTGTACCTGACCTCCAAAGCCAAAGCAGTGGGCTCAGGGAGCCACTGKCACACACTGGCACACCAGCACAGCCCAACAGCACCCTTGTCAACACAACCATACAAGAGGAGATCAGTCCAGACTGGCCYGGGAARAGGAGATTCAGGACAATTCTGTTAYTCCCCAGAAGCTTCTGTTGATGGAYATTCCCTGGCACAGGCAGCTCTATGGCAGAAGGTGGAAATTTGGGAGGTGGGGTGGGCAGAGCCCCTGCCATACAGAAGGACAGGGACATAAAAAAGACACACTGATGTCCCTTGGTCAGTGGGTCATCCTGGACACCTTGAGGAGCAGCAGAGCAGACCCAGCTGTGGGACAGCAGTGCCATGCACGAGGAGGCAGCATCAGCACCTCCCTCACAGAGCTCAGACKGTGCCCTGAACACAGCTTGGAGGGGCTCAGCCACACACCCACAGTCCCAGCACCGACATGCTGCACACAGGCTGGCAGGAGAAAGGGCCAGGCTGAACTGCTGAGCCCAGCTGCTCACTCCATGGGAGGATGTGCAGCAGGTTCATCTACCCTGAGCTCCAGGAGAGCCAGTGCCAGACACATCTGCTCTGCCCTCCCCACACAGCAACTAATGATTAACCAACTCATCAYCCAGAGGTGGAACTCCCTTGGACACTGCAACCCTGGACACTAAACCCAGCCTTGAAACCAGGTCAGAGGCTGGGCAAACACAGCAGAGGCCACACAAACCATGGCCACCACTGCAGCCACACAAACAGACCCAGCTGAGCACACACACAGATCAAAGGGAGGCAGGGGCAGTGTGCCTGGGCACAGCCACCCTTCCTGGGCACAGCCACCCCTCCCAGGCCAGCCTGATAAAGCCTCTAGCYCGGCAATGCTGGCAGGAGGGGGGTTTCTCCAGGTCAAGGACCAGCACAGGCACAGCCAGCGTTCCAGTCAGCACTGAGCCAGCACAGGAACCCACTGCAGGACACGACCTTGGCAAGGATTATCTCAGCAGGGCTTTAAACATGCTTCACCAACAAAAGGAGACGATGCTGTGTCTCTCTGGGAAAGGGCACACTCAGGAACTGCCACCCTTGCTTTGTCATTATGCCACAGGTGGCAGCAGCCGGTGTCACTGTGCTCTGAAGTCAGTGCAGGCTCTGGAAGATTCAGGCATTTCAAACTCTCGGCATCTGCTGCTCTCCAGCCCCCATCCAAACACTCAAAGACCCAGACCAAACCCTGCTGTGATGGTGGGACAGGCTCTGCTGGAAGGGAAAACCCAGCAGAGTGGCATGGAAAGACAGGTAACTCAGCCTCCCATCACAGCACTCCATGGGGATCTGCCTCACCAGCAAAAGCCTGTTCCCARTGTGCCTGAGCTCAGCTGCAGCTGTGCAAGCCCACGAGCACTGGCAGGTGAACACTGAGGGCACAGGGTTCCCCTTCCCGAGGCTGCCTGTGCCTGCAGTCAGACACCTCTGCACMCACCCTCTGACCTCATCGTAAGAACTGAGCCCCCCAGAGTATTGTCCCAACAGCTCCCTCCCTGACACCTCCCAGAACGCTCAAGCTTTTCCCCTGTGTGGACACCAGACTGGCCTCAGCATCTGAGGCATCTCTAACCCCACCACGACACCTCTGCCTCTCACCAACACTCTCAGCTCAACCAAGGCAAGTACCAACATGAGGTGATATTTATCATGACCTACCCAACTCACTATGCAAACTTCACCCAATCCATGAGAAAACAGCCCCTGTCTTCTCCCAGAAGCCTTCCCTCACATGCCCTGCACATCAGTACTGCACACACCAGAGTAAAGGGAGGGATCTTAAAGAACCTCAGAAAGGTTATTTTTGTCTCCTGTCTCTGGGAGAGGGGACACAGAATCATGGAMTATCCTGAGCTGGAAGAGATCCASAAGGAYCATTAAGTGTCACTCCTGTGTCCCTGCAAAGACACCCCAACAACCCCATCCTGTGCCTGAGGGCACTGTCCAAAGGCTCCCTGAGCTCTGGCAGCCTTGGGGCTGTGCCCATTCCCCAGGKAGCCTGTTCAGTGCCCAACCACCCTCTGGGTGAAGAACTCTTYCCTGATACCCAACCTAAACCTYCCTGGCACAGCTCCACGCTGTTCCCTCAGATGAGGAATGCTTCCTGAGCCATCACACAGTCCCTTCATGCACAGGGACCACTCCAATTCCAAAACAGGCACCAGCCAACACCTGGATACCCAGAAATGCTCTGAACCACTGACCACGATCCCCTGGGTCAGTCCAAGCTGGCTGGATTCTGTACTGACTTTGCCCTCCAGTTCCCAGGGCTGTTGCTCTCCCTTGCCCATTACACAAGGATCAGCTCTTTATGTCTTTCCTGGGTAACAAACCCTGAAATCCCCCATCACCTCTCTGTGAGCTCAATCCCAGCCGAACCCCTSCAGGGCTGGGAGCAGCACTTGGAGCATCCCCCTGGCTTTTGTGGGTATGTCTGGATGCAGATCGTGGTGCTGGGCGGGTATCACAGCGTGCTGTAAACAAACCACTGCAGGTTCTGGAAACAGAGAGAGTGCTGGCTTGGCTCTGTGCCGGGACTCCTACCTGCAGCTTTTCCAAGGGCTGATAACCACAGCTGCAGCTGCACCCCCACGAGGGCAAGTTGGGGCTGCACCAGCAGCTTTCCCAGGGCAAGGTGGGCAGCGCCCACACAGAGCATCAAAGTCTGTGGGGTGTCAAGCGTGTGTTTGGAACACTGCAAGGCTGGAACAGGAGTGGGGCAGAGACCTCCTGAGCAGCAGCACCGAGGCTGTGCCCCTCCAGCCCTGGCTCAGAGACACACAGCTCCCACCAGAGGAGGCCACGGACCAACGTTCTGAGCAGAGACACAACGGGGAGATGGGGCACAAGAGAGGACCAGCAGCACCTACTTTGCTGTGCAGACTTCACCAGTGCCTTTTCACACCTCACCATCCCCAGGAGGGCACAGGGCTGGTGGGTACAAAGGCTGTGCAGGTACCAGGCAGGTAATGCATGGTGTTCTCAGTGTGATTAAACCCCGTGTGAGCTCCTCAGCACCAGGGGCTCCTGCCAGGAGGTACAGTGCCAGTGGCAGCCTGGAGAGGTCAATACCTGAGCCTCTGCCTCCACACGAGCCACGGTGGCAAACAAGAATCCCTGCAACAAGGGGTGTTCCTGCATGAGCTGGCTGGTCACTGCTGCAAGGGACCCCCAGCCACCCACACCACTCCCCACAGAARCCTCTGCAGGGTSTCCMAAAGATGGATGCAARGGGAGCTCCTACCTRTCTCCTGGAGGAGCCAGGTGAGAGGCAAGGAGGCCGARCAAGTGCTCAGCCCGGGCTGCCTCTCTGGGAATGCGGCCCGGGGCCGCCGCTGCTGGCGCAGCTCCCACTGGAAGCGGCAAGCAKCAACAGGCCCCCGCTGCAGGGGCAGGGCCCGGCGCTCCCTGCCCGCATMCACCCACATTCCCCAGCCATGAGCGCAGCCTCCCCTCTCCTGGGAACCTCCCGCCACCCAGGCGGCAGCGGCACGGCCCGGGCCGCCCTGCCGGCACCGCATCCCCGGGGCACTGCGGCATCCCGGCCCTCGGCCTCGTGGGGCACGGGCACCCCGCAGCCAGCGGAGCCTCCGGAACCTCCCCTGGAGCACAGCCAGCCCCAGGACACACGGGGCCAGGGATGGAGCTCCCTGAGCTCCCCGGGCAGATGCAGAGCTGCTCCTGTGGGCCGGCACTCCTGGGAACGTCCAGGCACGACACTGCCCGCACAGCCACTGCCCCAGGACCAGCCGGGTTCCTCGGGAGCATGYGGGCTCCCTGGAGAGCCTGCCAGCCCCAGGACATCCCTCTGGCATAAGCCAAGCACAGAAGTGCATCCACAACACCCAGATCCAGAGCAGAGCCATGGAACCCAGCAAGGCCCCCCGGGAGCGGGCAGCAGGGCTTGGCCCAGCCCCCAGCTCCGTGCGTTCCATGCCTTAAAAAGCTGTGCACGGATGCTGCTGTCGCCTCCCGGCCCAGCCAGGCCACRGGGCTCGCCTGCAGCTCCTTCCACACGACCTGCAAGGGGACAGGGCACAGAGGCACGACCAGCACAGCCCCAGCTGAGGCCCCACAAAGCCCTGGCACCAGAGAACTCCCCACCAACATCAGAGAGTCAAACACCCGAGAGATGCTTCAGCTGCCAGTGCCCACTGCATGCCCAGCCCCGGGRTCCTGTCCCCCTGTCCCATCACGGGTACCGTCACACCTGCTCTCTGCAGGCTGCCCCATACCCAGCGAGGGTCCCTGTGCTCCCAAACACGTGGTCTCTGCTCAAGGGACCTTGRCAGGGGTGGCCGGGGCTGAGCATCCCCCAGATGAGGCCGGGCACCAGGGAGTCACTCACAAGAGGGGGGGCACTCACATTTCTGGGCTCCCCAACCCCCGCTTGCTGTAGCAACCTCCCAAACAGTCCCAGTCCCCAAACAGCCCACCAACAGCACTCCTCTCCCCACTCCACCGATGCTGTGGGGCAAGGGCAGGGAGGCTTGGCCCACTCCACCCTTGATGGGATACCACCAGGGCAAGTAACACATGTGACACATGTTCTTGACTCCCAGGTGTGTGGCCAGCAAAGGAACCCGACCCCAGAGCACATCCTCCCAAGCAGCCACACCACRGCTGCTCCAGCACCACTGACGATGGCAGTGCCCAGGACACCTGAGTATGACGTGACCTTGTGAACGCTCATGCACCTCACTGCAGCCCAGTGCAAACCGTGCAGAGCACTGGGACACAACCAGCGCACAGCCCAGAACCTCAGCTGGGACAAGCCACAGCCACCCATCCCTGCAGGCCCTGTCAGCACAGGGGGCTCTCAGCCCAGTCCTGCTCCTGTGCTCACTTACCCAGAGCCCGCAGAGGACCCCCACCCAGGAGAGCGGGCTCGAAACTGCCATGGGGCTCCTTGGGGCACACGCTGCCTGTGCTGCCACGCTCTCGCCTTCGGAAGCGGCTCGTGAGGAGTTTCCAGAGTCCCCCTGTCTGTACGGGGTCGGGGTGCAGCCGGCCCCCGACCCTGGCGAGCTCCGGATAGAGCAGGTCCCGCTTGCTGGGGCAGGTGTGCAGGGAGCTGGCGTCGCCCTCGCTCTTGGTGCGGAGGCGTGCGGGGCGCAGGAGCCCCCCGGACTCGGACCGCCGCAGCTCGTGGCCCCGGCGCAGGCGGAAACTGAAGCTTTTGCGCAGGGAGCTGAAGTTCTTCCTGGGGCTGGAGCCGCTCCAGCCGCTGCCCCCGAAGAGGTTCCAGCGGCGGCTGCCCCACAGGGAGCCCCCCCGGAGGAAGCCGGGGCTCTCGGCGGGGTGCGGCGGCCGGGCGCTGGGTAGGAAGGTCATGCTGCTGGGGCGCGGGCGCTGCGCCTCGTCGGGACCGTCGCCCTCGGCCTCGGGGCTCTGCCTGCGGGGCG
>CADDXX010000594.1:231613-245699 GCA_902810485.1 Alauda arvensis
GCAGGATCACACTGGCCCAGGCTCCCCCCATGCTGGTGCAGGGACCCCCGTGGCACAGCTCCCGCTGCCCCTGCCCGTGCAGGGCCGGGCCTGGCAGTGACTCAGGGCACAGCAGAGCAGGCTGAGTCACAGCGTGGCCGCTGACTCACCCTGCACTCGGCCGGCACACGCAGCCCCAGCAGCCCCGGCAGCCCCGGCTCTGCTCACACACTGCAGCTGCCCTGGCAGCGGGCAGAGCACWGCGCTGCCACTGCATGGCCAGGGCTCTCCCAGCGCTGCAGCGGTGACCCAGCGACACTGAGCCTGTCCCCACACACGCCAGRGTGGCCGTGCTGCAGGTCGGGTGAGCCCTCAGCCTGACCACAGCTGCCACTGCTGGCTCTGGTGCCCAGCCTGGGGCTCACCCCGTGCCCCACACACCCACCCACTCATCAGCCTCCACACCCCCTGCCCGGGCACGGCAGCCCCACGGGCAGGCTGTGCCACAAGCACAGCTTGTCMGGGAATCACACAGGTTGGAAAAACCCTCAGAGACCAACAAGACCAAGTGTTCCCCCAGCACTGCCAAGGCCACCCAGGATGTTCCCAAGTGCATGCACATGGCCAGGGCACAGGGACATGTCATTCRGTGCAGGGGGACTGAGGGGACCAGACCTGCCCTGTCCCTCTGACCACTGCACCCTCCTCACCTGGAGAAAGCTGCTCAGCACCTACTTCAGTAATAAAGTAACCCAGATTCTCAGTAMCTGCACTGATTTTACTGTGCCACCTAAATCTGGCAGTGCTGCTGCACTCTGGGACCAGCAGAACTAGCTCAAGGAGAGGAAGGGACGCTGCACCAGGGCCAGGGCTGTGAGGAGCCCACCTCACACAGCCATGGGCACAGCAGGAGCCAGGGACAACAGGGAGCAGCTTGGAGCAACCTGGTCTAGTGGAAAGTGTCCCTGACCATGGCAAGGGGGTAGAATCCAAAAGGATGTAAGGTCCCTTCCAAACCAAACCATTCCAGGATTCTAAGCCCCAGTTTGGGGCCTTTGCTGTGGTTTGTGTTTTTACGCTTCCATAATAATTGATCAGACAACCCAAATGCCAACACTTCATAAAAACACCAGGACAACAATTTGGCTAAAAYTCCTGAACCCTCCTGGAGGCAAGTGACATCCAAACTGCACAAAAATGGGTAAGAAGTAGGAAGAAAGGGGAGGAAACAGATGTCAATGAGATCTTGACCACAGGAAGCATCAGAAATGGTGTAGGAAGCTGAAGGCTGCAGGAAGGCGAGTCGGTAACAATGCTGAGAGCAGCAGGAAGTGGCTGTGAGGAGCACAGAGCGTGCAGGGCGGCACAGCTCCCTCCCCAGAGCAGCTCCAGGGCAGGGGTCTGCTGGGCCTCGCACAGACAGCACCAGAGGGACTGGCACAAACACTCAGGAAGAGCAAACAGACAAAGGTAGAATGGCAAAACCATTAGCCAAAACAATTTTTAAAATGTCATTAAAAATGTAACTTTTATATAAAGGCACAAACAACCTGAACACAATGCTGCAGGGAAGAGTGAGCTCACACTCCTGCTCATGCTCATTTTTTAATAAATATTGAAATAACAGATATTCAGGAATGGCTGGAACAGAGTGACCTCCCACCCCCCAGCAGCCCCTGCTGACACCAGTTCCTATGGGAAGGGAACTCCCCAACTCCCCTGCTGTCCCAGTGACACCAATCCCTGGGAGAGGGGAACCCCCAGACCCCCAGCAGCCCTCACTGACACCAGTCTCTGGGAAGGGGATGGAGTCAATGGAACGGGATGGTTTTTAACAACAATTCCTGTTACAGCTGATTGCACTCCTCCAGGTGGTTCAGATATTGCTAACACAGGGTTTGACTGGACAACTTTGAAGGTCCTTGCAGCCCAAAGTGATCCATGATACAAACAACTCTGCCCCTGTTTTCATGATCATGTACCCATTCCCACACAACATTCCATCCATAAACCATCACTCTGCAAAGTCATTTACAGCAAACACAGCAGGACCAGGCTCAGAAGAGCCAGAGATCCACGTCACAGGTAAGAGGATTCCACCTGGAGCCTYACCAGTGATGTTGGGAAGCTTCAGACACCTGGGAAAACACCTCTGCTATGCATGCTTTAAAAGAGGTGAAATGGCAAATGCCAGSAACGCCAGGACAGCCAGATCCCCCAGGCCAAACCACAGACCATGTCCTTTTGGGGCCATCTGCAGTAGGGGAGAGGTGAGTGGGTGAGCAGGAGCCATTGGGGCGGATTCACAGCTCCCACCATCAGGGAGCAGCAGCTGGGTACCCCAGACAACAGAGCTCTAATGCACACACACCACACAGGGCCTTTAAGGTTCCTCCCAACCCAAACCACTCTGGGATTCCATTAAAAGAAAGGAACTGGATTTACAGTTCATGGAACTGCAGCTGGGTCAGGTGGGAGCACACTGCCTATAATCTGATGATTTTCATTTTAAGAACACGGGGTAAGGAAGAGCCATAAAAATTCTTTGAAGGCCACACAAAATGAACTCATGAAGAGACTTTTAATGAGCATCATGYGATTTACTTCCCAAAAAGAACATCAAGAGATAATTGATGATGAAGTAACAGTAAACTTCTCAGGGAATAATGTTTAGGTAACAAAGTTTTATTTAGTCCAATCTAAAGAAACAAGTGAGAAAATGAASTTTAAAAGAGATGAATGTAAATTGGGAATTAAACAGGAACTGTTTAAACAGCAGCTGGAGGAATTAATGGCTGGAACAAYCAACTGAAGAGACAGTGGTTGGGCTCCCTTCAATTGCTGCCCCAGGAGGGTGTGAAGGCCTCTAGGAATGGGGGATCCAAGACCTTTTCAGCCAGACAAAACACTTCCCAACCAGCCTGGATGGCAATGCTGTTAAATTGAACAGGAAGAGGATGGTACCATTTATGAGTTCATGATACATGGCCAGCAATGGAAGAGACACTCCAGTATCAAAGTCTGTGTTTGAAATCAAACCCCACAAACCCCACAGAGCCTGCAACCAGCTGCCCAAGCCCAACACATGTTTTTAGGCATTTTCTTCTCCAAGAGGAATACCTTGGTCTCCCCCCTCACCTCTCACAGCTCCCTAAACACCTTGTGCAATCCCCTCCCCAAAAATCCACTCCCAGCCCTGCAAAGGGGCTGGGCACCTCCTSCCATGCCCATGTGTCACTTGTACCAGGCCATGTGTTATTTTGTCCTTGATTTGCTCTTAGACTCTCTCCATTTCCAGGTCCTGCTGTGTGCCAGAGCTGACCCTCAGAGGGAAGCTGGTGGGAGGAGGCACAGCAGGAAGGACTGTCCACAAGTTCTGACAGTCTGTGGCAGGAAGGGCAGCAAACTGCAGAGTCCAGCAAGGCAGGTGTTGCCCAGAGARGCTGTGCATTCCCCAGCTCTGGAAGYGCCCAAGGCCAGGCTGAACAGGACTGGGAGCAACCTGGGATAGCACAYWGTGTCCCTGCCCAGGGCAGGGGGGGAACTGGATGAGCTTTAAGGCTCCTTTCAACCCAAACCATTCTGAAATTCTGTGATTACCAAACTCCATAGGCAAGCTCTTATTGGAAGCAAATCCACAAGGAAAAAAGAAAAAAAGAAAACAAAAAAGATTATAAAAAGCTGTTGGGGCCCTGAAGCAGCAGTGATGGCACACACAGGAATTATCCCAGCACAGAGGAAACCAGTGTGGTAGGAGACCAACAAGGCTCACCCAAGCTCCATGCCAGGCTTGGCAGGGGAAGGCATGCACTGGGAGACTGGAAACGAGGTCAGATTAATGAGGATAAACATAAAGGAGTGGCAGCACACCCCAGTCTGAGCCCAGAGCAGCTACACAAGGAGCGAGAGGTGACCAGCARCAAACAGCAAAAACCAGAGGCAAATCCTGGGCACATCAGGGACCAACACAAGGACACAGGCAAGCTTGGCCTGCTCCACAGGAGACAGAGAAGACRCTGAGGAATGATGCTGAAGACATGGGAGGTTTAAGCCTCTTGGTGTAAATTCCCATGACTAAGAGCAAAGAGGAGGCCAGCACAGGCAGAGCCCAAAGATCTCACCAAAACTTCCAGTAAAAAATGCAAYTTCAGATGTTTTACATGGGCAGATGGTGACAGACCAAGGGGTGATASTTTTAAACTAAAAGAGGAGATTGAGATTAGATATTGGGATTAAATTCTCCCCTGTGAGGGTGGTGAGGCCCTGGCACAGGGGGCCCAGAGCAGCTGTGGCYGCTCCATCCCTGGAAGTGTCCAAGGCCAGGCTGGATTGGCCAGAACAAGGTGCAGGACCTTGCACTCAGCCTTGTTGTGCTTAATGAGGACCCCACGGGCACAGTCCTCTGTCAGTGTCCCTCTGGGTGCCATCCCTGTCCTCCAGCCTCTCACCTGCACCCCTTGGCTTGGTGTCCCCTGCAAACACACTGAGGGTGCACCCAGTGCCACTGGCTGTGTCATTAATAAAGGTATTAACCAGTACTGGTCCCAGTACAGACCTGGGGTGGACAGCACTCATTACTGGTTCCCATTTGGCCACTGACCATAACCCTTTGGATGTGGCCATCTGTGCCATTCCTCACCCATCCAATAATGCATCCACCAAACCCAGCTCTCTCTGAATTCTCTGCAGTCTCCAGGGAAGGTGTCTCTGTCACTGACACATCTTCATTTCCCAAGAGCACAGACATCCCCATCTCAGGATCTCCCACTGCCCTTTTCTGTCTCACCAGGGGACTGCACAAGGCTGTTCCTGCCTCACCTGCAGAATCTGGGCTCTTTTGGACCCTGCAGCTCCTCTCTCAGGAACCAAACTGGCCGCAACACCTTGTCCTCATTGATCCCAGCAACTCTTTTATCCTCTTTGTTCTCCTCCTGGTTCTCTACAGCTTCTTTCACCAGCCTCAGACAGACCATGCTCACTCTCCACCTCCAATGTTGCTGTTTTTTGGGTGTCTCACATGGCTCTGCCCATAGCACCTTCCCTTCTCCTTCCACGCTTCCTCCAGCCAGCCTTTCATTTAACACCATCCCTCAGCTCTGGGTGATGATTCATAGTTTGCTTTTCTATTCCTGGACTGTCTCCTGTCCAAAATGAAGTCTCAGCTTCTTTTCCCCTCCAGCATTTCAAGTGTGCACCCACAATCCCAGGCCCACATGATTAAAGAGAGCTGCTGCTAATCCCAGCTTTGTCCCCCAAGCCCTTGCTGCACAGGGGACGTCACTCAGACCCTGTCTGGGACTTGAAGACATGACTCAGACAGTAAGAGCTCACAGATTCTCCTTTCCCTCTCCTCACTTCTCWTCCTGGCCATCCCTAACCCCTGCACAGCTGCACAAACTCCAGTCCCTGAAATCTCCTTGTGCCCTTGGCCAAGCAGCCAAAKGCCCAAAGCCTCCACTCTGCACTGGCCACTACTGCTCCTTTTCCCCAAAAATAACCCATAAAATCCTGCCTCATCCCTACCCAGCCACCGCASTGCTGCTGCTGGAATTATTTCCCTAACTCTCTCCTCAGCTCCCTCTGAATCCCCCTCCGGGCCCTCCTCTTCTGTCACGTCAACTGCGAGCTGTGAATCTTCCCCCTCCCGAACTCCATAACAACCATCCTTCCTCCACTGCCTCCCTCCCAAACCCTGGCAGCAGCTCCACTTCCCAGATGCTGAATTACAGCAAACACCTCCCTGCTTCCTCCTGTTTGTGCTCTGTGTTGGAAAAGCTCTGTGTCCAAAGAGCTCCTCGAAGCTCCCCCAAGCTCTGTGCCCACCAGGAACACCCACATTTCCCCAGGTGAGCTGGTTCACCTGGGAGCTCCATGTCCTGACACAGCTCCCCACATCAGCACCTGCCTCTCACTTTTAAATCAGCTCCAAGCCCTCCACAGCAAAGCTGGCCCTGTCCTGTGCTCCCATACACAGCACTGGAGCAGGTGAGGCCCCAAGGGGGGTGAAAAACCAGGACCAGGAGCAGCTTTTCCCAGGGAACCACTCCCAAGCAGAAGGGCCACAGCACCATGGGTCCTGCAGCATCCCCTCCCACCAGGAGCAGCACTGGCCTTGGCCACCAGCAGTGAGGCATCCTGCATGGCTGTGTGCCCCCCAGCCCTGCCCCAGACACTCAGCACTCACCAGGGGCTGATCACAGAAACACCAAACGGTGTGAGTGGAAAAGGGCCTTAAAGCCCATCCAGTGCCACCCCTTGCCACAGGCAGGGACACCTTCCACTATCCCAGGTTGCACCAAGCCCCATCCAGCTTGGCCTTGGGCACTTCCAGGCATGGGGCAGCCACAGCTGTTTTAAGCAACCTGTGCCAGGGCCTCACCACTCTCACAGGGAAAAATTTCTGCCCAATATCCCATCTAACCCTGCCCTCTGTGCATGGGAAACCCAACTGCCCCTTGTCCCTCGAGTCCCTTGTTGAAAGCCCTTCTCTGAAGGCCAGACCCCTTTCCCTGCCCAGGAGTCCCTGCTGGGGACCCAAAGCTGCCCAAAAGCAAGAGCAGGAGGCAGCGAGCACTGAGCCCCTGTGGGAG
Source organism: Alauda arvensis (assembly GCA_902810485.1). Taxonomy (NCBI): domain Eukaryota; kingdom Metazoa; phylum Chordata; class Aves; order Passeriformes; family Alaudidae; genus Alauda; species Alauda arvensis. The sequence goes on from CADDXX010000594.1 coordinate 238,183, forward strand.
SCAGGCCAGCAGCCCCCGCTGGCCACCAGGGCAGGCTGGAGCCACCCCTGAACTCAGCACCAGCAGCAGCCGGGATTGCAGATGCAGCAGCTGGGAGYGTGGCACTGAGCCCCGAGGCTGCAGTGGATTTCATCATGTGGATCACATGGCCAGAACCAGATCTCACACAYGACCCCGGGCAGGAATTCCCCAGTGACTCACAGCCAGGGCTTCCAGAGTGGAGATGCAGCCCCACTGCACCCAGAGATGCAAACCTCCCTTTCCCTCTGCATGCCACAAGCTGGGGTGCTCTGCTCTGTCTGGAAATCTCCTCCTTAGGATTTGTGGGAATTCAGGGACAGCAGGGTTTGATTGTAATTGGACAGCAGGTCTGAAAGCCACTGAGGCAAGAGAGGTGAGCAGGCATGCAACAGGTCTTAATCACACAAACGTCCTTAACAGTAGGGAAGCAGCTAAAATTTTTACCTCTTCTGCCCCAGAAGATTTCTTACACTCTCTACGTCACCTCAGGAAATCCACCCGAACAGGCACCCACAGGACCCGTGCTCCCAGTGCTCCCAGTGCTCCCAGTGCTCCCAGTGCTCCCCCAGTGCTCCCAGAGCTGCCCACAGCTGCAGGAGGCAGCAGCAGTGAGACAACAGGTGTCCCTTCCATGAGGGGCACTGCTGGCAGGGACACAAGGGACATGGATTCCCCATCCCTGCAGCTGCTGCACAGTGAGATAGCAACTTGCAGGAAGCCTTGGAGAACAATTTCTAAAAAGAATCCAATGCCAAGGCAGGAAGGTGGGATCCCGAGGAGCAAAGGCCTCCTCCTGACAGGGAGGGAAGTGTAAGAGCATCATGGTATCACTGAGATGTTCACCAAGTTGCTGAGCTCTGATCMCAGGCTGGGCAGCTCTTGCATCCCTCAATTCCCAGCAGACAGGCTTCTGTGCCAGCCCTTCAGCCCACAGCTGCTCCTCCAGACCATCCCCCCACATCCACAYCAAAATGAGGGGATTTTAGCCCCAAGGCTGTACCCCACTGCCCCAGGCACCACAGCACCCAGGATTCCCCAGCCCAGGACCATCCCATGTCAGCCAGCCCAGCTGGAAACACAGCCTGGGAGCAGATCAGACATCATTTAGATCGAATTTGGCCACCCAAATTAAGCAAAAGTCCCATCACTAGCTCAGAACAACCAGCCTGGATGCACCCAGGCCTTACATTCCCATCTCAGTGAGACTCTAGAGGAGATGAGAGGCCAGCAGTGCCCAGCTGAAAGTGAATGGCAGATGAGTGATTCACAGGGAACTGTGCAAAGCTGGCCCCACTCACACTGCTCTCACTGGGTACCCCCAGGCAGAGCCCAGCAGCTCCAGCCCAAGCACAGCAGGAATGCACTGGGGCTCACCCCAGAGCCAGCACMGAGGCACAGTCACTGCTGTCCCTGTCCTGACACAGCCAGCTCAGCAGGGCATCACTGCTTGGAGCAACAGTCAGTGCAGAGCACCCCTAAACTGGAAAAGGCTCTGTGCAACCGAGCTGGGAAACTCCTGAGGAATCTGGAGCTTACCTTGGGACAAGAGTTACRTTGGGACTTCCCACAACAGCTGTGYTGGGAAGGCAGAGAGCCASCAAGGACTGACACCACACTGACCCACAGCAAGCACAGGGAGAGCAGCCAGTGCCTGGCCAAACACCCAGAGCGTGTCCCTGGAACAGCCCCAGGCTCCCAGCTCCTCCCCAGCACTGCTGCTGCTGCTGCCATGCTCAGGAGATGGCACACAGAGCTCTGCCATCAGCTGTCCCACAGCTCAGAGCAGCACAATCCAGGTCCCTTCTGCTTCCCCCAGAGCTGAGCATGCTGCCCCTCCTCACCTGCACTCATGTGGCCAAACCACAAGCAGCTGAGACCTGACTGAACCAAACCCAGCACATGCCTGGCTCCTGCCAGAGTAGCTCCTGAGACTCCCAATTCTCTCCTGACCCCATTCCAAATCCTGTTCTTCCCCTGTGTACCTTCAKATCCCCAGATTTTCCTCTTTAGCCACAGTACCAAGTTCTTGCCCCCAGAGCATSAGGAACCTTCACCTCCCCCAGCACAGCACCTACAACTCCATCCTGCTCAGCTCCCAGCCATCAGGACCATCCTCCTGCCTTCCTGCTACAGTTTCTCCATCTCTCCCAACCCCTATCCATCAGGGCATCAAGCAATAGCCTTTTCTGACTCTTCCCCAAGACCAGATTCTCCATCTGTAAGCTCGACAAGGTGAGAGCTGCACCTGGCAGAGACGCCTCCAGATGACTTGGGCCACAGCACAGAACTCAGTACAAACAGGGGATGGATTTCCTCAAGTGTGCTAAAGGCTCCTTCAGCTCCTTGGGGTCCAATGTCTCCCGTGGCATCAGGATCTGCTCCAGGACTCTTTCCAGGCATATCCTTTTGCTTGTGCTGCTTGTGCCAGGCACTGGCACTGTGAGATGCTGAGCAGTGCCAGCCCTGCCGACCTCAGCCAGGCCAGGACACACACACAGCGGTGGAGGAGCCAGGGCTCTCCCTTGCCAGCAGGTAAGGCAGCCCAGGAAGCACTTCCCAGGGCCCACAGGAGCCTCTCCTGGGAGTCAGCCCTGAGAGCACCCCCCACCCCAAAGACACAGAGTGCACGAGCAGAACAGGAGCTGCTCTGAGAGCTGGACCCCTCTGCTCTGCAAGTCACGCTGGGATGTTCACCTGGAGAAAAGAAAGCTCCAGGGAGACCTTAGAACTCCTTCCAGTGCCTAAAGAGGCTCCAGGAGAGCTGGAGAGGGACTAGGGATAAGGGACTGGAGTGACAGGACACAGAGAATGGCCTCCCACAGACAAGAGGCAGGGTTAGATGGGATATTGGGAGGACATTYTTCCTTGTGAGGGTGGTGAAGCCTGGCACAGGCTGCCCAGAGAAGTGGTGGCTGCCCCATCCCTGGATGTGTTCAAGGCCAGACTGGATGGAGCTTGGGACAACCTGGTCTAGTGGAAGGTGTCCCTGCCCATGGCAGGGGGTGGAACAAGATGGTCTGTAACCCATACCATTCTCTGGTTCTATGATTTGCCCAACCTCTCATTTCGAGCTTTTTTAACCACCTTTGCACTTAACTTCCAGGAAATCTGGAGACCCCGGTGCCAGAGGAACCTTGCCCTGAATGCAGGGTAACACAGCAGGARCCCACAGCTGCCCAGCATGGCCAGCTCCAGCCCTGGAGCAGGGATGTGCCCATGGCTCTGGAGTTTGCAGCTCCCCCTACGGCACCCCAGCACCATGGCCTGTGGTTTCCCAGCCCTGGGGAACTCTCAGGCACACATAAACAGGGCAGTTTTCTGCAGAGGTCATGGAATTAGCAGGAAAAAGCTGGCTAAGCAGAACATTCTCCTTCCCAAAGGGTGTAATTTACTCGAGGCTGATTCAGCAGAGCAAAGACATGGCGAGCAATGAGTGCAGCCTGGCAGTGTGGGGCTCCTGAGCCTGGCAGGACTGGAGGGCTCCATGAGGAGGCTCCTCATCTTCCTCCAGAAGGGCCTGCATCAGTGGCAGCTCCTGCCTCAGTTTGCTGGGTGAATCACCACATCAGTTCCCAAAGATGGGAAAGGATGGAGCATGGAGCTGGAAGACTTGTGCTGGAACYGGACAGAATGATGAAGTTCAGCCAATTTAACTCATGAGAGACAGCAAAGTGGCCTCAGTAACTGGTACAAGTGKCTTTAAACATGAAAATGCCCAGYATCAAAGCMGCCCTTCCTAAGAGAGAAATGCAGAAAATGCCCAGGATGTTGGAGATGCCAGCTGGAAAAGTCACAGCAATTATTGACAGCAAGACAGGTTATGATGGAGTAAACTCGTGAGGCAGAGGCCCAGGTCTGGACCTCCARCAGCTCTTAGCCAGAGGCCTTATTTTTAAGGCTAAATTCCTGGGACAGGGTATTTACACCAAGTGACCCATTGGTCCCTGCTGGCCTCACCCCAGCCAGGCCCTGCAGTGATACAGAGCCAGCAGCGGGGCAGCCCCTGCCCTGCAGAGCAGATGTGGGGGCCATGGACATCCAGGCTGCTCCCAGCCACCACAGACATTCTGCAGGGCTCCTCTCATCCCAAGCCTCTGCCAGAGCAGCAACAGCTGGAATTTGTGGAGGAGAGCTTTCCCAAACTAACCCTGCTTCCTAAACTGCAGASAGGAACCCACATGGGTTCAGAGGCAGGTGGGAGAGGTGAGGAAGGACAATGAAAGGAAAAAACACGTGCTCCAGGTAAAGCTGGAGATTCCTGGTCCTGCTGCCTGGAACCAAGTCCTCACCATGGCTCAAASCCTCTCCAAGCTTTCCCAGAGAGCTGAGCTTTAGGTGGGCTGCAACACACATGCACAATCACAAATGTCAGAAGAAAATTCCAATCATCTGGAAAAAGCCCTGTTGAGGGAATCTCACCTACTTCTTATCTCCCTTCTACCTCTCCCTCCTRCCTTCACCACTTCACACAYCCAGAAAACCTCTGTGTAACCATCTATTCAGTCCCAAATCATGATCTTCTTTTGTGATTCCATCTTGCTGGTGCTGTCTCTCCCACCTGGATCCATGCTGGTTCCTGTGACCCACACTGCTCACAGCCTGTCCTGGATGTCCCCCAGGTAACCCCCTGCACCAGAGACATCGCTCATCCTCCTCAAACCTGCATTCTGATCACTGCTCAAAGTTCATTTCTAGGAAAGAAATTAAGCACTGTGCAATTACTGCTCTAATTACAAACACTATTAATATGGTTCTGTCTGCAGCCTGTCCCCGAGTCACGACGTTGGAGGCCCCATTCACTGTGAGCAGTGCTGCACCAGCCCCAGGTTGGTATCGTTCTGCTTTATGCAGATATGAAATCTTTTATAGAACTCAGCAGCTTGCAGCAGTCTCCACAATTTGGCAAGGAAAGCAGCCTGGGATGAGGGAATTGCTTTTTGCAAGCCCCCTGAAAATCTGTCCAAATTTGGTGGTTAGAAACTATCAAAAAACTCCAGGTCCTGCCTGTGATGCAGCTGATGCTGACGACCAGCCCAGCCTGCCACCTCCCCCAGCCCCTCTGCCCCCATTGCCTCCAAATAAAGCTCCAGCTCAGGGAGGAGATGAAAACAGAGCAGATTTCCCTTTCCTCCCACAGTGGCACCACTGACCCATGAGCAGGCACAGCTGCCTCTCACCCCATTAGTGGGCTCCAAGCTTCTCAGAAAAGGCTCGTTCCCAAGCCTGGGGGGCTGGCAGGGCTCTGGCTGCAGCAGCCCCCCAACRCCCACTCCACCCCGTCCTTGGCAGAGCCACACTGTCACAGGACCCCCCCTGGTTCTGAGCAGCTCTGCCAATGCCCCTGACTCCACTGCTGGCACGGCTGCAGCAGTGACACCCCTGCAGTGCCACCCCCACAGGGACACTGGCAGCCCTGGGCCCTGGCTGAGGGTGAGCAGCTTGGAGCCCCTGCTCCCACTGCAGCACACTGCCTTTGACTTTTCCCCTTCAAAAATGAAGGAATTGCCCMCAGGAAAGGAATTTGGCAGGAGGATGCGTGCAAGCCTTGCAAGACCCAGTGCTCAAGTTTTAGGARATTCAGTTTGGGGTTTCACTGGCAACTTCCATCATGGATTTTCAGACCATGAATGATCAGTCCAGTCACCAACTCTGATCTTCAGATCAGGAACATCAACAAACAAAATCCTCTCCCAGACACTTCTGTATCAAGCCTCAAACCTGCAGTTTGGAAGCAAATTCCCTTCCAGACCAAGGCACTCCATGGAATGATAACATCTCCAGCAAGGCTCTTCCRGCCGTTAATTAACCCCTGTTAATTCACTCACACACACTTGGTAACGGGTCACAGGTAACTGTGTCATCACAGCACACGTTTCACCAGGATCAGGATTCATCCCAGTGCCTGGCAGGTATTGAGGGAATGCAGCCCAGACAAGGAAATCTGTGGGATCCTGATCCAAGTCCACATGGAAGGCTCAGAGGAGATGAGATGGGGCTGTGGCTTGAGCAGGGAAAGCCCCCGAGGAYACGCAGCCTCCACAGCCCTGTGGACAGCAGGTGAGCCGTGTCACGGCCAGCCAGGTGCAGGGCACCCCTCAGCCCCCACTGTGKGTGACACAGGGTGCTTTGGGAAGCCCCCAGCAGCACACAAGAGGCCGGTGTGTGTGTTCACACCTTCCTGAGCAGCAGGAGGAACCACGCAGCAGAGGAGTTGCTAAGAGACGCGCGCCTCCCACCACCGAGCCCAGCACCCACTCCGTGCCGGGGGTGCAGCACGGGATGCACCCAGCACCCCTGCAGGGGGACAAGGGGCTGGGACACGGTGCCCGGGATGGCTCTGCCCACAGAGGTGACGCTGGGAGCACCTCAGGCATGGCCCTGCAATGTCTCCTCTGTCCCACAGTGCAGGAACCATGCACACAATCAGATCATGTCACCAGTGACCYCGGGGCTCCCACCACAGCTGTCATCAGAGGCACAAACAAGGAGAGCTGCAGGAGCCCCATGGGAACAGGCACAGCACACTCCTCCCCCAGCAGCCCACTGTGACTGCCCCAGTTGGACTGGTGGGACCACAATGWATGGAACTGAGCCACTGCCACGGCCTGTGCCAGCCCTGCACTCCCACCACCTCCAGCCAGCCTGAGTCCCTTTCCTCTTCTCCTCCAACTCCAYCAACCCAACAGCTTTCTGTGGCTGAAGACCTCCACAGAGGCAGAAAAGCCCCTCCAGCATCAGCCCAGGGTTTTACATCCTCCCTGTCTTAACCCCACACAGTGTCCTTTGTCCTTGCACCATGTGGCCAATAAAACATGTGCTGGGATTTACATTCCCTCAACCCATGCAACCTTTCAGACCTTCTTAGGTTCATCTTCCTTTCCTCCTTTCCACRGAAACCCAAAAGGACCGAGGTGGAATGCAGGTCTCTGCTCCAAGCAGCATCACCATGGTGGCCAGCACCCCTCGAGCGGGGCCACAACTGCCCCAAATCACCTCGTGTGCCCCTGCAGTAACATTCCTGGCATGAGGCAGCAGGGAGCACACGGAGCTGAGCACACTGCCACCAAGCAGGAACAAAACCCAAGGAAGGGAAACGGCAGTGCTTGGTAGGCACCGAGCTGGACCAGGGCTCTTCACACAGACCAAAGGCACTGCCGCCTTCCCTGCTGTGTGCCAGCTGCAGAAACCTGGAGCGCTGGGCTCACCGAGGGCAGAGGGACCCTCAGGCTGGGGGGCTGCACCAGCCTGCCGGCCCACAGCGGGCCTCGGCACAGCACGATCGACCTTCCCCTCCCCTGGGCTCCACCGCAGCCTGCCGGCTCCGCCGCAGCCCATCGTGGCCTCCAGCTCCATCCCCGTCCCTGCTTCATCTCAGCCCATCGGCCGCACCGCGGTCCCTCACCCATGGCAGCGACCCAGCTCCATCGAGACCCCCGATTCCATCTCAGCCCCCCGATTCCCTCGGCTCCATCCCAGCCCCTCGGCTCCATCCCAGC
>CADDXX010000594.1:256042-275751 GCA_902810485.1 Alauda arvensis
CCCGCCGGCTCCGGTCGCCCCGCGGCTCCCCCCGTCACGCCCCCACCGGTGTGTCCCGCAGGGTCCTCCGGAGCCGCGGAGCCCCCCGCGCCGCGCCGCCCCCGCCATGCTGTGCCCGCTGCTGTGCCCATGGCTCCGCGCTCTGACCCGGGCGGGCCCGCGGGGCCCGGCTGCCCGTGAGCGCCGCGGTGCCGCGATGTTCCCCGCCTGCTGCTGCGCCGGCAAGGCCAGGCCGCGGCTGCTGCTGCCCCTGGACCCCTACGGCCATGGGCTGCTGCCCACCGTGCACCCGGACGGCGGCCGGGGCCGGGCCCACGGCAAGAGGAAGAGCTGGAACTTCATCCACGAGAAGATGAGCTACGATACCTTCTTCACCATGAAGCGGCTGATCGAGCGCTCRCGCAGCGTGGGCGAGGTGCTCCGCTGGGTCACGCAGAACCCGGGCAAGGTGTCGGCTAGTCACTACCCCATAGCRCTTCACAAGCTGGGGCAGCTCCTGCAGCAGCAGCCGGGGCCGCCCCTGGGGGCCGGGGACAGCCGCGGGCCCGCGGGGCAGGTGCTGGAGCAGCCCGAGTTCCACGTGCTCTGCCAGGCCATCGTCAGCGGCTGCGCCAAGTTCGACAACTTCAGCATTGTCAACTGCCTGTACGCAGCAGCTGCACTGGGTGAGCACCCCGGGGTCCCACACAGGGTGGGCAGCACAACRCTGCAACAGGGGCCAGGAGCCAGTCTCATGGGGATTTATGGTGAGGTGGATTTGTGGCAGACGGAGCTGGGACCATTGGGGGCTCTGGTCAAGGGGCAGGGGTCTCAGCTCAGCAGGGATGCTCTGCTCCTCCAGACAGGAGGACTCAGTGTCCCTAGCTGACCTGGAGGTCGATGCTGGGCAGCCCTGCCTGGCAGGATGTGTATCAGCCACTCCTGGGCCGTGTCTAGTTCCAGCTTGAGTTCCAAGCCCTGAGAACCAGGGAGCACCTGAGCACTGATGGGGAAGATACATCAGTGGGTTTGGCTGAACTCTTGGAGGGCACAATCCCCATGTCACTGGGTGTTGCTCTGTGGGAGAGAGAGTTTGAGGTATTTGAGTTCCTGTGCAGCCTCCTTGGGGTGCTGCTGAGCTGGGGGACTGCATCCTGAGGGGCTGTGTCCCAGGGAAGGCTGCATCCCAGAGGCTCCTCCTTCTGTGGGCCAGGGTGCAAGTTCTGCTGCGAGGGAGGGGATGGGGTCTACATCCAAAGAGGAGCGGACAGCAGGGCAGTGGGGGGAATTTTCCCCTCTGCCCCACTTAGGTGAGGCCCTACCTGCAGTGCTGCTTCCAGCTCTGAAGCCAAACAACAGGAAGATGTGGAGCGAGCCCAGAGGAGGCCAGGGACATGCTCCAAGAGCTGGAGAGGGACTTTGAACAAGGGCCTGGAGGGACAGGACATGGGGGAATGGTTTCCCACTGCCAGAGGTCAGAGTTAGATGGGAAATTGGGAAGGAATTCTTCCCTGAGAGGGTTAGGAGGCCCTGGCACATGTTGCTCAGAGAAGCTGTTGCTGCCCCATCCCTAGAAGTGTCCRAGGCCAGGCTGGACAGGGCTTAAAGCAGCCTGGTCTAGTGGAAGGTGTCCCTGGTCATGGCAGGAGGTTATAACTGGATGATCTTTAAGGTCCCTTCCAACTCAAACAATTCCAGGATTCCACGATCTGGCGGGAGCTGGCCCTCCTGCCCGTGGCTCCCCCCATCCTGTTCTCGTTCCTGTTCCCCGCAGCCTTCCCGGCCCGGCTCGAGGAGCCGCCCGGCCGGGGTTGACACAGTAACTCGAGCCGTGCCGGGGGCGGGGGGCTGGTTCTGCCGTCCCCAGGCCRCGGCGCCGGGCGTTTGTTGACACTGAGCCGGGGCTGCCGGCACCGCTGCCCTCGCAGGGTCCCCATGCTGGGCCCCCCTCAGCCCCTCTGTGCCCCCCACTTTGTTCTGCCCCCTTGTCCCTCATTAACACAAACTCCAGCTTTCTTTTGAGGCCTTTTTACGGAACAAAGGGGCTGCTCAGACCAATTGGGCACGTTCCCCCTCCTGAGTTCTGATTAACAGTAACCTGCAGTGACTCGCCCTGTGCTGCCCTGCGGCCTGTGCCTGCCCAGATCCTGSGGTGATGGGGAGCTCCAGGCCCCCCCAGTGCTTTTTGCCTCTGCTGAGGAGATCCCTCCTGACAGCCAAGGCACTGAGCCTGTGCCCAGGCCTGGATAACACGTCCTGAGCTGCAGGGAAGTGTTTCCCTGGGAGCCAGGTTGCACAGGCTAAAGCTGAGCTGGGAAACAGGAGAAGGTCAAAAAAGCTAAAGGATTAGTCCCTCCTGGAACAAACAGGGTTTAGTTTGGTCACATGGGATGTCACGGTTGTTTTCCGACCACAACTTTTTTTTTATGAACTTTTTGAGGTGAGTTTTCTGAGTGCCCAGAGCCCCTAGAAGTGCTCCAGGCCGGGTTGGATAGGGCTTGGAGCAACCTGGTCCAGTGGAAGTGTCCCAGCCCATGGCAGAGGGCTGGAACTGGATGGGATTTAAGGTTCCTTCCAACCCAAAACAGTTTGAGATTTTGGGATTCTATTAATTATTTATCTTCGAGATGTTTGAGACTTAGGAAATGAACCTTGCTACTGCAGGTGAGCTGCAGGGCTCCTATTCCAGTGGGATGGGTGGGAATGACCCCACAGCCTCATGCAGTGTTTTCCATGGTGCGGATGCTCTGATGTTCTGCCAGTGCTCTGCCTTTCCCTCCCTTCCCCTCCCCAGTTTGCTCACTGATCCAGCACATCCATCCAGTCACGGCAGCGGCCTCCTGCCCGAGCTCCGGAGGTGGCTGTGCCGTGGAGCCGAGGTGTGTCCGTGGGGCTGAGCCATGCCCAGGATCTGAGCCGTGCCTGTGCCCGTTTTCCCTGCAGGGCTGCCYGGGGAATCTCCGCTCGTGCGGGTGCTGGAGGATGAGTCCCGCAGCCGCCTGGGCCGCTTCAACCAGAAGGACGTGTCGATGGTGTTCAGCAGCGTGATGCGGCTGCACCCCTCCAGCCCCCACCCGCTGGTGGAGTCGTGCCTCAGCAGCCTGGAGCGGCACCTGGAGAAGGAGCGGCACCCCCAGACCCTGTTCCTGCTGCTCTCCTACTACCGGCTGCGGGCGCAGGCGCTGCAGGGCCACGCGGCCTCCGACCAGCAGCTCATCAACAACCGCAAGATCCTGCGCCTGGTGCGGCACACGCTGGGCCAGGTGAGCGCCATGAGGGAGCACGAGCTGGCGCTGCTGGACGAGATGCTGGCCCTGTGTGCCCAGGAGGCCAACAACAAGGCCCTGGAGGCCATCTTCAGCTCCCAGCTCTTCTACGAGAAYCGGCAGGAGCGCTTCATTCGCAGCATGGCAGGTGAGGGGTGCCCAGGTGGGGTCCAGCATTGCCACCCGCACTGGGGGTGCAGGGCTCTGGTCAGGCAGAGGACATGGGGGGCCTGTGGCTGGGTGGGGGTGCGGCCCCACAGATGCCTTCCCTGGCCCTGGCAATGTTTGGTGGTGACAGCCTTAGCTTAGCCCCAGAACTGGAGCAGAAGGAGCCCTGTGTCATGGCCACCATTGTGACTGACAGCCCAGCCCAGCCCTTTGTCAGTCTGGGAGCCCCCCCATTCTTCTAGAGACTAGGATGGACCAGGAGCTCCATATTCTTTCAGGGGCTGTTTTCCCATAGTGCCTCTGGGCTGGGCACAGTGGMCTTCTGGCGGGGTTTTGCAGAAGGCCCTGCCTGTGCACATTCTGTCTGTGCTGCATCTGTGCCTTCTGGCTGTGCATGACAGGAATCTGCCTCAGCCTCTCACCTGACCCATACCTGGCGGGTTTTAGGAACTGCCTGGCTTTTGAGGTTTTTGGGACTGGTGCTACTGTCAGTCCTGCCCTCCCACCTGCCTGGGCTGCGGTGGCTTAGAGGACCTGAGCTGGGGACAGAGCTGGCCCCTGTGACGGCCTCCCCGCTGTGTTGGCTCGGCAGAGTGGCTGCCCCGGAAGGCAGAGAACCTCACCCCCTACACCATGGCCCTCATYGCCAAGTACGTGGCGCGGCACCGGCTGCGAGAGCCGCGGCTGCTCGACACCATCGCCAACTTCCTGCTGAAGCGCGGGGAGCAGCTCGACAGCAAGGTGAGGTGGGGTCACCTGTGGGGTCACCTCTGTCTGAGGGCACACCTGGGCACAGGAGCCATGGCCCTTCTCCATCATGATGGGGCATTCCAGGGGACCAGGGGCCATGCTCCAGTTCCAGCAGGTTGTGAGTGCCCATCTCTTCATGGCACTGTGCAGGTGGCCCTGACCTGTCCCTTGTCCCACCCTGGCCCCACACTCCTCTCTTGCTGCAGGTGATCCAGAAGCTGGTGTTTCCCTTCAGCCGGATGAACTACCGCCCCTCCAACCACGGCGAGCTCTTCCCCAAGCTGGAGGCCATCTTGGAGCAGAAGGCAGGCAGCTCACCGCTGGCCACCGTCAACATCCTCATGTCCATGTTCCAGCTCAGCCACTTCCCGCAGACTGTCCTGCACCAGGTCTTCTCCCCGGGCTTCATCACCAATGTCATGAGTAGGTCGGGCGGTGTCCGGGGCACTGCCAGCCGGGGTGGGGTGGTCCCAGAGCGGGGATGGGTGAGGGGTGTTGGTGGGCTCCATGTGGCTGCCCCGCAGGCAGCCCCTACGCGCTGATCGTGCGCCGGTACCTGTCGCTGCTGGACGCGGCCGTGGAGCTGGAGTTCCGCGAGTACAGCGGCCCCCGCCTCGACCCGCGCTACCGYGTCCTCATGTTCGAGCACGCCCTCACCGCCGACGAGGCCAACAGGAAGTACAGGTGAGGGGCAGGGTTGGAGCCCTAACCCTAAACCCCGGCAGGGGAGCAGCCCTCTGCTGTCCCTCGCGGCGGGGGACAGGGGGTCTGTCACCTGCTCTGGCCGGATCCCGAATGGTGCCGGGATGAAGGCCCCTCTGGCAGTTCCAAAGCCTGCGGGGTAGCTCTGTAGAATCACAGAATCATTTAGAATTGCAGAATTGTTAGGGTTGGGAAAGCCTCGGAGACCTCCCTGGAGAAGAGGTGATATCCATGCAGGGAAAACTGCTTTGGAAAGGCCTCCAAGTCCAGCCAGAGTTACCAACAGCGGGGGGCAGAAGCTGGGTGCAGAGGCTCCCTGTCCAAGGCATTCTCAYAGTCAGTGCATTCTCTGCCACTCCAGCCTCAGCACACCCCAAGCATTTCAGGGCMTACCACCTGCTGGAAGCAGGACATACAGGAGTCAGGAGACTGGCGTACAGRTGAAGGCTTTCAGATTGACAATGAGGAGAACAAAAAAATCAGATTATGAAAATGCATCCTGCAAATCTTCCCCAGCAGGATGAGGGCAGAGGAACAGGAGGAGGAGGAAGGGTGCTTGCATGAAGGGACTGCACATCTGGATGACGATGTCATAACAATGCTGAGCGACCTAGCCCCTGAGTCCACCTGTCCCCCAGCACTACTAAGGCCACCACTGACCATGTCCCTAAGTGCCACATCCACGTGGCTGTTGAATTCACTCAGGGATGGGGACCTCCCCCCTGCCCTGGGCAGTGAGACCAGGGCAGGGCAGCCCTTTTGGCGGGCTTTTGGTGTCCCAATACTGTGAGAAGCTTTTCTGCAAAAGGAACTGCAGCCCATCCCCTCTTGACTCCCAACAGCAGAGCCCAAAAGTCCAGCCCTGTGCATCCCACTSCTGGGGGTTCCTATCTCCACGGTGATGTACTCAGCACCARCAGTGCTGGGGGGGACACGTCAGCCCCTGCAGTGCCCTCTGATTGTCCCCTCCTTGCAGCTACAAGGGGCTGGTGGCCGAGGCTCTTCGACAGCTGGTGGGGGAGGAATGCTACCGGCAGGACGAGGTGCTGCCCCCTGGGTACTGCACAGGTAACCCCTGGGTGTGSGGGGAGGGCTGCCAGCTGGGTACTAGGGGTGAGGGTGGGAGGTCATTTSGGGCAGAATGAGCTCTGGCTGCTTTGTCACTGCCTTCCCTGTGGCACTGCCTTTGGGACAAAGCTCCCTGAGCCCTCCCACTGCAGAAAGGGGGATTTCCCCTATGCCTGTGTTTGTTGGCTCAGAGTCCCAGCTGGGGTGCAGAGTCCCTGAGCCTGTCCTATCAGTTGCTGATCCCTGTTCTCTCTCCTGCAGACTTCCTGCTGTGGATCAACCGCTCGGGYACAGTGCTGCCCCTCTCACGCGTCCCAGCAGCTTCCAGGGCACCCCCAGCCGTGTCCCCCGTCACCGTGTCCCTGCGGTCCAGTGTCCTCGCCCTCACCTCGGACTTGCAGGACTTTGCCCCGTTTGCTCCGGAGGCGCCCAGCAGCCCCCCGGGCTCCCGGGAGAGCGGCCGGGCGGGGCGGTTCCTGCCGGCGCTCTGCCCGGCCCCGGGGGGACCCTGCTTCCAGCCCTCCTCGGACTATTACTGCGGGCTGAGCAAGGAGCCCTCCCTGGCCAGCCCGGGCAGCTCCACGCTCAGCAGCCCCTCCGAGTGCCTCTCGGCGCCGCCGCCCGGCACCCCCGACTGCTCCCCCCGCACCTCCACCGCCTCCCTCTTCCAGTTCCCCATCGGCAAAATCCTGGAGGAGGAGGAAGAGGCCGCCGGCTGCCCTGGCCAAGAACGCGGCTGCTTCCAGGGGGAGCAGAGCCAGGAGGCAGCTGAGGAGTGCAGCCCCCCGGGCAGCGAGGACAGCGGCCCCCCGCCCTCGCCGTGCCGGCCCAGCCCCAAGCGCAGGCCGGGCGAAGGGCCGCAGGGTGCCGAGGACATCCAGAGGTATGGAGCAGGGACATCCCCAGSCTCTGTCCCTTCCAGCAGCACAGCCACCCTGGCACTGCCTTGGGCTCCTGCTCCCTGAGACACTCAGCCCTGGCCCCTTCCTGCCCAGTGCCATGGGGCACCCACAGACCCGTGTCCCCATTGCTCTGGGGTGCTGGATACAGCAGGCTCTGGGGTCGTTTGGGGTGCTGCTCTTCTGCTGCCACGATGCTGGGGAGCAGGGTCCGTGGGGTGGGGTGGGGTGGCACTGTGGCATGAGGTGACACTGCTGCTGTCCCGTGTGCAGGGTGGTGCTGTCGGTCAATGACAAGTGGCACTACTGCCAGAACTCCGACATCCTGGTGGGCTCCCGGGCCATGAGGGACCGGCACCTGCGGCTGCTGGGATACTGTCTGGTGCAGGTAAGGGGGGCTGCCCCACCTCCTCAGGGCCAGGGGACAGTGGGTGATGGGCTGTGAGCTGGCATCYCCCTGCAAGGATGGGCCTGGACCTGGCATCCCCAGTGTAAACACTCCTGTCCCTGTGAGAGGAAGCAGGGATGACTCATCCTCATGTCTCCTTGCCCTCCCCCACCCCATGCAGGACTTTTTCCATGCAGCTGGTGGATGACACCAGCCGTGATGGAAAGCAGAGACAATGGACAATCTCTCCTGTGAGCTGAGACCCGACCTGAGTGAGGGGAAGGGGGAAGGGAAGACAGCCACAGTGGTGGCATTGGGTATGGGTGATCAGGTTAAAATCAGGTGGGGGGACACAGGTCCACATGTGGTGACCTGTGGTCTCATGTGCTGCAGGGGCAGGAGGGAGGTTGGTTCACCTTCTGTGCCAGAGCCCTGCCTGCCCTGGTTCCAGCCCCAGCTGTTCCCTGCTGAGTGCTGGGACTGGAAGAGCCCTCAGGTCTGCAGCTCCTTTGGCAAACTCCAGATGTTGGTTTAGCATGTGCAACTCCCACGTGCTTGTTTGTGGGTGGTTTTAGCCTGGGGATGAGTCTTTCTGAGGAAAATGGCACTGGAAATGAGCCCTCAGTCCTGTTCACTCTTGCACTGCAGAGAGGACCAGGATTACAGCAGTGCTTCCACCACACCATCCCACAGCCATTCCCAAACTTGTTTGACTCCCTGCTGCCACCAGGCCGTGCCAGCCACAGCCCCTCCTCATTGGAGAGCTCAGCCCTGTGTTTGTGCAGAGCTGCAGAGTCCTGTGACTGCTGAGGAATCACCTGGGAGCTGCCCAGCAGCATAGCTGGGCCGGGAGCAGGGCCAGCTCTCCCTTGTTTGGGCTGGGCTGGCCAGGGCTGTTCTGTGTCACTCCTGTAGAAGGCACAGCAGGGACACAGCTAAAGGGACCTACAGCCCATCCAGTGCCATCTCTGCCATGGGCAGGAACACCTTCACTGTCCCAGGCTGCTCCAAGCCCCAGTGTCAAACCTGGCCTTGGACACTTCCAGGGATCCAGGGAACCGATTCCCCAGGGAGCTGCCCACCCTCCTAGGGAACAATCCCTGCCCAATATCCCATCTATCTCTGCCCTCTGGCAGTGGGAAGCCATTCCCCRTGGTTTTGTKCCTCCAGGCTCTTGGCCTAAGTCCCTCTCCAACTCTCTTGGAGCCCTTTTAGGCACTGTAAGGGGCTCTATAAGGTCTCCCAGAGCCTCCTCTTTCCAGGTGGACACCCCCAGCTCTCACCTGTGGCTTGAGGGGCTCCAGCCCTCAGAACATTTATTCCTCCCCTGCACTGCCAGTGGCTGCAGTGTAGGTCCCAGTGACCCTCAGTCCTGCTCTGTGTGTGCTGCTGGTGCCCTCAGGGCTGTTGGACCTGCAGAGTTTTCAGCCCCCCCAACAGGAGCTCAAGGGTGGGGTGAGGCTTGAGATTCCTCCCTTTGGGTGCCTGCACCATCTGTCCAGGGCTGGGCTCAGGCTGGATGAGCCTGGAGCCGGTCTACACTTCCCATGTCATTGTCCACCCTTCTGTCCATCCCCTGGGCAGGAACRGCGCTGCCCTCCTCCTGCAGGGAGGGATCTGCGTCACGGTTCTCACCCCACCACCACAGAAGGCTGAAGGTGCTGGGGGTACAGGTGGGGCCAGACATGCTGTCACTGCTCTGATGTCATGCCTGTCCCCTCGCAGCTGCCCTACACGGAGCTGGAGAAGGTGAGTGGCATCGAGGAGGCCAAGCACTACCTGCGGCAGAAGCTGAGGGAGCTGCGTTTCTGAGGGACGGATCCGGGGGGTGTGGGGGGCCAGGTGGGTGTTGCCAGCCCCTTCCCCTGTGCAGGGGGATATGGAGCTGCCCCCCATCCCGGGGGACAGGGGGATATGGAGATGCTCCCCATCTTGGGGGGCCAGGCTGCGGGGCCAGGCTATGGGCACCTGCTCCTGCTGTGGGGCTGGGGGAGTGTGAGATTATTTATTGCCGTTTTGGGGGGCCGGGGTGTGACTTGAGGGGTGCCGGGGAGTGGGGGGAGTTACTGGGGAAGGTCCTTCATGGCCCCCCTGCCCCAGCTCTGCCACTTCAGCCCAGTCAGTTGCTGCAGGGCCTGGCCTGGGCTTCCCTGGGCACGGGGGGCTATCCCTGTGCCCAGCACGGCTGCTGGGCTGGGCGCTGGGCCCGCCCCTCCCGGGGGGCTGCAGTGGGTCAKAGGCAGGGCTGGGAGCGGGGGTGCACACGGGGCTGTTCCCAGGGCCTGGGCCCGGAGGGGGGTGTTAGGGAAGGGGGGAACTTTCCAATAAAACTGGTGAAAAGTGTGCAAAGTCCGGTCTCTTTATTASTCGAAGGCAGCAGGGGGGCCCCAGCCCCCACCCCGGTACCCCCCAGGGACTGCTCGGGGCAGGCCTCCCTTGKYAGGGGGGTCCCCCAGCACCTCTGCCCTGTGCTCGGAATAAAGCTGTTTTATTGCCTTTGAATTGCCTGTTCCATAAACCCCGCGGGGCTCAGCTGACGCCTGAGTGTCGGGTGGGAGCTGAGGGGCCGGGGGGCTCTGTCCCGGGSCGTGGGCAGCCGGTGTCCGAGGGGCTGAGCCTGGGGCCGGCGTCTCTTTGGCAGGTGCCCTCCGAGGGCCTGGGGAGGGCAGGGCCCCCGGCCCCTCAGGGCACGGCCACTGCCCCCGGCCCCTCAGGGCACGGCCCCGCAGCCGCTGCCCCCGGCCTTGCGGTGCGGGGTCCGGCCGTGCCCAGAGCCCACCGTGAGCCCCTGGCGCCCTCACACCGGCATCGGCATCTCGTTGTATTCATCCACTCCTTCCCGCTCGTCCAGGATGGGCTCGGCCTCGGCTGCGTCCAGCTGCAGGACAGGGCGGCTGAGGGGCAGCGMGGGCCCCACCCCGGCCCCGCCGGCCCCGGGAATCGCCCGCCTCCCCCCGGGGACAAGCGGCACTTACACACTTCATTTCCCGGTCGGTGAAGATGCGGCTGAGCAGGCACATGCGGAGTGGCACCGTGAGGATGAGGATGAAGGGGAAGGCGAGGGAGGCCACAGTGGACATGACGGCCCAGAGCACGGCCAGGCAGGCCAGCTGCAGCCCGGTGAASAGGTGCATGCGCAGCGTGCGCACCTGGGCACAGACAGGGGTCAGTGCTGGGGTGCCCAGCAGGGCCCTGTGCCCCATCCCACTGCAGGMACAGCTCGGCCCAGGGGTACCCACACTCCCAGACACGTTCCCCCCAGCCCTGCCGGGGTCTGGCTGCCCCAGAGTCCCTGCTCTGTCCTCTGCCCCCCCAACAAGGCTCTGCCACAGCCTGTCCTGCAGACACCGCAGTGCTCCCACACAGGAGTACCCCAGCCTGGCTGCTGTCCTGGACAAGGGTCCTGCCCTTAAGGATCCTCCCCAGGCCCCCTCCCCACCTTTTTGACGTAGGTGACATCAGGGTGGTGCTTGGGGGGCATCAGCAGCAGCTGCAGGCGCTCGTAGAACTGGATGCCATTGAGGGAGGTGACACCCATGTAGAGGAAGATGCCGAAGAGCACGGCCAGTGGGATCTGCCGCAGCAGGTCCCCGATGACGATGGACAGCCCTGGGCCAGAGCAGTGGCAGCCTGGGGAGGKGGCTCAGCGCAGCCCTCCAGCCCCACTTCCCCCTGCCCACTTAACCCCCTCACCTGGGGAGAGCCCCACATCCCTGTGTCCACTGGGGACAGGATGGCTCAGGGTGCCCTAGCTCCATTCCCCACGCTGCCCCCTCCCCACCGCAGCCCCCATGGCTCCCCAGCCCCCCTCCCCACGCTGCCCCCTCCCCACTGCACTGCAGGCCCCCCAGCTCCCAAGAGCCAGACCTACCGACGAGCATGGCCACCAGCAGCCCGGTGACCCTCTGCTCCTTCACCTCCTGGATCTTGGGCTTGTCCCCRGGTGCCACGGCCTTGCTCATGACRGTGAGGGCGTTGGCGTGGGTGACGGAGCGCACGGTGGCTGCGGCCAGCCAGGGCAGCCCAAAGAGCGCAAAGAASCCGCCCATGGCCACGATGAGCAGGAGGTCGAGGTGGAACCCGGAGCCCTTCTGCAGCATCCGCTCCTTCTTGCTGATGATCAGCCTGGGCACGAGGGCAGATGGTTGGTGCAGCACGGGCTCCCCCCTGCCCCAGCAATGGCCCCTGCCCRGCCCCACTGCACTCACGTGGTGATCTGGGTCTCCATGAAGATGAGGATGAAGACGAGGATGGCGGGGAGGCCRCTGGCCACCATCATCCACACAGGGAAGGCACTCTGCACACCCAGGGGGTTGATCACCCAACCCCGCTTGTCTGGGGCTGTCACTGAGAACCCACTGGGCACACTCAGCTTCTGCAGGGYGTGGGGGAGACAAACGCTGAGAGGGCACTGGCTGTGCCCCATAGAGCTGGGGGGACCATGGAGGCACTGGGACCCACAGAAGCCAGACTCAGAGGGAGGGGAAAGGTCAGATGCTGGGAGTCAGAGGTGGCCAAGCAGGTGCAGCCATGCTGGGAACAGGTGGAGCTGCTGACCCGCAGCCAGGACAGTGGGACAGGGAYCCCTAAGAGGGTGTGGGTTTAGGCTTCCTGCCCAGGCAGTGGATGGGTGGCTGCTCACCTGTGTRTAGGTGTCCTGGATGCTGTAGTCCACCAGCACCATCACCAGGATGGCAATGGGCACCCCAAAGTCCCCGATGAGCCTCCGGATCTGGGGGAACACCAGCGCCAGCCTGGCCACGGCCCTCCTGGCTCACCCCAGCCCCCTGGGCTCGTCCCAGCCCCACGGCCCCCAGGCTSAGGCCACCCCAGGCCATCCCCACGCACCCGTCCGGGGAAGAAGCGGCTGTTCTTGAACTTGCGCAGGAAGAAGGCGATGAAGAAGGTGCCGGCCATGAGCACAAGTGAGAGCAGCGCCGTGTTGGGCTGCCCCGTGACCTTGGTGGCACCACGAGCAGCCGGGCTGGGGGCCWGGCCTGTGGTGTTGGCCACGGCCACACTGCCATTGCTCCAGGGCTCGGCCGAGCTGTTGGCACTCAGGCAGCCATGCAGTGGGTGCTCTTGGAAGATCTGGAGCAGAGGATGGGATATTCAGCCCCRTCCTGCCTGGCACTGCCACAGCCCCCTCGGCTCATCCCCCGTGGCTCACCTTGGCCAGCTTGGAAAAGGTCTCATAGATGAAGATGAGGGAGATGAGAAAGGCAAAGATCTCCTGGGTGAARCGGGAGACAAAACGCACCAGGAAGCTGCCCTCAAAGGCCACCATGAYCAGCACGATGAGGATGAGCCAAAAGCCGATCCAGACACGCCCCACCAGGTACTCCAGCTCATTGGACGTGCAGAACTGCCCAGCCGTGCAGACAGACGGATGGACAGACAGGTGTCAGGATGGTTGCAGGGCCCTGGGCAGTGGGGCAGAGCCCTGGCAGGGGGGGCTGTGGGGATGCCTGCCCTGGGCAGTGGGGCAGAGCCCTGGCAGGGGGGCTGTGGGGATGCCTGCCCTGGGCAGTGGGGCCGGGGCAGGGGTGTCTCCCCCAGCCCCCAGGGCACACCCCAGCACCTCACCGTGAAGAAGGCTTCCTCAAAGACAAGCAGTGGCCCTGAGAAGCCGATGACGAGCAGGGGCTGAGCCCCCAGCAGGCAGAAGAGGACRCCCTGCAGCGACGTGGAGATGATCAGCTCCGACACGCCGATCAGGTCCTGCGTCTTCTCCCCTGCGGCAGGACAGGCTCAGGCACACCATCGGGACAGGCCCTCGGTGTCACAGCCCTCCCCCGGGGCACACRCTAGGCAGCACCCAGCACCACCTGCAGCCCCTGCAGGCCTGCACACCCCCACTCACCCAGCAGCCCCCCGAAGGTGATGGCAGGCGACAGCGCAGCGAAGTAGATGAAGATGACRGCAGCGATGCACTGGGGGTCCAGCGCGTCCCGGAAGTCGCTCAGGTAGTGGGGGTACCTCCGGCGCACGTCCCGGATCAGCCCCCCGAAGGGGCGGCCCGTGCGCCTCAGGGGATCGTCRTCCTCCTCGGCCTCATCCTCCACCACCTTCAGCTTCARCAGCGCTGGGGGCAGACGGATGCACAGACAGTGAGACCCCAACAGCTGGGACATCCCCCCAAACCCTGCCCTGGCCCCAGCCCTGCCCCTGGCACCTTTCTCCTCRGGGGACTTGGGCTCCAGCAGCAGCCTCCGCTCCTGCTCCATCCTCTTCTTCAGCATCTCGCGCTGGAAGTGGGCGACGCTGCGCAGCAGCTCCTCGCCCTGCACCTCGGAGGGCGGCAGCACCACGCTGCAGTCCAGGAACTCGTTGATGGCATTCAGAAGGTCGTGACGGTCGTCAGCCAGGTACGCGGCCTCGTGGAATTGCTGGGGGGCAGTGGCAGGGTCAGGGCCCACACCACAGCTCTGTGGTGTCCTGAGAGCCTGGTGTTGCCCCAAGCCCATGGCCTCAGGATGGCCCTGGTCCTGGCACAGCCCTGAGCCCTCAGCTCAACATGGCCATGGACCCAAAAATGGCAAGGCCAAACTGGCATCCTGGCATGGCCCCAAGCTCCGCAGCCCTAACAGGACTCCAAGGCCTCATCCTGGCATTTCTCCAGCAYTGGCATAATCTGAGCCCTCCAGCCCATCCCATCTGAGTCCTGAGCTCCCAGCCCCATCACAGCCCCAAAGCCCCAATCCAGTGGTGTCTCAAGACCATAGTCCCAGCAGGACCCTGAACCCYCAGCCCTGGCACAACCCTGAGCTCCCTGCCCRGCACAGCCTCAAGCCCCTGCCCCAGCAGAGCCCTGGACCCCCATCCTGGCACAGCCTGAGCCCCCCAGCCCGGCAGGACCCCAGTGCCCTGGGGAACAGACCTTGTCAGACATGAGGGTGGAGATGGAGCGCCCAATCTCGTGATAGTCCATGTGGGTGCTGCTGGGGCCCAGCAGCACGAAGAGGAAGCGCACGGGCACAGGCACCTCCAGCACCGCGTCCAGCTCCACAGCCTCCTGCAGCCGCACAAAGGCCATGGTGGGCTGGTCCAGGAACTCCACACAGCCTGGGGGGCACARGGGGCACAGGGGTCACCAGGGTGCCTGGTATGCGGTCCCCACACCCCTGGCCTGCCCACCCCTGCATACCCACGAGCACCACTGTGGCCTCAGCATTGTCCGGGATCTTCTCCAGCAGCTTCAGCTCGTGCTTTGACTTGGAGCGAGTGATGCCAGCCGGGGGTGTGGGAGTGAGGACCTCCCTCTGTGGGGACAGAGTGGGGGACAGGGGTCAGGGCCTTCCCCRGGGCGTGGGCAGGGCTGGGGGGCCGTGGCACCCACCTCCCGCTCCACATCAACCCGCGTCTCGTGCTCGCCGGCGTGGCCAGCGATGAGGGGCTCGGTGACGGCCGGCTCGGTGCCCTCAGCCACGTGGTTGGTGCTGTGGTGGTGCACGAGCAGCGAGCCCAGGCTGCCCGCCGAGATGTTCCGCGGGAAGGAGAACTCCTTCTCGTCGCTCGGGTGGCTGCAGGACAGGGCCAGGGCTGTCCGTGGCGGCCCAATGGCACRGCCATTGCCAGGATCCCAGGGACAGCATCAGCCCCACGGCTCAGGGAGCAGAGCCCAGGGGAGAGGGGCTGTACCCGTGCCCCCTGTACCCACCTGTGCTTGAGCAGCAGCGCCCGCAGCACATTGGCACGGTCCTCGGCCCGGATCTGGTCCGTGATGACCATCTGCTCCACCACCTGGTGAGCCACCCCCGGCAGCGTCTTCTGGTCCAGGTCCAGGAGCACGGCCCCTGGACAATGGAGAGGGGGCTGAGGCCAGCAGGGACGGGACCCCACCTCACCATGGGCCCCACAGGGTGGTGTCCGCCTCCCTACCGTGGGCCAGGGTCTTGCGGAGCTCCAGGAGGCTGCGGAAGGAGAGGGAGGCCACATGTGGCTTGCCCCAGCGGTCCGTCTCCTCCTCCACGTCCTCCTCAAACTTGATCCAGCGCGCCGTCTCCTTCCACTGCAGCTCCTGGTTCTTGTCCACCACCAGCTCGTTCAGCTCCACAAACACCTGCAGCACAGCCGGGTCAGTGCCGGGACCCCAGGGCCCCCGTCCCTGCCCGTCCCTGCCCCGGGACCCCGCACCTCGTGGGGCTGCCGGTCCTGCTTGCGCTGCCGCGTGCTGGGCTCCTTGTGGCCCTTGCTGACGTGCACCATCTGTGCCTTGGCGCTCTTCCGCACCAGGTGCCGGCGCACGCCCGGCACGTCCTCGAAGCGGTGACCTGGGGGGGAACAGCAGTGCTGGGGTGGCCCAACCTGTGGGGCCCTGCACCTCAAACCCCAGCACAGGGGACACTGAGCCCTGGCGTGGGCAGCCSTGGAGCTGGGGGATGTATCCTGCCTGGGACAGCTCAGGGCACAGCGATCATCCCAGTGCTGGGGGCAAGTGCTGCAGCTCTGTGGGGGTCACTTGGTCACCACCAGCAATGCCAAGCAGGAGTCGAGGTGGCTCCTGGCACCGGGGTCACCTTCTCCCTCTGTGCCAAGGCCCACCCGTGCCCACGGGCACRTGGGCTCTGCCCTGGCTGCGCTCCCCTTGGGAGCTCCACAGCAAAAGCATCACCYGCCACCCTGAGAGTCCTGGATTGTGAATCCCGGGGGCAGGTAAGTGCCCAGGGAAGCCACCACCACTGCTACTGCTGTCACTAGCTCCAGCTGCCCCAGGCTCAGCTCCTGGCCACACTCAGCAGGGGACTTGGTCCAGCCCCRGCACCAGGGATGGGTCCCCTGTGGTTGTGCCTAGCACTGGGAGCAGGGTCAGTGCCTGCACCCGGGCCAGCCTGGCTGCAGCCACAAGGCAACCTGGTACTGCCAGCCCCAGTGCCCCAAACCCACCATCCCCAGCCATTGCCAGCCCCACCATCCCCAGCCCCGCTCCACTGGCACTGCCTGAGCCACTGTCCCAGCCCACTCGCCCCACACAGACTGGCCAGCAGCCCCCACTCACTCTTCATGTAGTCCAGGTCAGCCGAGGCCAGCGTCTGTGCCTCCAGCTCGTCTGTCGGCATCTTCTGGTACCGGTCCTGCTCAGCAGCCGTCATGCTGCCGATGCACCGCCGCTCGTGCAGGTTGTARCTCCGGTGCCCCGGCTGTGACTTCGGCGCAGGGCGACCCGGGGACCCCGCCTCAGCGGCTGCCCCCTCCCCCAGAGCCCCCTGCTCTGCATCAGGGCTGCAAGGCAGGAGCCCACCTCAGTGCCGAGTCCCCTCTGCACCCCAGTCCTGCCACGGGGTACTGGAAGGGGCTGTCCACTCCCCAACCCTGCCGTGGGACAGGCAGAGGATGCTGCCCACTCCCCAAGAGCCCCAGCATGGCCCAGTCCCAGCTCACCTGCTGGCCTGGGCTTCCTTTGGGGTCATGCCCGCTCGGGGCTCTGGGGGGGAGCCGGGCAGTGCCGCGGGGGCTGCTGGCTCCTCTGCCCGGCGCTCGGTCACCTCATCCTCCTGCAGGAAGAACTGGGGGGGCAGCGGGTGAGCTGGCTGCTGGGGAGCCGTGTCTGCCTGGCCATGGGCAGCTCCTGTAGTGCCCCAGCTGTGCCCAGACACGCTGAGCAGGGGGGCACAGCGCTGCCCCCAGTCCAGCCCCACGCTCACCTGCACTGCCTCGGCTGGCCCGGGCTGCCGCAGCTCCTCTGCTGACCGCTCCGTCTCCGTGTCGCACGCCTCATCCTCATCCTCTTCAGCCTCCTCGATGGTGGGGGTCTCTCCGGGGACAGAGGCACGCCGGGCCTTCTTCTTGCCCTTTTTCGGGATCCCCTTCTTGCGGCGGGCATCAGGGGGCAGGTGCGTGGAGAGCGGGTGGTGGATGTGGTGGGACGACTGGCGGTGGTCTGGGGGGACTGGGAGTTGGTGCTGTGCTCCCYGCCCATTTCCTGCCTGTTCCCCACTCCCTGCTCGCCCCCTGTCCGCTCCCTGCCCGTTCCCTGCTCCGTGCCCGCCCTTGGCCCCGCTCACACTCGAAGTCCTCCTCGCCGTAGCTGCGCCCGGCCTCCTCAGCGTTGCGGGGGTGAGCGTCGTTCAGGATCTCCTCGAAGCGCTCCACGCCCAGGGCCTTGTTCAGGTCCTTCTCCTCCTCCTCCTCCCCGAAGGCAGGCGAGCCGGCGCCCAGCGCCTCCTGCTCGGGCTGTGGGCCGGCAGCAGGGCTGAGCGGGCACAGGGCAGCRCTGGCACCGCTGCCCGCCACGCTCCGAGCCGCAGCGCACCCCGGTCATGCAGCCCCAGAGAGGGGTGCCCTGGACAGGGGCTCTCTGAGCCTCCAGAGACACCCGAGGGCTGAGCACCCCCTGGGCTGCGCACCCACTGCATCAACACCCAGGTACCCGCAGCCCCCCAGCCTCAGCGCTCCAGCGTCACCTCCACCCGCTGTGCCACAGCTACAGCCCTGGGTATCCCGGTGCCCTGCTCTCCCATGAACTGTGACCCAGCACCACCAGTGCTGTGCCCCTGCACAACCTCAGCACCCCAGTGTCGTGCCCTGGTGCCGCGCCCCCCGCCCGCCCCCAGGGCTGTCCCCGCCCCGGTCCCCAGCCCCGCAGAGCCCCCGGCTCTGCGCCCCCCGCCCGCTGCTGCTGCTGCACCCCAGCCGTGGGAGCGGGGGGCCAGGGTGGGCGCGGGGGCAGGGGCTGCGGGGCAGGGGGGAGGGGCTGCGGGCGGCAGGGGATGCGGGGCTGGGGGCGCAGAGGGATGAGCAGGAGTGGAGCGTGCGGGGGGGCTGTGGGGGGAATGCGGGACTGGGGATTGCCGGGGGGTGCGGGGACACGGGGGATGCGCGGCTGGCGCGGATCCGAAGGATGCGGGGCTGGCGGCTGCAGGGGCCCTGCTGGGGGAGTGCGGGAGGGGCTGCGGGGGGCGCGTCCCCGGCCGGTCCTACCTGAGTCATGGCGGAGCCGCTCCCTCCGCAGCTCCCGCAGCGCTTTATCGGAGCGGCGGGACCCCCCGGATGGGGCGCCGGTGGGGGGGGGAAGAGCGAGGGGGGGAGCCGGGGAGGGAACCGGGGGGCGGCGGCTCCGTCCCGGCCTCGCCAAATATTGACGGAGCCGCCTCGCGCCCGTCTCAAGGTGACGGCGAACGCAGAGGGCACCGGCGGCACCGCGGCACCGGCGGCGGCCCCGGAGCGACCGGCCCCCACCCCCCGCCTCGGAATGCACCGGCTCCCCCCGGGATGCACCGGGCCCCACGGGATGGCCCGGTCCCACTCGGGATGCGCCGATGCCCCCGCCGAGTCCGGCCCCTCCGAACGCACCGACACCCCGGGACACATCAGCCCCTCCCGCCGAGCCCCGGCCCCCCGAACAACCGGCTCCCCTCGCCGAGCTCAGATCGCCCCCGGAGTGCAGCCCCCCCGAACAACCGGCTCCTCTCGCCGAGCTCAGATCGCCCCCGGAGTGCAGCGACCCCCCGCTGCCGCACTCCGAGTCCCCCGGTAAATCCCCTCCCGCTGCTGCACCCCTCAGCCCTGCGGGGACAAGCCGAGCTCCCCCGCCACGGCCCCCACCCAGTGACCCCGGGACTCGGCAGGTCCTGGGGCCGGGGTCGGGGKGCGAGGGGGTACAGGGGCACCCCAGGCACCAGGATCTGCCTGCAGGGACACCCCGGGCAGCCGTGGGGGAGCTCCCACCACCCCGAGTGGGCACCAACAAGCACTTGCAGGCCCAGGASTGTCCCATGGCCACCCCCATGAACCCCAGCCCAAGTATCAGGTTTGGGCACAGGTGCCCCATAGCCATCCCTACAGCACGGTGGCCACAGGACCCCCCAGGGGGGTAACTCAGAGGGTGACACAGGGGGTGGCCCAGGTGATGGCCCACCCCATTGCACCCACTGCCCTGGCACACAGAGGCTGCCAAGTGATGGCAGCGGTGGCATCAGGCCACGTCCTGCACCTGCATCCCCCACTCCTGCCACATTGCTTCCACCATCCCCGGGACCCC
Organism: Alauda arvensis; assembly: GCA_902810485.1. Lineage (NCBI taxonomy): Eukaryota > Metazoa > Chordata > Aves > Passeriformes > Alaudidae > Alauda > Alauda arvensis. The sequence continues at coordinate 275,243 of CADDXX010000594.1, forward strand.
TTTGATCCCCCAGACCCCCTGAGCCCCTTTGGCCATGGCCCCACGTCCCCAAATCCACCTGCTCCACGGTGCACCCCAGCAGCACCCAGCACACTCCTTTGTGTGGCACCCGGCATCACCGTGGCACAGCGGGCACGGCGCCCGGGGCTGGCACTGCCGAGAGAGCCCCCGCAGCCCCCCTAGGCCGCGGCTTACCTGGGAGCCCCGGAGGAACTCCATTAGGACGGGGCCGGTCCCATTCCCGGTCACGTGTGTGCGGCAGGCCCCTGCCAGCGGCACCGGGCGGCCGCGCCGTGACACGGGGCTCAATCATTAACCCGGCCGGGACCCGCCGCCAGGGCAGCGCTGGCACCGCGGGCACCGCCACGGCCCTGCCACCGGCGGCACGGGCACCGCCACGGCCCCAAGGGCACCGCCACCCTGCCCCGCTGGCCTGGCCTGGCCTGCCCCGGGGAGCTGCTGTGGGGCAGTCCTGCCCCATGGGGAGCACTGCCAGCTCCCCACAGCCC
>CADDXX010000594.1:291945-308502 GCA_902810485.1 Alauda arvensis
GTGCCCAGTGACACCTGAGGCTGGCACAGGGGGTGGGGGCTGCACAGGAGCACCCTGTACAAGTGACACCCCACACAGGAGAGCACCCCACACCCGTGAGCACCCYGTACCTGCRAGCATCCCGTGCCCACCRCCACCCCTGCCCAGTGTCTGCATGCCAGCRGAGACCCCCGGCCAGCACAGAGTGCCCAGCACAGCCCTGCTCTATCCTGGGCACYGCCCGCAGCCTCCTGGCACCCCTGCGGCACCCAGGGTGGGGACAGCCCTGCCTGTGCGCCCAGCGGGGTGGGCAGGGAGTGCTGCGGGTGTGGGATGAGAGAGGGGATCCCCTGCCGGTGTCTGACCTCCGCGRGACTCCCATGTCCCTCCGCAGCCCCGGGGCACGCAGGGGTCCCTCCCCGCCCTCGTGGCACTCACCACGGTGAAGTTGCGGGCGCTGCAGCCGGTGCCACGGAAGGAGCACTGCAGCAGCATGTCAGCCAGGTCGTGSCCCGTGCGGTTGTAGAACTCGGCCATGCTGAAGGGCTTCGCCTTGAAGTTCTTGAAGTTGGCCTTGTCGCGCAGCGCGGCCAGGACGTGGGGCTCAGCCAGCTGCGGGTTGCTGATCTCGTAGCGCTCGTTGAGCAGCGCCAGCAGCTCGCCCACGTGGTACATGTCGTTGCGGGTGATTTTGGAGAAGCGGAACTCGTTGAGGTTGCAGATGGTGATGGCCGGGAAGGTGAGGTTGCGGGCAGCCACCTCGTCCAGCTTGGTGACGTGGGGATAGGTGAGGAAGTAGGCGACGCGCTCGGCGCACACGAGCAGCAGCAGCCCCAGCGARCCCAGGAAAAAGCCGCCCCAGAGCACGCGGCGCAGGGACACGGCCCCGTAGGCGAAGACGTGGCTGATGCCGTGCAGCGAGGAGCTGTGGGCGAAGGCCCGCAGGCTYGAGAGCCCCTCGCCCTCCCCGCTGCCTTCCGAGCCCCTCCTCATCCTGTTGCCGCCGGGGCCCCGCGGTGCCCCGCAGCCTCAGCCCATCGCCGCGCCGGGCTCAGGGCGCAGCTGGCGGGCAGGGGAGGGGGGGAGGAGGGTGGGCAGGGGAGAGGAAGGCAGCGATGGGAGGGCAGGAGCGGCCGCTTCGCTCCCCCAGGTCCTTCGCGCTGCCGCTGCTGCCCGAGCGGTGCCGCGGAGCCGCGGGCAGCGCAGCGCAGCCCCCGTCCCGGCTCCAGCCCCAGCCTCAGCCCCGGTCGCGGTCTCGGTTCCGATCCCGGTTCGAGCCCCGGTCCCGGATCGGTCCCGATTCCAGCCTCGGTCCCCTTCCTGATCCCGGTCCCGGATCTAGTCCCAGCCCCGACCCCAGTTCCAGTTCCAACCCCAGCCCGGTCCCGCTCCCGGCTCCGCTCCCGCCGCGGCGCAGCCGCCGCCGGTCCCCGCCGTCCCCCGCCGCCGCCGCCCCCGCCCCTCCCGCTCGGCTCCACCCGCCGCCCCCGCCGGCGGCCGCAGCGCTGGGGTAGGGGGTGCCGAGACCCCCGGGGAAGGGGGGGCGGCAGACAGCGCCCCTTCATCGGGAGCTCCGGGGAACCCACCTCGGGGGTCACACAGAGGTCTCCCCATTCCCGGGTCACACAAGGGTCCCGCCAGCCCGGGAAGCGATGCAGTGGAGCTCTCACTCCAGAGAGATGTCACAGGGTCCCTCCATTCCGGGGGTGACACAGAGGGCACCACTCAAAGGCTGACCCATGGCACACCCCCCCCGAGAGAGTCATGCAGGGCTCATCCTACCCCAGCGGGTCACACAGAGGTTCCCCCGCCTGGGGGGTTGAGACMAGGGTCCCCCGCCTTGAGGGGCAGCACAGGGGACAGTCCATCCCGTGGGGTTTCGAAGGGGTCACCCCTATTCCAGGGTCCCTCACTCCGKGGTCATGCAGAGSGTCCCTCCCCCAAAAAKATGACACAGGGTCCCTCCAGTCCTGGGGTGATGTCACCCCTATCACTGAGGGTGACACAGGCGACCCCGCTCACTCCAGCGGGGTTACAGGGGGGTCTCCCCATCCCAGAGGTCACCCGGGGGTTCCTCCACTCCGGAGGTGACACATGAGCCCCCTGCCCCGGGGGTAATCGGGGTCCCCCATCACAGAAATCACGCTCCTCCACCCCGGGGGGGAATGCAGGGGTCCCCCATCCCGAGGGGTTCATCCCCCCAGTCCCCCGGGGGTGTTGCAGCGTTTCCTCTCTCGGGAGTGACCCGGGTCCCGCACTCCACGGGTGACACACGGGACACCCACCCCGARGGTCCTGCGGGGAGCCCTCACCCCATCAGGGCCGCACAGGGTCCCGCATSTGGCGAGGGGGGCTCACCCCAGGCAGGGGGTGACAGGAGGGACCCCCGGCCCCGGGGCAGCGCGGCCGGGGAGGGGGCGGGGCCAGCAGAGCCGGACACGCCCACAAGCCGCACGTCACTCGGCCTCGGCCCCGCCCAGAACCCCGCCCCCTCCCCGCTGCCAAGGGCGCCCTCCCGCGGCCCGGAGGACCCTTCGCAACGTCCCGACACAAAGCGGAGCCCCCCGTCCGCCTTCAGCCCTGGTTTATTGGGGAGCAGCGGCGGGACCCCCTCAGGACTCCTCCTTAGTCTGCCGTCGGATGAGCTCGGCGTAGAGACCCCCCCGTCGCACCAGCTCCTCGTGAGTCCCTGCCTGTGGAGACAGCGGGGACAGACGGACGGTGTCACCTCAGGTCGGGGACAGCCGGATGGTGTCACCTCCAGGTCAGGGACAGCCGGATGGTGTCACCCCCAGGTCAGGGACAGCCGGGTGGTGTCACCCCCAGGTCAGGGACAGCCGGATGGTGTCACCCCCAGGTGCCCCCGCGCCTCACCTCGGCCACGCGTCCGTGGGCCAGCACGGCGATGAGGTGCGCGTCGCGGATGGTGCTGAGGCGGTGCGCGATGAGCAGCACGGTGCGGCCGGCGGCAGCGCGGTCCAGCGCCTCCTGCACCGCCCGCTCCGCCTGCGCATCCAGCGCGCTCGTGGCCTCGTCCAGGATGAGCACGGCCGGGTCCTTGAGCAGCGCCCGGGCGATGGCGATGCGCTGCTTCTGCCCTCCCGACAGCGCCGTGCCACGCTCGCCTGCGGGACACCGCGGGGACACCGCGGGGACACCGTGGGGACACCGCGGGGACACCGTGGGGATGGCGGTGCTGCACCATCCCAGGGCACCACCCAACCCACAGCCAGGGAACCCCCCGGAATGTCCGTGCCACATCGGCCTGGGGAGACGCCCCCAGCCCAGAGCCAAGGACCCCCCACATCCGAACCCTATCCCTGTCCCAGTGCAGCCACAGCTCCCTCTGGCACAGCTGAACATCAGCAGTGACCAGCAGCAAGTGTCCSTGCAGGAGCAGGGCCACCTCAGCTGGGGTCCCACACCTGCCCGAGCCCCCCCAGGCTGGCCATACCCACGATGGTGTCGTAGCCCTCGGGGAAGCTGCGGATGAAGCCGTCAGCGTTGGCGAGCCGGGCGGCCTCGTACACCTCGGCATCAGAGGCTCCTGGCTTCCCAAAGCGGATGTTCTCCATGATGCTTGTGCCAAACAGCACCGGCTCCTGCAGCAACATCCCAGCCCTGAGCACTGAGCCTCAGCCAGCACCCTCCCCACCTTCCCCAGTGCCAGCCTGCACCACTGCTGTCCCACCTGGCTGATGTAGCCAATGACCTGTCCCCGCAGCCAGGAGGGGTCCAGGCTGGCGATGTCGTGCCCATCCAGGGTGATGCTTCCTGCCGTGGGCTCATAGAACCGCTCCAGCAGCGCTGCCACCGTGGACTTCCCTGGGGAGGGGATCCCTGAGCGCCTCTGCTCCAGACCCCTGGCTCCTACAGCACTGGGGRGTTCCCAGTCCCTGGCACACACTGGGCACACTCGGCAGAGGRCTGGGGCACAGGAGGATGCGCCCAGGGAGGGGGTGTGGGGTACTGGTACCTCCTCCTGAGGGCCCCACGATGGCCACGGTCTGGCAGGGGGGCAGGGTGAGGCTGAAGTCCTTCAGGACAGTGTAGCCAGGCCGGGTGGGATAACTGCAGGGAGAGGAGCAGGGGCTGCAGGGCTGTGGGGACATGGTGCCAGTTCCCCTGTCCATGGGGTGGCCCAAAGACCCACGGGGGGCCAGGCTTGGTAGGACTCACCTGAAGGAGACGTGGTTGAAAGAGATGCGTCCATGCAGGGAGTGGGCAGGGATGGAGGCTCCCCCATGCAGGGGCACGGAGGGCTCCAGTCTCAGCAGCTCAAAGACACGGGCACCAGCRCTCAGACCCCGCACCACCTGTGGGGCAACAGCAGGAGCACCTCATGGTCCCACAGACCCCACTTCACTGGTGCTCAGACCCCACACCACCCACAGGGAYGGTGGCAAAAGCACCCCCAGAGCCCCAAATCTCAGGGGGTGCCASGACCCCTCACCCCACCTACCTGGCCCATCAGGATGGAGATGTTGGCCAAGGACCTGGGATGCACAAGGACAGAGGTTGAGCTCAGGACTGTGCCCAGGCAGGCTGTGGGGCACAGGGCATGCCAGGAGTACTGGGGACACCACTGGGCTCTGCCCTGACCTTTGCACTGTCTGTGAGGCCACCAGGAAGGACATGAGGTCACCAGGYGAGAGCTGGTCCCCAGCCATCAGGGAGCCACCGACGAAGATGGTTCCCAGGACGATGCCTGTGGGGTGGGGGCAGAGCTGGGATTTGAAGGGGACAGGCAGAAGGGGCATTTGGAGGAGGTCTTGCCCAAGGGAGTCCCACCCCACGACCCCCCAGGTCCCACTCTGTGCCCCCCACTCACCATTGAGTGCCAGGTTGGAGAGCCCCTGGAAGGCGGCGATGCCGAGTCCCAGCTGCTCACTCAGGTGTCCGGCACGGTCCACCTCGGCACGGAACAGCCTGGGCAGGGATGGAATGGGCTGGGGTCCCCACTGCCACACCCCCAGCACCCCCAAGCCCCCCGGCCKTGCCCTTACCCTGCCTGCTGCTCCTCCATGGCGAAGGCGCGCACAGTCCGCACGTTGCCCAGCGCCTCGTTGGCCACCACGGTGGCCTTGGCCACCTGCRGGGATGGAGGGGACGGTGGGGACACCCCACACTGCGGCCTCAGGGGTGGCAGGRCAGGGGGCTCTCAGGTGAGGGTTACCTGCTCCTGTGCCTGGCGGGAGAGGCTGCGGAGGAAGGCGCCGATGAAGGCGCCRGCGCTCACCAGCACCGGCAGCGCCACGAGCAGGAGCCCCGTGAGCTTGGGCGAGAGCAGGTACAGAGACACGAAGCAGCCGGCGGTCTGGGTGCTGCTGCGCAGGCCCTGCCRTGGGGGCATGGTTAGGGGGCAGGGGGATGGGGGACCACCAGGCTTGCCCAGGAGATAGCTGGGCTCACCTGGGACGTGGCCGGGCTCACCTGGGAGATGGCCAGCTTGAAGGAAGACTTGAACTCCTGGATGTCGGCCGTCAGCCGCGTCACCAGCTGCCCCGAGCGYGTGGCATCAAAGAAGGCCACCTCCTGCCTGCGGGGGAGCGGTGGGTGGGGGTCCCTGCGCACCCACCTCTCCCGTCCCTCAGCCCCGCCGGGGTTACCTGAGCAGGGCACTGAAGAGCGCCTTGCGCATGTTGCCGGCCACCTGCTCGCCGACGCGGGCCAGCAGCGCGATGTACCCGAACGTCAGCAGGCCCTGCGGGACGGGGGGGTCAGCAGGGCCGGGGGGCACCCCCGGGACCCCCAGCCACCCTCTCGGGGGTCGGCGCTCACCTGCAGGCAGTAGATGGCGAGGAGGCGCAGGGCCGGGCGCCGCACCTCCCGCAGGTASGTGGGCACGTGGCCGCGGGCACAGCGGGCCACCACGTTCACCAGCTGCCCCAGCAGCACCGGGATGCGCACGTTGAGCAGCGCCGCGCCCAGCGCCAGCTGCGGGACACCGACAGGGCTGTCACCGCACTGCGACAGCGGCACAGAGGGTGCCATGCCATTGCACAGCGACAGCAGGTGGCCTGGCACGGCACTGGGACAGTGGGTGTCACGCCATGGCACTGGGACAGTGGCAATCCCATGTCGGCACTGGGACGGTGGCTGTTACACTGTGGCACTGGGATAGCACATTTCACACAGCTGGTATCACAGGGGATACCAGCAGGATGGGTGTCACATAATGGCACCAGGACAGCGGCTGCCACACCATGCCATGGGGACAGGGGGTGTCACACCCCTGCACAGGCACCGTGGCCATCATGCTGTGGCACTAACAGAGTGTTCCTSCACAGCACAGGTGTGACACAGAAACAACGGCGACAAGGGAGACCGTGGCCACCCGCTCGCCCCAGCTCACCAAAACAGCAGCTGAGAGTGCCAGGAGYTGCGGGCGCAGGAAGGTCCAGAACAGTGGCCAGTCAAAAGGGGGCTCCGGGGGGGACTCCGGAGGCTCGGGGACAGCAGGGGGGGCCGCGGGGACAGTGGCCTCCTGGCAGTGTGCAGCACGCAGCAGCCCCAGCACCACGCAGCCCGTGGCAGAGCCGGCCAGGAGCAGGCGGCGGGGGGCSGGGAGCGCCGGGGGCAGCCGGGGGGGCTTGGCCAGCTCCAGGCGCCCCCCATACCTGAAACTGGGGAGAGGGGGCAGTGACGGGCGCCCCAACTGGGGGAGCCCCAAGGGATCACCCCAGGGACCTCAGAACCCCATCTCCCCCCACCAAGAGCGGTGCTCCTGCCTCCAAGGGACCCACGAGTCCAGGATGCCCCCACCAACAGTTGGGGTGCCCCCACCACCCAAGGGGCCCGTGAGTCTGGRAACCTCTCGGACACCCCAGGACTGCAGAGTCCGAGCTCCCCGCACCACACCCAGAGTCGGGGTGTCCCTCTCGGGGCACCCCGGGGCTCCCCGGTCCCTGCCCACGTGCTGTCCCCGCCCTGACCCCTGTCCCACTGCCCCGGGAAACCCGCGCACCCCTGAACCTCCGGGGAGCCCCGGCCTCGCCGCGGTACCTCCGCAGGGATCCAGGTGTCTGAGAGCCCCCACGAGTTCCCGGGACCCCTGACTCCCCCGCACCCCACTCGCAGCCCCGGGACCCCCGCGACCCCCGCGTCTGGGCTYCTCCAGCAAGAGTGGGGTTCCCGCSCTCCGAGGGAGCCGAGGGCCCGGGATACCCCCGGGCTTCCCCGCACTGCCCCGGTACCTGCGCCCCGGGAAGGAGGGCGGCCGCAGCCGGGTCCAAGCGCCCGCTGCCCGCAGCAAGAGCACCGGCAGCGGCATGGCGGCACCGGGCGGGGCGGCACCGGGGGCGGCACCGGGGGCGGCACCGGGCGACACGGGGCGGCACCGGGGGCGGGCAGGGGCGGTCCCGGGCGGGCGGAGCCCCAACACCGCGGCCCGGGCCCTGCGCCGGCCGCGACCCGTGCCCGTCCCTCTCCGCCGCCTCGGGCCCTTCCCCGGGCTCCGTGCCCTGTGCCCTCCGACCGCCGGTCCCGGCACAGCCGCTCCTCCCCGGGACTGCCCCCGGAGCCCCGGACCTGCCCCGGAACCCCCGCGGCGGAGCTCAGAGCGCACACCGGCACCCCCGACCCCGCCGCTGCCCGGGGCCGCTGTCGGTGCTGCCATGGCCGGCGGCGGGACCGGGGCCGAGCCTGGGGCCCCTTGAGCGCCGGCACCGGCGGGGACAGCGGGGACCGGGCCAGTCCCGCGCGGCCAGGTGAGCAGGACGGGGCAGCGGGTACCGGAGGTGGCAGAGCCCCGCTGTCCCGGTGAGGGTCACGCCGCTCCTGTCCGGGGTCCTTCAGCTCGGCCATGCCCCGGGACCCCCCAGCCGGGCAGGACAGGGGCACCGGGGCCGGTGTGTCCCYGGCAGCCCGGGGGTGCCGGTGTCCCCACGCGTCCCCGATCACTCGCGGGGGTCACTGACCGGCCCCGGCGCAGCCATGTGTCACCGCTGGGACTCCTGTCAGCGCGGGGCTGTCACCCTGCCGTGTCCCCGCGGGCAGGTGTCCGTGTCCCCATGCRGAGTCGCGAGGGTCCCCGTGACACAGGTGACGCTGCGAAAACGCACGCGTGTCCCCGCAGGGTCACCGRGGCTATTGCCGGGGGCCGCCGTGTCCCCCGGGTGCCACGTCCCCTGGGCTCTGTCCCCGGCCCCGGGGGTGTCCCGGCTGCCCGGCCCCGGCCCGGGGAACCCCCCGGCCCTCCCACCGTTTACTCTCTCGGGCTATTTTCGGGCTCCGCGGGTATTTTTGGCTTCCCGACGCGGAGCTGTTTGGGGACGGGCCGTGCCCCGTGCCACCCGCCGGGACACCCGATCCCGGGGGACGCGGCCGCTGTCCCCGAGGGGTGTTGCACAAGTGGGGGTCGGGTCCCTCTTGCTGCATCATCCCCGCGCCCGCGGCCCCGGGCCGTGAGTCAGCCCCGGTCAGGTGGGGCCGGACGGTGTCACCTGCGGCCACCGGCCTGGCCGGACACCGGCTGTGGCCACCGCGGGGGACGCTGGTGACACGCGGCGCTGCGGGGCTGCGGTAAGGGCACCGTGGCGGGGGGGGTGTGGACAGGGGGATCCTGTCCTGCTCCAGGAGTGCGGGTCCCATCCTTCCCCAGGGGGTGATGGTCCCATCCAAGGGTTTGGAGTCCGTTCCAAGGGTTTTGCGTCCCGTCCTCCCCTGTGGGGGGTTGTCCCCCTGCCCCAAGGTTCGGGGTCCTGCCCTGCCCCAGAGGGGTGGGGGTCCAGTCCTTGCCCGGGCCGGGGATCCCCAAGGGATTGAGAGGCCACCAGGGCTCAGGACTGGTCCCGGTCCCGCTGGTCCCGCTCTGGGCTGTTGTCCCCGGCTCCGAGGGTGGTGTGTCTGTGGTGAGGGGGGTCTGTGGGGTGTCTGGGGGTACAGGAGTCCATGGGGAGGGGGGTCTGTGGGAGGAGGGGTGCGGGGGGCTGTGCACGCAGGGGTCAGTGGGGAGAGGCGTCCCCCCGTCGGACAGAGCAGCACGGCATGGCCCGGGGGGAGCTGCGGGAAGTATTGGGGTCCCCCAGACCCTGCAGAGGGTCCCTGCCGGGGAGCTCCGGGAGGCCCTACAGGGTCACGGCAGGCTCTGGCACTGGCCCGGCCGGTGGGACAGGACGGGCCGGTGGCACCTGCGGTGTCACTTGCCCGCGGCCGGGGCCAGCTCAGGCCACCCGAATTCGGGGCACGCGGGCGGCGCTGCGCAGCCCAGTGGCATTTCCGGTGCCCCAGACCTGACCCCGACCCCTCCGCCCCACACCTGCCCCGCGGCGGCCCCATCGCGGCGGCAGGCGCTCACGTTCCCCGGCAGGTGATGGCGGAGCAGGGAGAGCAGGAGCGGSAGTACCGGGAATACCGGCGGCTGGAGGACTGTGAGGAAGACTCGCCCCCCGGTGAGGACGAGGAGGAGCAGCTGCTGCTGCACGTCACTGAAGGACCGACAGGTACTGGGGTCCGATCTGCGGGGGATCCAGGGTTCCCATGGGCTGTTTGGGGACCCCAGGTGGGTGTTCTTGGGTCCCGGGTGGGGGGTGGTGCCACATACCCGCCTGACCCTCCCGTGCTTTCCCCCCAGACTCGTGGCATCATGTTAAGGACCTGGACAGTTTCTTCACCAAGATATCCTGGCACAGCCCCTGGCGGCTCTCTGGCGGAGCATGGGGTGACTCTGGGAATGGGGGTGGACACGGGGGGTCCMTCACCCCTTCATAGTCTCCTTAACCCCCCGACACATCTACCAGTTCCACCAGAGGAATGGCTTTGCCTGCGTCCTGCTCTCGGACGTGCTTGAGCTGGTGTAAGTGCTGCGGCGCTGTCACCCTGCAGTGCCACACGGCTGCGGCACAGGGGTCCCACTGAGCCCSCCGTCCCCCCAGGCAGTTCCTGTTCGTGGTCACCTTCAGCACGTTCCTGCTGTGCTGTGTGGAYTACGACGTCCTGTTCGCCACGCGGCCCCTCAACCAGAGCCACGTCCCCGAGCGCGCCAAGGTGACGCTGCCCGACGCCGTGCTGCCCGCGCCGCAGTGCGCCCGCAGGTGGGCACGGCCACGCCGGGGACACCGGGGGACACTGCGGGGGTCTCGGTGCTGTGGGTGACACATGAGGTCACAGCGGCGTGGGTGACACGCCTGTCCCCAAAGGATCGGTGGCACTGGGTGGTTGCTGCTCCTGCTGCCTGCATGGCCATGCAGAGGTGCCAGTGCCACTGGCGTGGCTTTGTGGGGGTCAGGGTGCCACTGGTGTGGCTGCACGGGSTCCTGGTGCTGTGGGTGCCCTGTGTCCCCAGCAGTCTCTGAGGCAGCAGATGGCCGTGAGGTGGTTGGTGGCACTGGTGACACCTCTGTTTCTGCAGGCTTTGTGGCGGTGGGTGGCTGCTGTCTGTGAAGGGTTTSTTGGCACTGTTGACACTTGTGTCCCCACAGGCTTCATGTCAGCAGGTGGCTTCTGCTTCTGCTGGCACTGGCTGTGGGGGGGTGCCAGTGGCAGTGGTGACACCTGTGTCTCCTTGGCAGGCGGTGGTTGGCAGGTGGCCACGGGGGGGTTGGTGGCGCTGGTGACACCCGTGTCCCCGCAGGCTCCGTGGCAGCGGGTGGCTGCTGTTCCTGCTGGTGCTGGCGGGCGCGGTCTGGCTGTGCCGCCTGGTCACGGCGCTCCGGCGCCTCGTGGGCTACTGGGAGATCCGGAGCTTCTACATCCGCGCACTCGGCATCCCCGCGGTGAGGCCCGGGGGGTGGCAGGGGGTACCGGGGACGGGCCAGGCCCGAAGGTGCCACGCGGTGCTGGGCCCCGCTGAGCCAGCGCCGAGCGGTGCCACGGGAGTGCCCGGGGCCGACGCCGTGCCGTTGTCACAGGAGGAGCTGTGTAACCACAGCTGGCAGTCGGTGCAGGCGCGGCTGCTGGCGCTGCAGCGGCGCCAGCCCCTGTGCGTGCCGCGCCGGGAGCTGACGGAGCTCGACATCCACCACCGCATCCTGCGCTTCCGCAACTACACCGTGGCCATGGTCAACAAGTCCCTGCTGCCCGTGCGCTTCCGCCTGCCGCTGCTCGGCCCCGTCGTGTTCCTCACCCGCGGCCTGCAGTTCAACCTGGAGCTGCTGCTGTTCCGCGGCCCGGCCGCGCTCTTCCAGAACACCTGGAGCCTGCGGCCGCAGGTGAAGCGGGCGGGGGCGCGGCGGGCGCTGGCGCGGGGGCTGGCGCGGGCGGCCGTGCTGCTGGGGGTGGCCAACCTGGCGCTGTGTCCCTGCGTGCTGGGCTGGCGCCTGCTGCTCGCCTTCTTCAGCTACGCCGAGGGGCTGAAGCGGGCTCCGGGCAGCCTGGGCGCTCGCCGCTGGTCGCTCTACGCCCGCCACTACCTGCGCCACTTCAACGAGCTGGGCCACGAGCTGCGGGCGCGCCTGGGCCGCGGCCACGGCCCGGCCACCAAGTACATGGACTCGTTCAGCAGCCCGCTGCTGGCCGTGCTGGCCCGCCACGTCGGCTTCTTCGCCGGCTCCGTGCTGGCCGTGCTCATCGTGCTCACCGTGTACGACGAGGACGTGCTGACGGTGCAGCACATCCTCACGGCCATCACGCTGCTGGGGCTCGTGGTCACCGTGGCCAGGTGGGTGCCGGGGTGCCGTGGCCAGGTGGGTGCCGGGGGTGCCGTGGCCGGGTGGGTGCCGGGTTGGTGCTCACGGTTGGCCGGGTGGATGCGCCAGACCCTGTGCCGTGCCGTGCTGGGCCGGGTGGGCAGCGGGGCGCTCAGGTGGGACCCCGSCTGTGCCCCTGCAGGTCCTTCATCCCAGACGAGCACGCGGTGTGGTGCCCGGAGCAGCTGCTGCAGCGGGTCCTGGCACACGTCCATTACCTGCCCGAGCACTGGCAGGGCCGTGCTGGCCGTGCTGAGACGCGAGCAGAGATGGCGCAGCTCTTCCAGTACAAGGCGGTGGGTGCAGCCCCCTACTCCCCGAGACCCTCCTCCCCAGGACCCCACYCCCCTGGGATCATCCTCTCCCYACCCCCAGGAGCCCACAGGCTGGGAGCTCCCCATCCTCGGACTTCCCACCTCAGGAAGCCTGGACCCCTCAATACTGGGACCCCCTGCTCCAAGAACCGATTGCCCTGGGACCCCCCCACCCCCAGGACCCCAGAGAGTGGGAGCTTCCTGTGCCAGGATCCCATTCCCTGGGATCCACCACATCGGGACCCTCCTGCACCAAGACTCCCTCTTGAGGCACCCCCATTGCGGGAGCCTCCTGCTTTGGAATCCCCCACCCTGAGATCCCTTCACCCCGAGGCAGCCCTGCCCAAGGATTCCCCTACTGCCCTGATACCCCCACCCTGGACATCCCACCCCAGGACTTGCAGATTTGGGAGCTCCGTCCCGGGACACCCCCAGATCCCGCTGCTCCCCACTGCAGGTKTTCATCCTGGAGGAGCTGCTGAGCCCCCTCGTGACGCCCCTGATCCTCATCTTCGCCTTTCCCCCCCGCGCCCTCGACATCGTGGACTTCTTCCGCAACTTCACGGTGGAGGTGGCGGGGGTGGGCGACATCTGCTCCTTCGCGCAGCTGGACGTGCGTCACCACGGCAACCCCCAGGTGGGGACGGGGGGACCCGGGGGAGGCGGGCCGGGGSCCGGGTGAGCCCTTCGGGGCTGGGTGTCCCCGGCTGGGATGTCCCATGTCTCTGTCCCCGCAGTGGCTGTCGGAGGGACACACGGAGGCTCCCCCGGAGCGCCAAGCGGAGCACGGGAAGACGGAGCTGTCGCTGATGCGCTTCGCCCTGAGCAACCCCCGCTGGCGGCCTCCGCCGCCCGCCCGCCGCTTCCTCGGCCACCTCCAGGCGCAGGTGACCCGCGACGCGGCCACCGCCCCCCCGCGGCACCTGCTGGCCGAGGGGCCGCTGGCCGCGTCCCTTCTGTCCGAGGACTCGGCCCTGGCGGTGAGTGCGGGCGCTTCGGGGGGGCTGCGGGATGGTTTGGGGCTCCCCCTGACGAATGTCCCCGCAGCCCGAGGGGCTGGTGGCCAGYGTCTTGGCGGCCCGGGACCCGCGCTTCGGGCAGCCCTGCAGCACGGCCAGCGCCACCGCCAGCCTGCTGGCGTCCCTGCGGAACCCCCTGGGGACCCCTCCCTGCGGAGCCCCCGACAGCCCCGGSGAGCAGCAGTGCCCCGAGGACAGGTGGGGACAAGGGACAGGGKCGTGAGCAGGGGAGACGTGGTTGGGACATGGGGTGTGGGGAGGGGGGACATGGCTGGGAAGGGTGTCAGGGCAGTGAGGGGTGTCACTGAGGGGGGGCTCTCATGGTGGGGAGGAGTGTTGTGGCGTCGGGGAGGGGAGGGGGTGTCACGGGAGGGTTGTCATTGCAGGGAGGGGGTGTCACAGTGGGAAGGGGTGGCGGGGAGGGATGGCATGTCGGGGAAGGGTTGTTGTGACAGGGAAGGGGTGTCACAGCGAGGGGGGTGTTGTGGCGGGGGTGTCACCTCGTGCCCTCCGTGCCGCCCCTCCCCGCCCCAAGGCCGGCGCTGAGCGAGTCACGGCTGCGCAGCCTGAGCCGCTCGGCGCTGCTGGCCGAGGTGGCCTCGGCCGAGATGAGCCTTCACGCCATCTACCTGCACCAGGTGTGTCACCTGCGGCTCCCGGGGCCCCCCTGCCCACAGCACCGCGGGACACAGCTCCCGTGGGGCTCCCCGGTGTCCCTGTGCCCACCAGAGTGGCACTGTCTGGGTGCTCTCCCTCACCCCCTGGGAGTCCTGCCTGGCCCTGGTCCCTTGTTCCCCGTCCCTTGTCCCCAGGGCCATCCCAGGCTGCCCCTGCCCTCCCTGCCCCGTGGGTGACACCCACCCACCGTTCTTGGCCACTGCCAGAGTGCTSGGGATGAGACACCACAGCTGGTGCCACCCATGTTCCCCTCCTGCCACCCCTTTGGGRCTGGGGGGTGACCCGGGCTGAGGGACCCCTGCCCTGCTGCCCCATGGGGGGCTCCGAGTGCCAGCCCGGGGGGGCTCTGCTGTGCTGGGGGGCTCTGAGTGCCTCTGGGGTGTGCTGAGCACTCACACGGGCTCTCTGCTGCTCCTTGACCCCCTCTCCCCCAGCTCCACCAGCAGCAGCAGCAGCCGCAGGGCCCCCAGCCCGCGGGGGCACCCAAACGCCCCTTCGTGACCACAGGTGAGCCCCGGCCCGGGGGTGTCCCGGGGGGCACTGCTGACACCCCGCACCCTGGGGCCGAGCCTGGAGCCAGGGCAGGGGGGTTCCGCAGCTCCTGAGCCCGCTGTGCCCCCAGGCTCGGCTGCCCGCGCCTCGCAGCTGCGGGAGATGCCGCTGGGCGGCTGGGCCGAGGAGGAAGAGGAGGAGGAAGAGGAGACGATGACGTAGCCGGCCCCGGTTCCGGTGGGTGGGGACTCGGGGRAGCGGGAACCCCCGGGATTGGGACATGGAAACCCTCGGGGCTGGGGGACACGGGGACCCGCAGGACTGAGGACACCGGGACTGCCGGCACTGGGACACGGAGGCTGCCGGGCTGGGGCGCAGAGACCCCCGGGGCTGGGGGGCAGAGACCCCCGGGGCTGGGGGTCAGTGGGGTCTGGCTGCCACTCGTGCCGGGGTCCGCAGTTCCTGGGGTGCCCAGTGCTGAGGTCCCACTGTGGGGTCCCCACTCTGGGGTCCCTGCTGACACCCCGTTCCCTCCGCAGGGTCCTGGTTGTGCCGAGACCCCCCGGAGGTGCSGGGGGAGCCGCCAAGGGCAGAGTGGGGGGCTCGCCGTGCCCTCTATGCTGCCAGGGGGGCCCTGTCCGTGGGAGCCCCCTGCTCCGGGCGCCCCTGGTGCCCCCACTACGGTGCAGGGCCAGGGGTGCTGCCAGCGGCCCCCCCAGGAGCTGTTTTTGGGGGGAGCACAGGGCTGGTGCCCCCCGTGGGGCCCCGAGCACCAGCTGAAATAAAGGTTTACACAGGGGCTGTGCCCGCTGGCTGTGCCCGGGGTGAGTGGGGGTCCCGGGGGGGCGATGGGGATGCCCCGTGGATGGGGCAGTGACAGTTTGGGGTGACAGTGGGGGTTGTGGGGAGGTGGCAGTGGTGGTGCTGGCAAGGGGTGCACTCACCTGCAGCCACACAGGTGGGAGCCACAAGAACATGGCCATGGCCCACTCCCACCACTTCCCACTCCTCAGAGCCACAGGACCGTGGCTGTGTCCTTTTGCCCCCCGTTTCCCACCTCTCGTGTCTGGAGCGTGGTCACGTGACCCCAGAGGTGTCACCAAGCCCGTCCTTSCCCGTGCCACCTCCCATGTCCCCAGTGCCACCGCGGGAGCCAGTGTCAGGCCGGGGGTATCAAAACTAGACTTTACTGGGGGTGGCGGGCCGGGGGGCACAGCCGCAGGGACCCCCGTGTCCCCGGCTCAAGGCGCCGGGCCCGGCGGGCGCCGCTCCTGCAGGGAGAAGGACTGGCTGCGGATGCGCAGGGCCACCTCCTGCGTGCGGAACGTCAGCCCGAAGATGTCCTCGTGGTAGCGGTTCTTGTCCTGCGGGACAGGTGTCAGTGGGGGCCAGCGACCCCGCGCTGTCCGCGGGTGTGTCCCCTGGGGTGTGCCCGCGTCCCAGCCCTTACCCTCAGCTCGCTGATGACGTCCCCCGCCTGCCCCAGTGTCATGTCGCCTTCCTGGGCCAGGATGTGCTGCACGGTCTGCAGCACCTCGGTGGCCATGGTGACGTCCCCGCACACGTACATGTGGCCCCCGCGCTGGCAGAGCACCTGGTGCACCTCGGCTGCCAGCTGTGCCCGCAGCACGTCCTGCACGTACGTCTGGGGACACACGGGGATGGTGGCATCCTGCATCCAGCCGGCCTGCCCCCAGGTCCCCGTGCCCGCCCTGACCCTTTGTGTGCTGTCCCTGTCCTTGTCTGTGTCCCCAGCCCCTCACCTCCATCTCTGGCTTAGTGTCCCCCAGCAATCCCCGTCCCCTCCATTTCCATCCTCACCTTGCCCTTGTCCCCATCACACCTCCCTGCCCAGCTCCATGCCCATCCCAGCCTGTCCCATCCCATCCCCTCCCAGTCCCCACCCCCAGCCCAGCCCTGTCCCCGTCCCAGCCCTGCCCCTGTCCCTGTCGCACCTTGGGCGTCCCGGGCTGGCGGGAGAAGGCCGTCAGCACCTGGCTGAGGGCGCCCTGCTCCCGCGCCTCCTCCATCTCCTCACGGTARATGTGGTCCTGGGCGGACGAGCGGCACCCGAACACCAGGACCATGGGGCCCAGGGGGCCACCTGCAGGGCCACAGTGTCCTCGTGTCCCCACAGCCCATGGCCCTACAGCCCCGCTCACCCCTGTCCCCACATCCCCCATCCCCATGTCCCCAAGTCCGCAGACTCCATCTCCTTCCCCATATCCCCACACCCCCAACCGCTTGCTCACTGTCGCCACGTCCCTTGTCCTTTATCCCTGAGCTACCATGTTCTTGTGTCCCTGTGCCCATGTCCCCATATCCCCCACGCCCCCGCATCCCTCCCATCCCCGGGTCCCTGTCCCCATCCTCGCATCCTCCCAACCACCTGTCCCCCCATCTCAATGTCACTATTTCTCCATCCCCTTCTCCCTGTCCCCTGTCCCC
>CADDXX010000594.1:332768-345798 GCA_902810485.1 Alauda arvensis
GGCGCGACAGCGGCGACCGCGGCGACCGCCCCGACGGGGAGCGGCGGGACCGGGTCCGCAGGGCCGTGCGAGTGTCCAGCCTGGTGGCACAGGAGGTACGGGGCGCTCGGGGCGCTTCGTGGCGGTGCGGGAGGCACGGGGAGACCGAGCGGGACCGGGGCTCGGGAAAACGGGACCCACGGTTTGTACGGCCGCACCTGGGCTCGGGGTCCCGGGGGCGTCCCCACGCCGGCATGGGGGAAACGGAGCGGGGGGGGCACCGGGGGTCGTGGCGGGCGGCTCGGGGGCTCTGGGGGCTCAGGAGAGGGTTCCCCCGCTGGAGGCATGGGGTCCCGTTGTCCTTTCACCGTGCCCCGGGGGTGTCCCCGTGCCGGGATGGAGCGCTGGGGACAGCGGTGGTCGCGGCAGGCGGCTTTGAGGGGCACCGGGAGGCTCTGCCGGTCCTCCCGCGGAGSGAACGGGGTCCCGCTGCGGTCCCGCAGCCCACGGGCACAGCGCCCCGGGGGTGTCCCCATGCCAGGATGGGGAAGGGGGCGGGGGGCGGGTACCGGGGATCGTGGCCGGAGCGTTTGGATGGGTTTGGTGGTCCCGGGATTTTCGGGGGGTCTCCCCCCACGGCGGGAACGGGGACACGCAATTTGTGCTGCCGTGCGTGGGTGCGGAGTGCCGGGGGTGTCCCCACGCCGGGATGGGAGACGCTGAGCAGGGGATGGCACTGGGGACGGYAACAGGCGGCTCTGGAGGGCTGCGGGGGGCACCGAGGCGGCCCCTGGAGTCCCCCCGGTTAGGGGGGGTGGGTCCGTGGGTCACCCTGCCSTGAGTGGGTGTGGGGCACCGGGGGAGCCCCGCGCTTGGAGTAGGGGGGGCACTGGTGGTTGTGGTGGGCGACTCCGGGGTTCCAGGGGCATCTGGAGCCCCCCAGTGCCCCCCAGGGACGGAGGTAACAAACCCTGAGGGGTCCCCAGTGCCCGCCCGGTGCCACGGCCGGGCCCAGTGCTGTGTGCAGCGGTGCCGTGGTGGCTCGTGCTGCGGCCGGGGATAACGGCTCATGGCTGGCGTGGTCCCCAGAGTGTCCCAGGGGGTCCCCAGTGTGTCCCAGGGGGTCCCCAGTGTGTCCCAGGGGGTCCCCGGTGTATCCCAGGGGGTTCTCATAGCCGTTCCCTGCCGCTGGCCCGTGGCTTTGGGGTGGGTCAGTGCCAGCGTCACCGGGTAGGGGTCGGAGCTGGGGCGGGCGCACCGCCCCCCAGGGGCGTCACCCCGTCCCACAGGGACGTCACCCTGTCACGGGGCTTGTCCCCCACCCTGCCACGGGTGCCACAGCAGCGGGTGCCACTGTCGCTGCCCGCCCAGGGTGGCCCCGTGTCCCCTGTGCCCATGTCGGGGGGTCCCGAGGGTGCTGCGACGCCGCAGCTCAGCGCCGTGAGTAC
The DNA here is from genome assembly GCA_902810485.1 of Alauda arvensis. Classification (NCBI taxonomy): domain Eukaryota; kingdom Metazoa; phylum Chordata; class Aves; order Passeriformes; family Alaudidae; genus Alauda; species Alauda arvensis. The sequence continues at coordinate 334,196 of CADDXX010000594.1, forward strand.
CGCGATGCCACCCTGGGGGGACAGCAGTGAGGGGAGGGGAAAAGCGTGGGGGCTCCCCAGCATCGGCATGTCTGTGCTATTGGGGTGTCCCCACAGCCGTCTGGTGTCACCTGGCTGATAGCCAGTGCTGATAGCCTGTGGTGGTGACCCCTTTGGGTGACACCTGCGAGGTGACAGGGGTGTCGTGGAGGGTCAGTGTCCGTCTGGCTGCAGGTGTCCCCGGGGGTCCCAGCGTCTCAGGGTCAGTGACAAGGTGGGTGTCGGTGTTCAGGTCTGGGGGTCTTAGACCCTGGTGGGGCATTGGGTGGGTGCCAGGGCCTGTGTTAGGGCACGTGTGGGGTACCCAGGAAGGTGTGGGGTACCCAGGAAGGTGTGGGTACCTGCCAGGGCGAGTGTTGGGTGCCTGTGGTTACTGGGTACCCGCTGGGGAAGGATTTGGGGCTCTGTGGCTGTGGGGTACCCGCCGGGGCAGGATTTGGGGCTCTGTGGCTGTGGGGCACTTGCTGGGGGTCTGTTGCTGTGGGCATTGGGGGTCTGTGGCTGTGGGGTACCCGCTGGGGCAGCTGTTGGGGGTCTGTGGCTGTTGGGGCTCTGTGGCTGTGGGGTACCCGCTGGGGCAGCTGTTGGGGGTCTGTGGCTGTTGGGGGTCTGGGGCTGTCGGGTCCCTGCCCGAGCAGGGCCGGGGGTCTCTGCCGGGTGCTGCCTCAGCGCTGGGCGGGGCCGCCGTGGGGGCACGGGCGGGGGGACAGGGACTGCAGGGGTGTCAGTGCACCGGGGGGTGCCGGGGGGTAACTCGGGGTGTCGGGGGGCTCTTGGGGCCCCGGGGCGTGCCGGGCCTGCCCCTGTCCTGGCGCGGGTATTTGGGGTGCGCCGTGGGCGCAGGTGTCTGGGTCGCGGCAGGTGCGGCGCCGGGTGTCCCGGGGGGGCGGGGGGTGTCGGTGTCACCGCAGGTGTCGGGGACGCGTCACCAGGGCGGGACGTGTCGTCGAGTGCTGCCGAACGTGTCACCGGCACCGCCGCCATCTGTGTCACCGTGACTGACGGGTGTCGGGGCGGGGGGGTGGCACCGAGCCCGGGGGGCACCGGGATGTCGCAGCAAACCGGCCCCGTCCGGACATCAGCGCCAGGGCTGGGGGTCCCACCGGAGCCTGGGGGGGACGGGAGGTGTCCCCAACCCCTCATCATGGCACCCCCGGCCCTGCTGGCATAGGGGACGCAGGGAGGGGCTGGGGACTGTCCCCATGGCTGCGGGACATGCTGGGCTGGGTGCCACTTGGGGGGCTGGAGGCCCCGCGGCTGGGGGTCACGGAGGACTCTGCGTGTCCCCCCCGTGTGTGCAGGGGGCTGGCACAGGGACGGGGATGCCAGGACAGACCCTCGCCCCTGGCTGGGCCCGCCGGGGACCGGCATGGGCTGCACTGGGGGTGCTGCCAGGCGCTGGGGGAGCATTCTGGGGGGATTGACAGGTGTATCTGTGGGGCTGATGTATTTTGGGGGGCTGTGACGAACTGGGATCCTGGTCACTCTCCTCTGCCATCCATCCCTTCCCCGCTGCCTGCAGGGCCGGGGGGTCCCCAGTTCGGGGCGGGGGCGAGTTCAGGCGGGGCGTGGGTCCACCCCAGCCCACGGGGGTCAGGGCAGGAGCGGGTGGTGCCCGGTGGGGGGCCGGGGTCTCTCCTCGCTGCCCCCCGGGGCCTTCTGCAGCCCCGGGCCCCCCGCCCCCCACGCCGCAGGCCGGGATTTGTCCCACTTTGCCGTGGCAGCTGCGATAAATTTAGCGGCAGGAGCGGCTGGTGGCTGGAGCCGCCCCCCGGCCCCCCCTCCCCTGCTGTCCCCCCGTGCCCCCCCGTCCCCTCCGCCCCCGCTCACAGCGCAGCCACAGCCACGGCCAGAGGGGACTCGGGGATCGGGGACTGGGGACCCCCCCAGGACCCCCCTGGGGACACCCCCACGCTACCTGCTGGCACGGGCGGGGGGCTCTGTGCCGTGGTACCTGTCCCCTCCTCATGTCCCCAGGGCCCCATGGCCTCGTGTGACCCCATGGCACCCATCACACCCCCAGGGGACGCGCTGGGGACACCTGGGGGTGCTGGGCTGCAGCCCCCCAGGAACGGGGACTCCCTGCACGCAGGCCACGCGTGGCCCCGTCCCTCCGTCACACGGTGCATGGCGACACGGGTGGCGACGGGAATCCCCCGCGTGGGGGTGGCGGCTGTGACGCAGGAGCTGCTGTGTGTCCCAGTGCTGTCATCGCGTGTCACCGTGTGTCCCAGCACTGTCACCACGTGTCCCAGCAGCATCACCGTGTGTCCCAGTGCCATCACTCCGTGTCCCTGGCGGTGTCTGCCTCTGTCACTGTGTGTCACCGCGTGTCCCGGTGCGATCACTCTGTGTCCCTGGCACTGTGTGCCCGTGTCACCACGTGTCACCGCGTGTCCCAGTGCCATCACCTTGTGTCCCAGCAGTGTCACCGTGTGTTCCCAGCACTGCGTATCCCATCACCACTCTGCTGTTCCCGCTGCCCCCCGAGGCCGCCGAGGCTGGTGGCCCCTGGGGACAGAGGTGACAGGGCCTGTGTCGCAGGAGGGGCTGTGGCACTGAGGGACACGTTTTGGCCRTGCTGGCAGCATGGGCACCGCAGGGTGGGGGACATCCCTGGCGTGTCCTGGCGTGTGTGTGCCCCTGGCTCCCTGCTCTCCCCCCGCACACCTGGAGCAGGTGTTGGTGCCACTGGGGCGCCCTCGGGGGTTGTGACACGTCCCACCCCGTGCCGTGTCGCCGGCGGGCACACACAGCGCAGCAGTGTCCCTGCCGTGTCGCCGAGCCCCGCCGTGTGTCCCTGAGTGCCGGGGGGCGCTGGGGGCCGGGGGGGGCCCTGCCCTGGCCGTGGCCGTGGCAGCAGCAGCGGAGCAGCCTGGGAAAAATTTCCGCCCCAATAATTCCTGTCGGTTCTGGCGGAGCGCGGCTGGCGCACCGCGCCGGGGGTCCCCGCCGCCACCGAGGGTCCCCGCCGCCACCGAGGGTCCCCGCCGCTGCCGGGGGTCCCGGGGCACGCAATGGGCGCCGGGCCGGGCCGCCTGCTCCCCCCCCGAGGATGCTGCCCGCGCTCCTGCAGCTGCTGCAGGAATTCCCGGGCTCGTCCCCTGCGCGCCCCCGGCCCGGGCCGCCCCCCGGGCCCTGCCCCATGCCCGGGGCCCCGCTCTGCAGCGCCTGCCTGGGGCTCCGCCGCGACGGCACCGGGCGCGGACAGGARGAGAAGGTACCGGTACCGGCCCTCCCTGCGCCCCCGGGACCCGGCGGGGGGCGGGGGGTCCCGCGTGGGGGGCACCGTGCCCGCCCGTGACCTGGCGGTGCCCGGGGGGGCTCAGGCCGTGTCCTCGGCACTGGTTCGGGAGGGTTTGGGGGTTACATAAAGCTCTGGCTCTGCGTGATGGGCTCACCCCGGCCCCCCCGGTGCTGCCCTCGGGGTTGGGGGGGCCGATGGAGGGGGGGGATAGTACCCACCCCCTCCCCGTGGTGCAGCAGCAGAGGGAGCCCCACGAGGGGCATGGAGGGGCAAGGGGACCCCCAGGGGGTGCAGGGGGACCGTGACCCCCATAGGGCAGAAGGGAGGCTGTGACCCCTGTGGGGCACAGGAGGGGGGGCCGGGGGTCACCCCGTGTCACCTCTCACCCTTGTCGTGGGGCTGTGCGTGGTGAGGGGCCCTGTGGAGCTGCCCTCGGGCACCCCAGGGATGATCCAGACCCCACAAAGATCCCTGAGGTTGTGCCCCGGGGAGGTCCAGGTGTTCTGCAAGGGGGCTGGGGCGTGTGGAGGGGTCTGTGCCCTCCTGACAGAAATGCCAGGGGGGCCGTGCCCCCCGATAGGGATGGGCACAGAGCTGGGGGGCACAGGGCAGCACCGTGTCTGTGCGTGTTTGGGGTGGGACCTGCCCTGGTGGTACTTGTGGGGCAGGAGGGGGTGGTGGGGCCGCTCTGTGGTGTGGGGGGTCTTTGTCCCCCCTGTGCCCTCCAGCTGTTCCCTGGTAGCCCTGGTCACACGTGGTGGTGTCCCTGCACCCCCTCCTCGCCTGTTCTGGGGTCCCTCTGCACCCCCAGAGTCGCAGAACCTTTGGGTTTGGGAAGGACCTTTAGGAGCCTCAGGTGCAGTGTTGACCCAACATCCCTGACCCGTGTCCCCACCTGTCCCCAGGCTGGGGGTCTGAGCCCTGCAGCAGCACTGCTCCCCCTGCAGCCCCCCACATACCCTTCCTTTCTGGGSAATGTTGGATTTCTTGGGATTTTCCTGCTGGAGTCACCACTTTTGAAGCCCAAAGAAGGGGAATCTTTCAATGGGCTGTGCTGAGTGGTGTTTTTGGGAAGGATCCCGGGGTTTTGATGAATTTGGGGTGAGGATTTCTCTCCAGGTTCCTGGGAATGTTGGATTATTTAGAATTTTCCTCATGGAGTCACCACTTTTGGAAGCAAAGAAGGGGAATTTTTCCTGGGGGAAGGAAAGGAATTCCATGGAACCCCTGTTGGGGTCCCACCTCACCCTAGAGAGTCACAGAACTGTTGGGGTTGTAAAGGACCCCTGAAACCACTGGGTCCAGCACTGACCCAGTGTGACCAAGGCCACCAACCCACGTCCCCAGGCAGCACAGAGGCTGGGGTTGGGGTCAGAGGGGCTGAGCCCTGCGGGTGTTGGGGTGCGGGGCTGAGCTGTGTCCCCGCTGTCCCCAGGTGCTGTCCCTGGGCGCTGAYGTGCTCCCCGAGTACAAGCTGCAGGCGCCGCGCATCCACCGCTGGACCATCCTGCACTACAGCCCCTTCAAGGCCGTGTGGGACTGGCTCATCCTGCTGCTGGTCATCTACACGGCCATCTTCACGCCCTACTCGGCCGCCTTCCTGCTCAGCGACTCGGAGGAGGCCCAGCGGCACCACTGCGGCTACTCCTGCAGCCCGCTCAACGTGGTGGACCTCATCGTGGACATCATGTTCATCATCGACATCCTCATCAACTTCCGCACCACCTACGTCAACTCCAACGAGGAGGTGGTGAGCCACCCCGCCAAGATCGCCATCCACTACTTCAAGGGCTGGTTCCTCATCGACATGGTGGCCGCCATCCCCTTCGACCTGCTCATCTTCGGCTCGGGCTCCGAGGAGGTGACGCGGGGGGGCTGCATTTGGGGGTTCCCAGGGCTGTGCCCCCAGGGCTGGGGGGATTTTGGGGTGGTGSCTGCTGCTCCCTGGGTGCTGGGTCCTGCCGTGGGCRGTGCCTGGGGGTCCCACRTGCCCCSCCAGGCCAGGACACCACCAKTGCCMCTGGTGACCCCCCTGAACGTCCTTCCCAGACCGCCTTTGCTCTGGGTGAGACACTGGGGACACCTGGGCTGATATGGGGAGAGGGGACAGGGGCTTGTGGCACCCTCTGCCCTACGTGGGATCTGTGGGAGTTCTCTGCACTGCTGTCCTGGTGACCCCCCTTTCCTCCCTTCTCCCTGGGGCCAGGGGGAAACTCCCAGCAGGGAGGTGCCTGGCTTGGGGGACCCCCCCACCCTTCTGGGGTTCTTCTGAGGGTGTCTCTTCACTGTTGACCCCTCCCCACCCTTTTTGCCATCCCCCAGACCATGACACTGGTGGGGTGCTGATGTGGGGAGAGAGGATGGAACCCCCTTGTTGGAATCCTAAATGCTGAGGATTTTAGGTTTTCTGTGCTCACAGGCACCAGCCCACAAGAAAACACTGCGTTTGACCTGAGGCCTTAGGACTGCAACATTGAGTGATAGCACTGAGATTGTGGGTGTGTTGTTTGATAAGAAGTGTGTGATCTCACAGGGTGAAAAACTTGGGGTTTGAGATTTTAGTATMATGTGTGTGAGCCAAGATGGAGAACTTAGGGCGTTGTCTAAGGACTTCTTTTCATTTTCTTCTTCGTGGGTTTGGGTGGCTTTTCTGTCACTGGGTGAAAAATGTCCCCATTGCWGSCCTTTAGTGGCCATCACTGGGTGGCAGCCATGAATAGCAGAGGTGTCACCTGCTCGTTCCCCTCACCCCCCGGTGGTCCCCGGGGCGTGACGCTGTCCCTTGTCCCCAGACCACCACGCTGATCGGGCTGCTGAAGACGGCGCGGCTGCTGCGGCTGGTGCGGGTGGCGCGGAAGCTGGACCGCTACTCGGAGTACGGCGCCGCCGTGCTCTTCCTGCTCATGTGCACCTTCGCCCTCATCGCCCACTGGCTGGCCTGCATCTGGTACGCCATCGGCAACGTGGAGGGGCAGCGCACGGGCTGGCTGCACGCGCTGGGACAGCAGATCGGCAAGCCCCTCAACGGCAGCTTCGGGCCCTCCATCAAGGACAAGTACGTCACCGCCCTCTACTTCACCTTCAGCAGCCTCACCAGCGTGGGCTTCGGCAACGTCTCCCCCAACACCAACTCCGAGAAGATCTTCTCCATCTGCGTCATGCTGATCGGATGTGAGTGACCGTGGGCTGTGGGAGCACCTGTGTGTGTGCATCTGTACACCTGTGTGTGTGTGAGCACCTGTGTGTGTGTGTGTGGGCACCTGTGAGTGTGTGCACACACATGTGTGTGCGTGTGTGCACCTGTGTGTGTGTGTGTGTGTGAGCATGTGTGTGTGCATCCAGGTGTGTGTGTGAGAGCCCCAGGGGCTTTGGCAGCCTGTCCCCAACACCTGCTCCAAGAGGAACTTGTCCATCTGCGTTGTGCTGATGGGATGTGAGTGAGGGTGGGCTGTGGGAGCACCTGTGTGTGTGCAGATCTGTCTGTGTATTTTCACACCTGTGTGTGTGCAGAGCTCTGTGTGTGTGTATTTACACACCTGTGTGTGTGCAGACCTCTCTGTGTGTGTATTTACACACCTGTGTATGTATTTACACACCTGTGTATGTATTTACACACCTGTGTGTGTGTGTATTTACACACCTGTGTATGCATTTACACATCTGTGTGTGTGCAGACCTGTGTATGTATTTACACACCTGTGTGTGTGCATCCCCACACATAGCTGGATCTGATACCTGGATCTGTATACGCACACACACAGGGGGGTGTGGGAGCACCCCCAGGCTCGGTTTTGGGGCCAGCCCTGTTTGACACCTTCACTGATGCTCTGGGGACCGGGGACACCTCGTGGCTTGTCCCCAGGTGACACAGGTGGGTGGGGGGTGGCTCTGCTGGGGGACAGGAGGTTCTGCAGAGGGATCCGGATCCATGGGCTGGGGACAGCTGTGGGACACAGCAGCCTGTGGGTCACAGCAGCCCCATGGAGCACTCCAGGCTGCCCACARGGGCTGGGAAAGGCCCTGGGGGTGCTGTGACAGTGACAGGACACGAGCCCTGTCACTGGATGGCCCCTGGGCTGTGGCAGCCCCAGTGTGGGCACAGCNGCCATCAATAACAGAGGTGTCACTGGTCGTTCCCCTCACCCCCCTGTGGTCCCCGGGGCGTGACGCTGTCCCTTGTCCCCAGACCACCACGCTGATCGGGCTGCTGAAGACGGCGCGGCTGCTGCGGCTGGTGCGGGTGGCGCGGAAGCTGGACCGCTACTCGGAGTACGGCGCCGCCGTGCTCTTCCTGCTCATGTGCACCTTCGCCCTCATCGCCCACTGGCTGGCCTGCATCTGGTACGCCATCGGCAACGTGGAGGGGCAGCGCACGGGCTGGCTGCACGCGCTGGGACAGCAGATCGGCAAGCCCCTCAACGGCAGCTTCGGGCCCTCCATCAAGGACAAGTACGTCACCGCCCTCTACTTCACCTTCAGCAGCCTCACCAGCGTGGGCTTCGGCAACGTCTCCCCCAACACCAACTCCGAGAAGATCTTCTCCATCTGCGTCATGCTGATCGGATGTGAGTGACCGTGGGCTGTGGGAGCCCTGTGTGTGTGCATCTGTACACCTGTGTGTGTGTGTGTGTGTGAGCACCTGTGTGTGTGTGTGTGGGCACCTGTGAGTGTGTGCACACACGTATGTGTGTGTGTGCACCTGTGTGTGTGTGTGTGTGTGTGTGTGTGCATCCAGGTGTGTGTGTGAGAGCCCCAGGGGCTTTGGCAGCCTGTCCCCAACACCTGCTCCAAGAGGAACTTGTCCATCTGCGTTGTGCTGATGGGATGTGAGTGAGGGTGGGCTGTGGGAGCACCTGTGTGTGTGCAGATCTGTCTGTGTATTTTCACACCTGTGTGTGTGCAGAGCTCTGTGTGTGTGTATTTACACACCTGTGTGTGTGCAGACCTCTCTGTGTGTGTATTTACACACCTGTGTATGTATTTACACACCTGTGTATGTATTTACACACCTGTGTGTGTGTGTATTTACACACCTGTGTATGCATTTACACATCTGTGTGTGTGCAGACCTGTGTATGTATTTACACACCTGTGTGTGTGCATCCCCACACATAGCTGGATCTGATACCTGGATCTGTATACGCACACACACAGGGGGGTGTGGGAGCACCCCCAGGCTCGGTTTTGGGGCCAGCCCTGTTTGACACCTTCACTGATGCTCTGGGGACCGGGGACACCTCGTGGCTTGTCCCCAGGTGACACAGGTGGGTGGGGGGTGGCTCTGCTGGGGGACAGGAGGTTCTGCAGAGGGATCCGGATCCATGGGCTGGGGACAGCTGTGGGACACAGCAGCCTGTGGGTCACAGCAGCCCCATGGAGCACTCCAGGCTGCCCACARGGGCTGGGAAAGGCCCTGGGGGTGCTGTGACAGTGACAGGACACGAGCCCTGTCACTGGATGGCCCCTGGGCTGTGGCAGCCCCAGTGTGGGCACAGCCAGGGCAGGGATTGACTCCTGGCACCACCATGACAAYGACACCATGACAATGGTGACCTCCATGACAATGGAAACCCTCACAGTTACGGGGATCTGGTGACAGTGGGAGCTCCTGTGGTGTTGGGGACYGCTGTGACCATGGGCACTGCAGTGATGGTGGGGACACTCTCATGGTGATGGACACCCCTAGTGACAAAGGGGACCCCATGACAAYGGGCACCCTCCATGATGATGGGCGSCCCATCATCTGGCAGCAGTGGGGGGTTTGGGGAGGTTTGGGGGTGCAGAGCCCCCCGATGTGCCCCCCCAGCATCTCTGGGAACACCTCAGCCACCACCCCGCGTTTGTCCTTGGGGACACGGGGACCCTGCAGCCCCGGCCCGGGGGTGGCAGGGGGGGTTTGGGGAGGTTTGGGGGTGCAGAAGCCCCCCTGACGCTGCCCCCCCAGCGCTGATGTACGCCAGCATCTTCGGGAACGTGTCTGCCATCATCCAGCGGCTGTACTCCGGCACGGCGCGCTACCACACGCAGATGCTGCGGGTGCGCGAGTTCATCCGCTTCCACCAGATCCCCAACCCGCTGCGCCAGCGCCTCGAGGAGTACTTCCAGCACGCCTGGTCCTACACCAACGGCATCGACATGAACGCGGTGAGASCCCCGGAGCCTCCGTGGCGCCCCTGGAGCCCCCTCATTCCCCGCTCCTCGGGGAGCGTTTGCAGCACGCTCGGTCCTGCACCCGCGGCATCGGCACGAACGCGGCGACACCCTCCGGGACCCCTCAAACCTGCCACGCCCCCTGACCCCCGGGACCCCCCCCCAAAGCCCTGTGTCCCCCTGTGACCCCCCCGGTCCGCCCCCAGGTGCTGAAGGGGTTCCCCGAGTGCCTGCAGGCCGACATCTGCCTGCACCTGAACCGCAGCCTGCTGCAGAACTGCGCCCCGTTCCGCGGGGCCACCAAGGGCTGCCTCAGGGCGCTGGCCATGAAGTTCAAGACGACGCACGCTCCCCCCGGGGACACGCTGGTGCACGCCGGGGACGTGCTCACCGCGCTCTACTTCATCTCCCGCGGCTCCATCGAGATCCTGCGCGGCGACGTCGTCGTCGCCATCCTGGGTGAGCCCCCAGCAGCGGCCCGGGGGTCCCGCAGTGCCCCGCGGGGCAGCCGCTGCCTTCGGGGGTCCTGCGGTGACACCCCATCTCCTGGAGCCCCCCCCGGTGCTCCTCGGGTGACACCCCACCCGCTCCCAAGGGACACTCCCCATCCTGGGACTCCCCAGTGCTGGGGGAACCTTGGGGACCACCGGGGCCCCCCAGTCCTGTGCACAACCTGAGCGTCCCCCCCGGTGACACCCCCCGGTGCTCCCTGCACCTCCCAGAGCCCCCCCAGCTTTGGGGTCACCCTGAGTGCCCGCGGGGGCTCCCCCAGCCCTGCTCACAGCCYGAGTGCCCTGATGTGACCCCTCCCTCCCTTACGGGTGTCCCCCCAGTTCCCCCGGGTCAGAACGTCACCTTTGGGTGCCGCAGGGGTGGGCGGGGCCGTGCAGGGACCTGCAGAGCCCCCGAGCCCCCGCAGTGACCCCCCACCCCTCCAGGTAAGAACGACACGTTCGGGGAGCCGCTGCACCTGCACGCCCGGCCCGGCAAGTCACGGGCGGACGTCCGGGCGCTCACCTACTGCGACCTGCACAAGATCCTGCGAGAGGACCTGCTCGAGGTGCTGGACATGTACCCCGAGTTCTCCGACCGCTTCTGGGGCACCCTCGAGATCACCTTCAACCTGCGCGACGTGAGGGGGGGCCGGGGGGTGGCGGGGTTGTGAAATGGGAGGTCCTGAGCGAGCTGGGAGTGAACCGGGAGGTCCTGAAAAGTGGGTGGTCCTGAACGAATAAGGGGGTTCCGAGCAAGCTGGTGGGGGGGTCCTGACCAGTTTGGAGGGTCCTGAGCAAACTGGGAGTCTTGAGGAAATTGCGGGAGCTCGGAGCAGGTTGAGGGGTTTCAAGCAGTCCTGAGGGGTCCTGAGCAAGCCAGGAGTGCCCTGAGAAGGATTTGGGATCCTGAGCGCGTTGGAGGATTCTGTGCAATTTTGGGTGGGGGATCCTGATCAAGGGAGGGGGCGCCGAGCAAATTGGGAGGGGCTGAGAGGTCTGGGGGGTCCTGAACGGGCTGGAGGGGTCCCGCAGCCCCCCGACGGTGCCCCCGTGTCCCCGCAGACCAACATGATCCCCGGCTCCCCGGGCAGTGACGAGCTGGACGGAGGCTTCTCCCGGCTGCGGCGCCGCAAGCTGTCCTTCCGCCGGCGCCCCGAGAAAGGTGGGGCTCGGGGGGCTCGGGACCCCCGGAGTGACCCCAGGGTCTCGGTGACCCCACCCTGACCCCGGCTGTCCCCTGCAGATGCCCCCAGTCCCGGCGAGTCCCGGGCGCTGCGGGGGGACGGCGGGGGGGGCCAAGCCCCCGGAGCCCCCCGAGGCCCGGCCGAGTGGGACCCCCCCAGCCCCTCCAGCTGCGGCTCCAGYGACGAGGAGGAGCCCCCCGCGCCCCCTCCGGGGGCCACCGCGCTGTCCCCGTTCCGCAGCGCCCCCCCGGCTCCCCCCGAGCCCGAGGAGCGGGAGGGCAGCGACATGTGCAACCCTCTCTCAGGTGGGTCGGGGGGCTCAGGGTGGGGGGCGGCCCCAAAAACCCTGGCGCTCCGGTCCCCAGCCCTGCCCTAACCCCCATCCCCTGCCGCCGCTCCCCTGTGCCCCCCAGCTGGAGTTAGGGAGTCCCCCGTTCCTTCCCTCCCCGCTCAGGGTCCTGCAGACCCCCAAAAACTGCAGCCCTCCCT
>CADDXX010000594.1:472599-485269 GCA_902810485.1 Alauda arvensis
GGCCCCGGGCCGTGCAGCTCATCGAGGCCGACCCGTACGCGGAGCCCGAGCGCGTCCGGCGGCTGCTGGCGGAGCTGGAGCGGTTCCGKGCCCTGGCCGAGCGCCTGGAGCGGCCCGCGCCCGGCGGCGGCTCCGAGCTGGACGCGCTCTGGAAGGAGCTGCAGGAGGCGCAGGAGCGCGACGCCCGGCAGCGCTCCATCGCCATCGCCCGCTGCTACTCCATGAAGAACCGGCACCAGGACATCATGCCCTACGACCGCAACCGCGTCGTGCTGCGCTCGGGCAAGGACGACTACATCAACGCCAGCCGCGTGGAGGACCTGTCCCCGTACTGCCCCGCCCTCATCGCCACGCAGGCCCCGCTGCTCGGCACCGCCGCCGACTTCTGGCTCATGATCTACGAGCAGAAGGTGTCCGTGGTGGTGATGCTCGTGTCCGAGCAGGAGCTGGACAAGGTGCGTCCTGTCCCGGGCGCGGGGCGGTGCCCGATGCCCTCGGGCGGGGTCGCCGGGCCCTGCGGGACCCCAGGGTCCCCGGCGGTGCTGACGGCCCCGTCCCGCGGCAGAAGGTGCTCCGGTACTTCCCGTCGGAGCGGGGCCAGCCCGTGGCRCAGGGCCCCCTGACCGTGGTGCTCACCAGCCTGCGAGTGACCCCCACGCACGTGGAGCGGATGCTGACGCTGCAGTACCGCGACCAGAGCCTCAAGCGCACCGTGGCACACCTGCAGTTCACCTCCTGGCCTGAGCTGTACGCGGGGGACAGAGGGAGGGGCGGGGGGCCCTGGGAGCCCTGATCTGCTGCGGGGGCAGTTGTGGGACTCCGGAGTCAGGGAGGGTGTTTGGGCAGCCCTGGCCGGTCCGGGGGGGCTCAGTGCAGAGACCCCCGCAGTGAGTGTGAGTGTGTGTGTGTGTTCCCCACCGCCAGGGGCCTGCCCGACAGCAAGGGGAGCCTCCTGCGCTTCATCCAGGAGGTGCACGGCCATTACCTGCACCAGCGGCCGCTGCACACCCCCGTGGTGGTGCACTGCAGGTGAGCGGGGCCGGGGGGCTCCCCGGGGTGGGGAAAGGGGCTCCCCCGTCCCTCGGGCCTGTCACCGCTCGGGGTCTCTCCGCAGCTCCGGCGTGGGCCGCACCGGCGCCTTCTGCCTGCTCTACGCCGCCGTGCAGGAGGTGGAGGCCGGCAACGGCATCCCGGACCTGGCGCAGCTGGTGAGGAGGATGCGGCAGCAGCGCAAGCACATGCTGCAGGAGAAGGTACTGCGGGGGGGCTGCAGCCCCGGGGCGCCTGSGGCAGGGGCTGCACCCCCCGGGCCTCACCGTGTCCCCTCCCCTGCAGCTGCACCTCAAGTTCTGCTTCGAGGCCGTGCTGCTCCACGCCGAGCAGGTGCTGCTGCGCCACGGCGTGGGCGGCCCCAGCCTGGCCAAGCCCCCYAGCAGCACCTCCCCCAAGGTGGGTGTAGGGCGGTGTGCGGGGGTTTCGGGGAGCTCCGTCGCTGCCCGGGCTCACGGGGCCGCTGTCCCGCAGCTGTACTTCCAGCAGGACCCCCAGGACCTGGTGCTGGGGGGGGACGTGCCCATCAGCTCCATCCAGGCCACCATCGCCAAGCTCAGCATCAAGCCGGGGGGGCCCGGCGCGGAGCCCGGGGAGGGCTGCGGGGGGGAGCCCGCTGCGGAGCCCGCCCCCGCTGCGGAGCCCGTGGAACCCGAGGTGCCGCTGGTGATTCCTGACGGTGTCGTGGATGGTGTCGGTGCCCCCGAGCCCGAGCCCCCCGCCCCGAGGCCGCCCCTGCCCGAGCCATCGGGTGACACTGAGAGCAGCAACCACGTTCGCGGGGAGAGCCCCGAGGGGCCGGGGGGGCCGCCGGAGCCGCCCGCCGCCCCCCCAGCCTCCTCCTCCTCCTCCCTGGAGCTCTTGGCCTCGCTGACGCCCGAGGCCTTCAGCCTGGACGCGTCCCTCAAGGGCAAGCAGCGCATGAACAAGCAGAACTTCCTGCAGGCACAGCCGGGCGAGGGGCTCCGGGGGCCCCGGCCCAGTGACGACCCCCTCAGCATGCTCGACCCCCTCTGGACCCTCAACAAGGCGTGAGGGGGGCGGGGGCCTCCGGCCCCCAGCCCCTCTCTGTTTGACTCCAGGTAGAACTGACTTTTTCAGCTCTTTGCTACTAAAATAAAGCGAGTTTATCTGCAGGGCCGAACCGTGGTGCCGCCGCGGGGGGGTCGGGGCTGAGCCGGGCTCGGGTTAGTTCCGTTTAATGGATGTTCCTGCACACGTTATAAAACACGATCGGTACAAAAAGCGTCCCCTGTACAGCACAAAGGTACAGCTGGGCGAAGGCCACCCGCGGGGGCTGGGCCGGGGTCCCGGGGGTCCYCCCTGCCCCGGGCCGGCGCCGCCTCTACAATCACCGGGGGTCGAGAACCGACGTCATGGGCGGTTCGGGGCCGGGCCCGGGCCGGGGCAGCCGGGAGGGGAGCGGAGCGGAGCCGCGCTGGGGCCGGGGGAGCCCCGGTGCTGCCGCGTCCCTGGCTCTGCACTTGGTCCCGCTGGGCCCCTCGGGTCCCTCCCCAGCGCCYGCAGGAGGGGGGGCGAGGGCTCCGCCCGCTCCCAACCTGAGAAAGCCCCCCTGGCCCCGCAGCGGGAAGAGGAGGAGGAAGGGGAGGGGGACGAGGAAGGTGCTATTGCTGCAGAGGGCGCAGGAGGGAGCCGGGCAGGGCAGCTGTGTCAGGGCACGGCAAGGGCAGCGCTGCCGGGGCTGGGCCCCCRCGCCCCCTGCCCCAATAAATAACTATTTACAGCGTATAAATAAATAGGGTGGGGGCAGCTGCGGCCCCGGGCGGGATCGGGCGGGGCCCTGCCGCGCCCTAAGGCACGTGGGGGCCCRGCCGCGCCCGGGAGGGGTCGGTCCCGGCCCTCTCCCGGCTGCCACCCGGGGCCGGGGCTGTCCGAGGGCTGTTCTGTTCTGCGCCATGGGGCGGTGCTGGGCTGCCACAGCCGCTGCCGGGTGCCCAGCCTGGAGCCACCACGCTGTCCCCTGCCCTGTGCCGCCCCCGTGTCCCTCTGCACCATSGCGCTGCCGGGGGGTCCCCGAGCCCACATGGAAGATGCTGGGCCGGGGAGAGCAGCGGGAGGGCGGCGGCCCCACCCGCCCGGGGACCGGAGTCGCTGCGGTGGCACGGATGGAGCCGGCACGGATGGAGCCGTGGAGGCGGCCCTGTCCCCTCTCGGGCACAGCCCCGAGCCCCGCCTCAGCCCCGCCGGCCCCTCCTCCTGCTCAGTCCAACTTCTCCAGCACCGAGGGCACGTAGACCAGGCTGAGCTCGCTGCCGAAGTTGCAGACGATGGCGGCGTTCTCCAGCACCAGGATCTGCCGCGCCGGCTGCGACTCGTTGCTCTTGCCCAGGTAGACGGTCTGCAGCAGGTCCCCGTAGCCGATGTCCCAGAAGGACACGCAGCCCTGGCCACCCGTCACCAGCAGGTTGTCGGAGATGACGCCCAGGCTGGCGCCGCAGCCCAGCTCCTGCGGGACACAGGGCAGAGCTGAGCTCCGGGGGCTGCAACGGGGCAGAGCCTGCGGGGGATCCGCCCTGTTCTGAGCCCGGGCAGGTGATGCGAGGCTTTTGCAAGCGTGTGCAGCTGGGGTAGAGGCTCCTCAGCCTCCAAGCACAGCAGAGGTGTCTGCAGGCTCTGGTGGGGGCCTGGAAAACCCTGGGTTGTGAGGGGGAACTGAGGGGCTCAGCCTGGAGAAAAGGAGGCTCAGGAGGACCCCAAATCCTGGGGGCAGCTCTGGGTCCCTCCCAACAGGGTTAGGGTTGGAGGGGCTGGGGGTGTCCATGAACGGAGCTGGGGCGGGGCTGGAGCCCCAGGAGGGGCTGAGGGAGCTGGGAAGGGGCTGAGCCTGGAGCAAAGGAGGCTCAGGGGGGCCCTTGTGGCTCTGCACAACTCCCTGACAGGAGGAGACAGCCGGGGTCGGGCTCTGCTGCCAGGGAACAGGGACAGGAGGAGAGGGAACGGCCTCAAGTTATGCCAGGGAAGGTTCAGGTTGGACACCAGCAGGAATTCCTTCACAGAAAGGGTGATTAGACACTGGAAGGGGCTGCCCAGGGTAGCAGAGGAGTCCCCTTCCCTGGRARGGTTTAAAAGCCGTGTGGAWGTGGCAYCYGGGGAYACGCTCAGTGGTGGCCCTGGCAGCACAGGGGGTGGTTGGACTCTGAGGGTTTTTCCCGGTTTCCCGGCTGAGGCTCCCCGCTGCCCGCGGGTCCCACCTGCTGGATGGAGTAGAGCTTGATGCCCGAGCTGCGGTCCCAGATGCTGATGACATCGTCCAGGCCGCTGCTGATGACGCAGGAGGCGGTGCAGGTGAGGGAGGTGACGTCCCCGCGGTGYGCGAACATGTGGCTGACGCGGCTGCCCGTCAGCACGTCCCACAGGCAGATGGCCCCGTCCTGGCCCCCGCTGGCCAGCACCATGGTCTGCGGGACACCGGGTGTCGCGTCAGTGCCGGGACACTGCTGCCACACCCACACTGCGGGAGGGGACACAGGGCACTGCCAGCCCGGGGGCTCCCTGCCTGCTCCGTGTGCTCCAGCAGGCTGGGGGGGACAGACCCCAGGGGGACCAAGGGCAGAGGCACCCGAGTTCACCCCCATGGGCTGGGAGGGCACCTGGGGGCACATGTTGGCTTAGGGAGCACATTGGGGGCTTCAACTCCTCCTCCCAGGGATTAGGGACAGAGCCTCCCTCGGGGCTCAGGCCCAATTCAGGCCTGCTCAGCCCCAGCTGGCAGTGCAGGAACAGGGATTATTCCCTGCTCCAGGAGGACAGAGAAGCAAGAGATCTCCAGGGAAAGAGACTGCTGAGCTCACAGTGAACTAGGGGAAAACTCTGGCTCGGCCAGAGAGATGGAGGAACTCAGGTGGGTGCCACTGGCTCAGTGATGGGACCAGGGATGAAGGCAGGTATGGGCTGAGGTGTGACCTCAGGGCTGGGTTCAGGTACCAGCTCAGGTGAGGAGGCAGGTGAGGGCTGGGTTCAGGTACCAGCTCAGGTGAGGAGGCAGGTGAGGGCTGGGTTCAGGTACCAGCTCAGGTGAGGAGGCAGGTGAGGGCTGGGTTCAGGTACCAGCTCAGGTGTTAGGCAGCTGAGGGCTCAGGTGAGCAGCTCCCCATACCTGGTCGATGTACACGGCGGTGATGGCTCCCGAGTGGCCCTGCAGGGTGAACAGGCAGCACGAGTCCTCCAGCCGGAACACCTGGGGCACGACAGGCTGAGTGAGGCTGCGGGGCCAGCTGGGCTCAGGGCAGTGCCACCTGAGCCCCCCAGGACACAACAGACCCCATCCAGTCCCACTGTGGCACAGCCAGAGCCCTCCCACAGTGCCGGGGGCCATGGCGGGCTGCAGCCCAGGGCAGGGGCAGGTCATGGCTGGTGGGCAGTGACAGGGTGGTGACAGGGCAGTGACTGCACAGCTGAAGGGGAGAGGGGACATCCCAGAACCTGGATCTGTCACTCAAGGTATGTCACAGCATTCTCACAGAGTGCTCCAGTCTGGGGACATGGGAGCTGGAAAGCTGGGAAAGATCCTGGGGTGCTGGTGGATGTGACCAGCTGTGCCCAGGTGGGCAAGAAGCCAGTGGCACTGGGATTGTATCAAAACCAGTGTGGCCACAAGACCAGGGCAGGGACTGTCCCCTGTGCTGGTCCTGCTGAGGGGCCTCAAATCTTGGGGGCAGCTCTGGGCCCCTCCCAATAGAAGAGACATTGAGGGGCGGGAGTGTGTCCAGGGAATGGAGCTGGGAAGGGTCTGGAGCCCCAGGAGGGGCTGAGGGAGCTGGGAAGGGGCTGAACCTGGAGCAAAGGAGGCTCAGGGGGGCCCTTGTGGCTCTGCACAAGTCCCTGCCAGGAGGGGACAGCCAGGGGGAATCAGCCTGGGTCTGCTCCCAGGGAACAGGGAGAGGAAGAGGTAGAGGTTGGATATTGGGAAAACTCCTTCATGGAAAGGGTGGTCAGGCATTGGAAGGGGCCATCACTGTAGAGATTTAAAAGCCACGTGGATGTGGCACTTGGGGACATTGATAGTCTTGAAGAGCTTTTCCAACCTCAGTGATTCCATCATTCTTTGAAGTTACCCTTTGCTAAGGCAGGAGGGTCTCAGACAGCTCAGGGTGACACCCACCGGGCTCTGTCCCTGCAGCTCCTGCAGTGCCACCTCAGGCAGGCGAGCAGAAGCCAGGGAGCTCCCGGAGTCCCCTCCCCGTGCCCCCAGGCGTGTCCCCGTGCTCACCCGCAGGGTGTGGTCCTGGCTGCCGGTGACGAGGCGGCCCGCGGCGGCCCTGAGGGCGGTGATGGGTTTGTGATGGGCGCACGCCACGCTGTGTGTCAGCTGGCAGCGCACGGCCCCGCGGCACAGCTCSGGTGAGGGCGGCAGGCTGCTCCTGCCCGGGCCTCCTGCGGGGACACACACACACCCCGCTAAGGGCCAGGGCACCGCGCTGCGCCTCGGCAGGGTCTGCACGGGGACYGCAGCCCAGGGCAGTGCGCTGACATTCCAACACCTGCTCACCTCGGAACTGCAGGTGGTTCAAGGACGTGTGTGTCTCCAGAGAGAAGAAATCCAAGGAGCCATTCAACCGGGCAGCCACGATCCTGAGGGAGAGATGGGGGGTGAGGAGAGGCCCCTCCCCAAACCCAGACACCCCCAGGCCAAGCACAGACCACCCGCTCCCAGGAGGAGGCTGGAGCTGGGCTGGGACACTGGACACAGCTCCAAGGGACTGGACAATGGCAGTGCCTCTGGAACAGCAGTGATGCAAAGGTCTCCCAGCCCTGAAACCCTCCAGATATTCAGCAACTGGCAAGACTGAGGGCTGAGGAAGTGGCTGCTGGAGCAGACCTGGAGCCAGGAAAGCTGTGAGAGGTGGGTACACAGAAGGATTAGGCTGCATATGAGGTAGGATAGCAAGAAAAGGTGGTTGGGCACTGAATGGGCTCCCCAGGGAATGGTCACAGYTCCAASCCTGCCAGAGCTCAGCAGTGTTTGGAYAAAGCTCCCAGGCACAGGGTGGGGTTKTTGGGGTTGGACTCYATGATCCTYGGGGGCCCCTTCCAGCTCAGGMTATTCCATGACACTGATTCTGAGGAAGAGACATCCCTCAGGTGCCAGGAGCTGCTGTGGAGGCTGGGGATCTCCCAGCAYCTGCACAAGAAGGTACCTGTTGTTGAGGAAGACAAGGGCTGTGATGCCAGATTGTCCTTCATCATTGCTGCTGCGGAGGGTCCCCTCGATGGCATCCCAAACCTGGGGGAGGARGGGTCACTGGGGTGACACTGGCCAGAGGAACACTGGACACAGGGTGGTCTGGGATCCTGAACAGCTCTGTGTGTTCTGCTCCCAGCCCGCCAGCTGAGTGAGCAGGTCACAGCTCCCTGTGCTGGGCTCCTGCCTCCCATTACTGCATGCCTGCTCCTCACCTCCGTCTTCCCTTTCTCTGTCCCTGTTCCTCTCCTCCACTTCTCTGTAACTGTGTCCCTGTTCCTCATCACCACCTGTCCTGTTCCTCACCGCCACCTTCCTGTTACTGTATCCCTGCTCCTCACCTCCACCTTCCCTTTACTGTGTTTGTGTCCCTCACCTTCACCTCTCTGTAACTGTGTCCCTGTTCCTCATCACCACCTGTAACTGTGTCCTTGTTCCCCATCTCCAGCTCTCTGTTACTGTATCCCTGTTCCTCATTTCCACCTTCCCCTTGCCGCGTCCCTGTTCCTCACCTCCAGCTTCCCATTGCTCCTGCCAGCCACGATCAGGTTGCCCTGCAGTTCCAGGCTCCAGATGGAGCTCTCCAGGTCCCCTCCCCAGGCGGGCAGGGGCGAGGATTTGTCACATCCCGCGCAGGCCTCCTCCCCCAGGCTGCGATCCCCGAGGCTGCGCCGGCGGCCGCAGCCGCCCTCGTCGGAGGCGCACGCCGGGGAGCGGCCGCTGCTGCCGCAGAACCCGGCGGGGCCGTGCGGGGCCGAGAGCCCCGGGAAGTTCATGTTCCTGCAGCCGGAGCTGCCGTGCTCCTCGTACACCTTCCCAACCAGGCTGCTGAAGTCGTATCCCGAGTCCTTGTGGCGAGCGCCCACGGCCCGCAGGCGCGGCTCGGGCTCGGGAGCCTTGGCGTGCTCCGAGAAGTTGGTGTCGATGAGGGAGGTGAGGTCGGGCTGGTCACAGAACAGCGGCGGCTGCGGGGGCCCCAGCAGCCGTTTGAGCTGGTGACTGCTCTCAAAGGAGTCCTCCAGCCCGTTCTTCCCATCGGGGCTGGGATCCCAGCCCTCCTGGTAGTCGAAGATGCTGCTGCTGTCCCGGCGCAGCCTGCAAGGAGGGACAGGGCTCAGCCCCCTGTGCCGGGAGCTGCTCCTGGGAGCACAGGGCTGTGGGGCCCTGGGAGCACAGGGCTGCGGGGTTCTGGGAGCACAGGGCTGCGGGGCCATACCTGGGAGCACAGGGCTGTGGGGTTCTGGGAGCACAGGGCTGCGGGGCCATACCTGGGTTTGGGGATGACGGTGAGGCAGTCGCCCGTCTGCGCGTCCCACACGCGGATCTGCCCCACCAGGCAGCAGCTCACCAGCAGCATCCCGTCACTGGCCAGGCACTCGATGTCCTGCGGGGAGGAAGGACAAGCACAGCTCAGTGTGGCACCACCGAGGCCTCTGGATCCTGACCACAGCCTGGTGTGGCTGAACAGCTGCAGACATGATGGATTTTATGTCAAAACTGGCTGGTTTAGGAGGGATGGTGAGGACATGGATGTCCCTGGAAGTGTCTGAGGCCAGGCTGGATGGGGCTGGGAGCAACCTGGGATAGTGGAAGGTGTCACTGCCTATGGCAGGGGTGGGACTGGATGAGTTTCAAGGTCCCTTTCAACCCAAACCAGTCTGTGATTCTGGGATTCCAGGATCTCTGCCCAGAGACCTCAGTGTGCACTGGACTGCTCTAACAGACTCCATCTGTCTTCCCTTCCCTAAAAAATTCTGTTCCAGTTTGAAGGCAGGATCAGAAGCTTTTCTGGGAGACACAGCACAGCATTTTAAGCTCATTTGTCTGGATGTCCAAGAGCTTTGTTTCATCTCAGAACAGGAAGAATCCCAAACTCATCCGGGTTGGAAAAGCTCCTCAGACCACTGAGACACATCTGTGACTGATCCCCACCTTGTCACCCAGCCCAGAGCACCGAGTGCCACATCCAGGTGTCCCCTGGACCTCAGGAATGTGGCGGTATCCCAGCAAAGCAGGGAATGGAAGGCAGAGGCGGTGATGGTGGGAATTGCAGAGAGCCAGTCCCAGGAGGAGATGCAGGAACTCCATGCCCCAATACCCTTTCTGTATGGATTTATTCCCAGCTGCACCTACCATGAGGTGTCCCCTGAGCACCAGGGGCACGATCTCAGTCTCAGGGGGGGAGTAGCCGTAGTCGTCGCAGGGCAGGTCCCCGCGGCGCCGCCGGCCCGGCGCGCTCTGCCCGTAGTTCTTGGGGCACAGCACCCGGTACAGGCAGAAGAGCAGCAGCACCAGCAGCATGCCCGAGGCCAGGCCCAGAGCTGCCACCCTGGGGACACACACATGGACAAGGTAAGAACATAAATTCCAATTTCTAGTCCACGCATAGAGCCACCCTGTGGATTACCCATGTTCTGGTCTGAATTTCTCAGCTGAGAAAGCTTTTCCTCAAATTAGAGAGATTTGTTGGAAATTAGAGGGGGGGCTTAATGGGAAAATGACAATTTCAACGAGATTTTGAGACTTCTCAGTAAGGAAAGTAACAAGCAACTAAGATTTTAAGAAAACACCAGCTGGGGACTGGGATAACACGGTGTGTTCAGCACTTGCATTCRTGCAGGGGATTGTGAGCCATCCTCTCCAGAGGGAGGGAAGCTCCTTGCACCAGAGTTTGATCTAACACCCAATAAATCATTATCAAATGATACAAATGATATCCAGCTGGTGGCTGCCCCTGGATCCCCGGAACTGTCCAAGGGCAGGTTGGATGGGGCTTGGAGCACCCTGGGATAGTGGAAGGTGTCTCTGCCCATGGCACAGGGTGGGACTGGATTAGTTTTAAGGTCCCTTCCAACCCAGGCCATTCTGGGTTTGATGAAATCACATTTAGACCCCCAAATTGCCCTCCTGTCCTTGTGACCCAGTGACCAGCCCTGTATGGCAGCAGGAGCCCTAAGGGCCTCCATGCACAGCCCCTTCCTGCCCTCAGCTGATGGAAAACTGCCAGGAGAGATCAATTCCATTTATCATAGCAGCACCCCAAGCATCCCGAGCTGAAGCTTCAGGAGCTCCCTTGCTCTCCCAGCAGCAGGAGGGGCCCGAGGCAGGCYCAGGAGGGGGACAGGACACTTTACTTGTAGAGGGTGACATCCTGGTGGCCGCGGGGCGGTGCTGCGTGCTCGGGCTGTGCTGCCGTGTCCAGCCTGCCCAGGAAGGGCTGGTACCGCGCCGCCTCCTGCGGGTGCCGCAGCTCCAGGGCCTCCTGCGGCCGCAGGTACAGCGTCACAGGGATGGCTGGCAGGATGCTGATGTACCTGGGGGGGACAGCAACAGCTCAGGGGGGGACACAGGTGACTGGGCAGCCATGGCAGGTCTCAGGCTGCTCTGAGTGCACTACCCTTGGATCTCCTTGGAAATATTCTCCTCTAAAGTTACTCCCCAGGTTTTTAACCCTTCAGAGAGCCACCAGTGGAATGAAGTCCTGATGAGATCAAGTAGATCCCATGAATTTAAGGAAGGTCCTAGTTTCCTGTGCACTGCAGGCTGGGAGGTCTCACCAAGAAGCTTCTTCAGCTCAGATGTCTCTTCCTCACATGCACTATTTCCATCACTTACAGATGATTGTATCAGACTACTGTGGAACTGCTGAGGTTGGAAAAGCCCTCCAACACCATCAAGTCTGACTGTTCCCCCTTGTGCTGCCAAGGTCATCACTAACCCATGTACCAAAGTGCAATATCCACAGGGCTTTGAAATCCCTGCAGCAATGGGGACTCCACCCTGCCCTGGGCAGCTGTGCCAGGGCTGGAGAGCCTTTTTGGGGAGGGAATTTTCCCACTATCCACCCTGAGCCTCCCCTGGCCCAGCCTAAGGCTGTTCCCTCTCCTCCTGTCCCTGTTCCCTGGGAGCAGAGCCTGACCCCCCTTGGCTGTCCCCTCCTGGCAGGGAGCTGTGCAGAGCCACAAGGTCCCCCCTGAGCCTCCTTTTCTTGTTTTACAAAATTTAAAACCTCATTTCCAGGGTCAAGGAAGACACGAGACACCAAGCACATAAAACATCCAGGAGCACAGAGAGAAGAGAAACAACCCTGACCCCAGAGGAACAGCCCTGGAGGGTTTGTGAGCTCTGCCCAGCAGCTCGTCCCAAGCACACCAGGAATGAGCCCCATGGAACCAGGTTATGTGAGTTGGGAGCACAAAGGACAGAAGGAAGACAAACTCTTGGGGTCAGCTGCCCAGACCCCAGTGCCTGTGGCACTCCATGCCAGCCCACTTG
Source organism: Alauda arvensis (assembly GCA_902810485.1). Lineage (NCBI taxonomy): Eukaryota > Metazoa > Chordata > Aves > Passeriformes > Alaudidae > Alauda > Alauda arvensis. The sequence goes on from CADDXX010000594.1 coordinate 484,127, forward strand.
CCTCTTGGCCAGGGTGATGTTGTAGTAGCTGAAGAGGGCTGGCCAGTGCCTGAAGGAAAGCTTCCTCCAGATCTCCTCATCCTCTGCTCCCCAGGTGACCTCTGCTTCTGTTCCCAGCTCCAGCTGCCCGTTCCCTCTGCCCTCGGGTCCCTGGGCCCAGCTGTGCTGGTTGGGCTCCAGCCCCGGTTTCTGTTCCCGCTGCTGTGTCTGGTTCTCCGACAGCTGGATGGGCTCCGAGGGGAACACGGAGAGATCGACCTTGGGGTCCCCAGCAGGCAGGACCCCTCCAGGCACGGGCATGGGAGGCAGCCCTGCGTCCCCCAGGGGGCTCTGCTCGGTGACCTGGGATGTGAGGTAGGTGCGGAGCCCAGCAGGATCCGTGTAAACCAGGATTCCGATCCAGATCACCGTCCCAGCCTGTGCAGGAGGAGCAGAGACACAGCTCCTTCAGTGCCAGCGCCCTGTCCCCTGCCTGAGCTGACCCACAGCGTCCCAGCCACAGGCACCCCACACTCCCTGCAGCCTCACTCCCAGCACTGCTCCTTGGGGGAGATCTGGAGCACTGCCCAGCACACACAGAACGTGGACACCACTTTTCCGTGATCCATGTGGGTCAGAGCCCAACTTCTCTCCCCAAATGCACAGCAGGAAGGGACCCTGTGCTGGCAGCTGGGACCTGCATGTCTGGCACCTCCAAACAGGGCTGGAATGGCTCAGTTTGGGTTTTTGGGTCCACACTGGTGCAGGACTCACTGCTCTGGGACCATGTGGGGATTGAACTTAGATTGCCAGTGCTGGCTGACTGGGCTGGGAACACAGATCCCTGTAATTGCATTACAGACATCCAAAACAGACCCAGAGGAGACAAGCAGGACCATAAGTGGTGTGGCTGCAGAGTGAAACCTTTAGCAAAGTATCTCCTAAACACCTTTAGTGCACATGTGCAGGAACAAAGTATGACTTCTGCTTGTAACATCACCTCAGGACTCAGCCAGCCTTGGAAATCTGCTTCTGGATCCCATGGGGCAGCACCAGACTGGCGTGGGAACCAGGACAGGGAGGTGTGGCAGGCCTGGCTGCTGTGGGTGTCTGGTGGGGTGGGCAGGGGTGCCAGCCTGGCTGCTGAGGGTGCCCAGCAGGGCA
>CADDXX010000595.1:2960-107960 GCA_902810485.1 Alauda arvensis
TCTCTACACCTGGAAGTGTGATCCAGAGCAAAAAACCTCAACTGCTACGAGCGTAATCAAAATTAGAGGATATAAAGAGTACCATCACACGGGCAGGGTCCTAGTGCCTATATAGATACCGCTGGCCCCCACACCCTCCTCCTCGCCATGACCCAAAAAGAACCTAATAAAGATGACATCCTAGACCACCCAAGCTCAAATCGAGTTCCTATGGCTCCCGTGAGGTTGGACTCCCAGACCTGTGCTGCAGGGCAGGCCCGAAGCACCTCCTCCCTGGTGGAGCAGTGGTGTAGGCAAAATCCCTGGAACCCCTCGAGTCATCTGATTTTTAATAAAGGCTCATAAAGGAGTAAAATCACTCACCTGCCCTRTTTATTTTTATCAGAGCCAAGGGTGGGATCCTTAGCAGATGTGCCACGGCAGCCTTGCTTGGCCTTCACAGTGTCCAGTCTGCACTGCTGAGCAACCAGCTCATTTCTTAAAGTGTTTAAACCCCAACACTGAGTTCAAGGTTCATGTGCAATTCTATTAGAACACAGACTTGCAGCCAACTGTTTATCTGGTGTCTGGCCTAAGGGCTGATAAAGACTTGGCTGAAGTTTATATAGTCTGCCATTAATAAATGCAATTTATGACAGTCTCAGGCAAAGATATGACCATTGCTGGCTCTGTTAATGGTGCACTCAGCACAGGTCAGGAATTTGGTCTGAATTTAATTCATTTCTTGTCCCTAAATTCCTGGGATTTAGGTCAGCCCCAAGGCAAAAGATGGTGTAAATCTAAAGGTTCCATGTCAGAACTGCCAGGTTTTGCTAATATGAGTTCAGTGACTTTAATACAACCCAACACTGCACTTTATAATCCCAGCACCAYGTCTAAAGCAAACTCTGGCTGCAGTAACCACACTCCAGCCCAGTGGCAAGCCCAGAACATGACAAGATGTATGGCTGAGCTTCACCCTGTTCACCTGGAGTAGCTCTGAGGTGAAGCAGGACAGAGCACAGCTCATTAACACCTTCTCAGGACTGGAGGCATCAAGATCAGACAGACAAAACCTCTCACACCAGGCAGTCCAGGACCCTGTCTGTTCCCCCCTCACCTTGTCCTTGTGCTGCCCCTTTGCCCAAAGCCCAGCTCAGGGCCAGCCCCAGACTGGGGGTGGGTTGGCTGTGGTGAGCATCTCACTGCAAACTCTGCAAGGACAAACATCTGCCAGCTACAAAAAATAAATATACAGGAATAACTTTGGTTTCCATTCATGCCTGATCTGAACAGAATTCAAGGAAATCACTTTATATGGCAAATTCTGGCATACTTAAAACCAGCATAATATAAAGGTGAGGCTCTGGCACAGGTTCCCAGAGAAGCTGTGGCTTCTCCTGGATCTCTGGCAGTGCCCAAGGCCAGGTTGGACAGGGCTTGGAGCAGCCTGGGACAGTGGAAGGTGTCCCTGCCCATGGCACTGGATGGGATTTAAGGTCCCTTCCAACCCAAACTATTCTGGGAATCTGATATTCTATAATGCATTGCCTATAACAGATTTTAAATTTACACTTAAAACTAATGCAGTGTGTACAAACCTGATTCTTACGGAAGCTCTGCATATTTAAAAGAGCCTATATATAAGTGTACATACACTTTATAATTCCATTTCATCCTCTGCAAAATTCCATGGCCCTATCTGAAAGCCAAGGGACATTTCTTTTCAAGATCTGTGATGAATGAGATCCAGACCTGGAACTGTTTCATKAAGTATCATCCATGCCAAAATCCTCATCCAAAGAAAAATTCCAAGAACAATTATGAGGCTTCTAAATATCAAATACTTAGTTCTGCTTTATTTAAAGCAAAAGAGAAATTTATAAGTGCATGGATAAAACACTTTAAAAGTCTATGTCAAAAAATATTAAAAGGCAGACACCTAAAATAATTACTGAGTCATTTTTGGTTTATGTTCTCAGTGTCTAAACAATACCACTGTGATTTAATGCCAAAGGATCCCAGTGCATTTACTCATCCTAACTTGAAATTTAATCATCAGAGTTTAAATCCTCTAGAACCTGACCTCCCCTGGCCCAGCACCAGCCRTTCCCTGGGTGCTGTCCCTGTCCCAGGGAGCAGAGATCGGAGCTGCAGCCCCCAGCGAGCTCTGACCTTAGTCTTCCCTTCTCCAGCTGAGTAAACGAAGTGCCCTCAGCCCCTCCTCACGTGGCTTCCCACCCAGACCCTCCACCAGCCAAAGCTCTGAATTTTGCAGGGTCTTCCAGGGTTGCTCTGCCCTCGAGGCACTGAGCAAGGGGCTCAGGTGTTCACTGTCACTTGGGGCAGAGCAGCACAGCTGCCTTTGGGCACCAATTCAGCTCAAAGCAGAACCTGAGCATATGGCGGCACTGTCACAGTGACAGTGCAAAACACAAAAATCCATCTTTTATTATCCAAGATGGAGTTGAGGCAACCTCCATTATTTGCATTTTACACTTGAGGTGATTCATTTCCCCAGCAATAATGAGGCAGTGGTTACAGCTCTGGGCCTGGAGTGAGGAGCCCCCAGGCACCTCCTACACAGCCCTTGGCCACTCAGGGCAGGAGTGCTCCAGAAAGCCATCGAGGTGCTTAACACGCACTGAAATAAGCCCAGCATGCCCAAATATTTTCAGACATTTGGGTCCCGGCCAACATGTTCTGATGCCCCACTTGCAAGGTTAGGACCTTTTCTTTCTTTAAGAAGCCACAAGGACACAGAGATATCTCCCAGTGTCAGCACAGCACTGCTGCAGCAACAGGATAGGCATGGACAAATCTTCACCACATGGAGAAGCTGCTGGGAGGCCCAGAATATGGAATGTTCTAACTCTGCTTCCCAAGATTCTCTTGAACTGAAAGAACATCAAGCCACTCACTCTGAAGACTGCTGAAATCAGCTCAAATTGAGCACATCTAGAATAAGTGGGATCTAGGGGTCCAGCACATCACAGAGTCATAAATACTGAGCACATTGTAACTCCATGGAACGTTGGTGCCCTTTTTTACTATTAAACTACTTTATTATCAATGTCTTTCAGCAGGTAAACAAGACGTTTTTGGTTCCACATGCAAATCACATTCTTCTTCCAGCTGAAAATGAGTCATCAAACATTTATTGGGCTATCTCTGAACAACTTCATCCAAAGTGCCAAAGCCAAGAAAGGTTTGGGTGAGACTTTCTTGTCTCACAGGGCACAGGGGCACTGCAGATCCTACCTTGGGTAAAGTGAACCTTTCTGTATTTTCCCCAGGAAAGTGACAGTCCATAATAAGACCAGCTGGACACAGTTCTCCCAAAGGTTTGCTGTACTGAAGTGAAAACTATAGAGTCCCAATCAGCATGGTCACCACAACATGACTAGCTCAGGGATTTTTAGGATTTCCTGTCCTGTCCACAACATTTTGATTTATGCCAAGTACACTTCTGAAAGTACAGTTCACTTCTGCTTCAGCCCAGATTTAAGTGACTGGATCCTGGACATATTATCCCAGATTAAGCTGATTAAAAATACTGCAATTAATAGAATTAATACTCAGTGTAACTAAATTAATCTCACCCAAAGCATGTAACACACAGTAAAACAAGAGCATGTAACACAAATGCTGTCTGAAACCAGAAGGGGTGGAAATTGTTCTAATCAGACCTCTCTACCTAGAGAATGTCATCCAGCACATACAACAAGAACTCCCAGCTCATTGTGAAGTTGGTGGCTTTCCAATAAGGACTGCATACATGGAGACATGTTACTAGGGAACTTGATGAAATGCTAGAGTAGAGAAAATTTTTTGACCTGGTGGGAGTCCTGGAATTTCTCAGAGCATTGCCTATTTCGAGCTGCATTTCAGCCAAAAGCAGCAGGCCAACCTTCAACATTAAATGGTTCTCCAGAGCATTTACAGCCTCTACAGTGGAGACAGAAAACCTAATCACATTGTAACTGAGCCACATCATTTTTCCAAATTCAACACTCATTCAAGAGATATTTACTCCAATTATAATACAAACCCACTAGGCCCTTCTGCATAAGCAAGGAACTCAGCAAGGGCAGACTGGAGGGTTTAAATGTGACCATGCACACAGTTCCAACACTTCATCTGACAGCACTCTCATGGAGAGGCTCCCTGGCATCGCCTTCTCCTCCAGCACTGCATTTCCCACTCCAAGGCTATACAACCCCACCGAAGCAGCTGGGTGTAAAYACTGGTCACCTTTCCCACTGCCATGTTTCTTCCCTGCAGGGAGAGCTTGATGATGGTGAGATTGCCACAGGGCCAGAGASATTTCCTGCTAACAAGCCTGGCCATATAATTGTGTGCATAATGAGATGGACCAAGAAAGGGCTCATGGAAGGATTTACACAGTAGCTCAGCACTTGTTAAACTGAGCACTTGTGGGTTGTTCATCACAGAGCACTTAATCTGCTGCAAATGCAATAAAATTTTAAACAACTTTGTTTTAATACCATATCTCTTACAATATTACTGTAAATGTTCAATAAACCTGCACTGTGTTACAAGGTGATGCTAATCCAGGACTGCATATTCCTGACAGGATCATCCATAGACACTGCTGCCTGCTCCTGCCATAGCCCGCAGAAAGACATCTCTGAATCTCAGCATACAGATCACCCCACAGAGCTGAAGAACAAGGAACACTTTGGTGGGAGCAGGTTTTAAGTGGGTTACTGGAAACTGAACATCTCCTTCAACAAAATGTAACTGAGTCTCCCCAATTCAAAATCCARCTGGACTGAACCATCCCTTGTACAAACCAGAAGGAAACCTGTCTGAAACCAGTCCTGCTGACTCCTGGCAGTCACTGTCAGCAGGACTCTTCCCTGTGGTCTCCAGCTGTTTGCAGTGCTGCAGATGGTGATCCTGAGCAGAGCCCAGGACTGCTCCACAAGCTCCAACACTGAGCAGCTCACTGGCCACAAATTCCCTTTGCATCCCCCTCACACTTTAAACACTCCAAGCAGCATCCAAAGATCTTTTTTGACTCAGGTTTAAGAGATGTAAAGGCAGCAGTGACAATTATTGCTTTAGCTTTATTTGTTCCAAGCTCTGATTGCACCCAGGGATGATTCTGCACTATTATCCTTGTTCTATCAAAGGCTCTTCGCAGTTATTTCCGTGTTTTGTGCTACACAGAGAGCTCAAGATGCATTTCACAGTAACAGAAGAAGCAAAATGGCCTTTTCCTGCCACATTTCTGTACGAGGTGTGGTTGGAAAGATGTATTACATGTTGAACCTCATGCACTCGAGGCCAGGCTGGACAGGCCCTGGATCACCCTGGGACAGTGGAAGGTGCCCCTGCCCATGGCAGGGCATGGGACTGGATGAGCTTTGAGGTCCTTCCAACCCTTCTGGGATTCTGCAATTTCAAACAGCTCAAAAGCAGAAACACTGATGATACTGCCCCTCAATTCCCTGTTGAAGGAAAATGCATGGGTTTGCCCAAGACTGAGTCATGCCTACAACTGATCTGACAGTGTAGACCACAAACTCAATTCAGATTCTGGTAATTTTTTAATGAATTTAACCAACACTTCTATATCTTATTATAAGCCTGTTTTAAAAGTCTTTAAAAAGAGGGAAAGGGCAATCCTCCTCTCACTAACTAATGGAACCATGTCCTGTAGGTAGCAGGTGACTTTAAGACATCCAACTTTGCCCTCGGCTGCTTTGATAGGGGTTGAGAGGGAATTTGTTTCCCTGATCATCATATGACTAAGTTTAAAGGAAATTTATCATTTGGTTGAAGCACAGCATTGCTATTTCCTCTATGGAAATGGAAACACTAAATCATACATTTTTCTCACATACCATATTTTGAAAGGTCTGCATTCTTTCACGTCTCAGGCTCAAACGTTCCCACAGCTAAAGCTGAATATGAAAGTATTCAGCTCTTAAAGCACTCTCACCTCCAGCAACCCAAAAGACACCCCAGTTCTACTTGCAGCCTTGTTCATCCAATATAAATAACTCYGGCTGCTCACTGGAGATTTATTATCTTAATGTGCTCAGTTCATTGTTGGTCTTGGCAGACATGACCAGGTTTCAAGTGAAAGACAGCAAGACTTGACAAACCTTAAATCCCAGGTTGTAGAATTCTATTAGGTAACAGATGGAAAAGATAATTAGCTGACAACTCAACCATCACATGCTTCATTAGGAGCCTTATTCCTATCAGACACATTCTCTCCTAGATTTCATCTTCAGCACAATGAAGGCTATTGTTTGCCTTGAACTGGCAAAAAGCAAGGCAAGCTTATGAAATCTGAAGGAATAAGCCTGTATTCTTCTATTAATTCAGTGCTGTGCTTACACATTAGGGACTCCCAGCTGTAAACTGGCCTGGGAATGCTGGGTCCAGGATATTTGGTGAAAAAAAGCTCAAGGAATTTCCTCACCAGCCTCCCTCTACAAGGAGAAGGAGTTAATCCAGTCCTTGGTGGCAAGAGAACCCTGTTAACCATCACCATGCAGTGCAGAATAAAGAGATGTACATGTACACATACCAACAGAATGGTAGTTTCCTCTTTAACTCCCTCACAATCAAACCCAGAGTTTCACTGCCTCTGCTTGTGTTTGTAAAGAAATACTGAGAGATTGTACATCTTGGTCATCTGCAGCACAGCTCTGCACTTCATGAGAAAATACTCAAAGCAAATGTAAACAAATGAAATGGCTTTTAACACTAAAATGGCTTGGTGAAATATGTATCTTTTTTCTCTACGTCAAAGTTTCCTCTGGAAACCTCTGGCAAAAAAAAAAAAAAATTCTAGGATTTGCAGCCCCCCTCTCTCTCCAGGAGTTATTTATTGGTAGTTTAAACCCTCTCCAGCTATGTGACTCCAACTGCTCAGCCCCTGCCATGTCTCTCTCTCCTGAATAATTTTTGATAGTCTACATGACCAGCCGTATTTACAGTCCATTTATAAACAGCTCATGATTAAAAATTGCATCTTTTAAAAGCATTGTGCACTGATTTATTAATCTAACAGAGATTATTGCAGCAGAGGAACCCAATTAAAGCACAGAATACCATATATATATCTAGTAAAATACAGGAACTTTTTAAGACAGAATTCCAACAGTGTTCTTCCTTTYCTGTATTAAGGCACCAAATTTTTGAAAATATGAACAAGTGGTGTGTTTTCCAATTGTAACTTTACAATGAACACTGAAATACAGTCAATGTGTCTGCTGCTTATCAGACGTTTCCCAGGTGAGTCTGAGAGCCAGCAGGCTCTGCTGCAAACATTCAGCCCTCTGAAGACAATGATTTATAAAAAGCCTCTAAAACTACTGCAGCCTTCTCAGAATCTCAGTTATCAGTTTAACACCTGTAATACTAAAAGACTTAGATTAGAACTTACAAGGTAGGTAATGAAATAGAACCTGGATGTAGAAAGAGACTTTAACCCCTTACAACAACATCTTAAGTATTTGGACACAAAACTTGCAGGTTCTGCTTAAGGAGYCACCTCTCAAGAGAAGCTCTTGACAAACCTTGTACTACTCACCCTTGAGACTCACTGTAGTTTCAGCCACATGCTAAGTATAAAAAATACATCTTGTCTTTTCAAGAAACCGTTTCAGTCAAACTTTTTGACAGCCAAGATCCACGTAAAGTGACAAGAAGTCAGTCAGCATTGTCCAACATCATTTTAATCTCCACTGAGGGAAAATTATAGAAACATGTTAACACAAACAGCAGATGTTTGGGAAAAGACCATATGGTGCTATGATGGGGATTTAGTTCATAGAAATGTAATCTAGAATTTTATAAAAATTATATGAAAGATTAACAACATCTTTCAGTAACGTCAGATAGTATAGAAAAAATAAATCTCAACATTAGTCATACTCTGATGGTCCTCCTAGTAAGAAATTTAAAAGTGCTCTTTAGTCCCAGTGTAGCAATTCAGGCTTAGTGCAGCAGGTCAGATCTGGTTTAAAGCAGGTATTTATAGCAGTTCTGCAATTCCTACAGCTGACAAACCCCATGATCTAAACACAAACACTGAATGAGGTAAGTATTATAATTAGAATTAAACATTCCTTAAATACACAACAACTCTACTATAAGGAAAATCCTGGTGCTCCCTCACAGGACGGCTTCAACCTGAACACGACATAAMACTTGTAGTACAAATCAGTGGAAGTTATAAAAGCTCTTGCAAAATATACAGTTTAGTACATTTAAAACCCACTGCTACAAACAGTACCTAATGCAAAATATACCAACTTGAACAAAGCCAAACTTCCCAGCTAGTGCAACTGAATTTGCTTTGAATACACTATTTTGTTCCCAAATCCTCCTAAAARCTCCATATAAAGTTAGCACATTATCATAGTGTATAAATGTCACTGCATTCCTCAATGAACAAGAATAATCAAGGATTTGCTTACCAACTATGACTGCAACTGGAAGTACCATTACTCCTGAGCAAGTGAAAAACACAGCACTAGTTGGAGAAAAATGACCTCACTGTTTTATACATGGCAAGCTGGCAGTAATAACACAGTCTATATTTCTACATAGGGTTTTTTTTCTGCAGGGTTGCTGATAACTGTTAGATCAGCTTTCACTGGACTGTAGTTTYCCCATCTGTGAGTTAAGAGTGCACAGGAACTATTGCCTGTCACATGCAGAGCTCATTTGGAACACCAGACTGCTAATGGTGAGCACTTATGGCTTGTTTGCATATGGAACCTAAGGTGCTTCATATTCTATTYCACAAGGTGTTTATGAGCAAGATTTAAGTCACTATCAACAACAGGAATAAACTATGAATTTACAAACATTCCTTCTAACTGTCTATGGCTTCAAAGCCATAAACAAACTGCCCTGGCTTTTACAGTATTGCACTTCCCTTTAGTGTTAAACTGACAGTTGAAGTCTGCACAGAACTTGTTTTATRACAGTATTTCAATATAAAAAGCAATAAATAAAAAGCAGTATTTAAAAAAACCCACAAGAGTAGCTTTAGTCCATATTTCTCCCACCTCAGACCATGCTGCAGCATCTGAATCAGGTCTGGGACAGTCTTTGGATGCCAACTGCATAGCTCCTCCAACATAACACCCCCCCCTGCCCCRTACCAATCAAAGAAGCAAATTAAGCTTTCTACAGCAATATTAGACATGAAGACAGTACCCTTGAGTGCATATCTCAATTAGCTTAAAAGGACGCATTGCCTTAGCTCAAGATAAATTCAGGAGTTAGCCAGAGTTGCTCTGTATTGCCTGTAGGTTATGTGACTGACATTCAGTGACCTGTCACTGCAGGGACAAGCTGCTGAAGTCCTTAGCAGAGTGTGTGACGGTGTGATCTAGGCTGGCACTGCCCAGGGCACAGGCTGCCTGCTCCCTGGCCAGCAGCCCCAGGCTGTGCAGGTTGAGGATGGAGTCGGCGATGATGCGCGCCGTCCTCTTCTGGTACCCCCCGGACGTCACCATCAGCACCGGGATCCCGCGGCTCCGGGCAGCCCGGAACACCACCTCGTCCCTCTTCACAATGCCCTGCAAGGTCACCACAGGAACACATAAGTGACAGTGATGCCTCAAGTTTTAGCTTTTGTATTTTCCAGATTCTGTACTGCCTTAGTGTGTGACTCTGAATTTCATACGAATTGTTAGCAAGTTCTCCTTACAGCTTAGTTAGACAAAAGAATGCTTTTCCAGCCCCAGAACCAAGGACACCGCTGCAGCTTCTGGCCCAAAATGTATAAACAACAGCAAACTAAGGAGAGCAAACTGGGAGGATGGGACTTCATAACCTGAAGCTGTCATTGGACAATTAACCCCAATATGGAAAGGGACCAAAACTTGTAAAAGTGTGAAAATTTGTGACCTGCCATCCATCTTGGGTGGAACCATGAAGGCCTTTTAATACATATCTACTTTATTCCTTTAACTCTGTCTAGTCTCTGCTCCAGGTAGCCTCTTTAGGCATCAATACCATAATGCTTCAGTTCTAACCTGTGGTTTATGGATTTAGAGTGTTGGATGCTTGCTAAGTGTTTAAGCCTTACAGTTTACAGTACCAATTAAAAATTCATTTAGAAGTCCTGTTAGCTGGTTTGCATGCATAATCATGAAAAAAACCAAAGCAAAACAAACCAACCAGATCATCCCCAAAAACCCCCTGAAAATTGAGCCTACTTGGCTTGTTTTAGAGGACACAGCAGAAGGAAGTCTTTAGTACAAATTCCTGCAAGAATTCCGGCTCAAAGGCCATAAAGTCTGAACTGATAGCAAGTTTTACAGGTGTTCACTGTATTTCCCAGGTGAGGAACTGAGACTAGGAAAGACTCTGAATTCACAGTGCTTTAGTTTGTGCACAACTTGCACAGCACCCTCTGTCAAAAGTTTAGTAACTTGATCAAAATTTCACAATCCTACAGAAGCYGCCACAACTCAAATCAAATGTTAGGCATTCACATTCACTGGCTGAATCTTAAGTCCCAGTTTCTGTAATAAGAGCCTGTGGTTAATTCTAGAAGAACCTCTGGCTGAAGGGGAAGTTGCAGAATGTAAGCAATGGTAAATCCATAAAAAGAAAATAAATTCTAAGTAACTTCTAACTAAGAGAAGGGTATGGAACTAAAAAAATAACAAAGACTGGTGACCAAGAGGTGCTGTACTGTCACTGAACCCAGGTAAAAGCAGAGTGAGTCTTCTGGATTTCAAATAAGTACATGAGGGTGAACAGAATTAAATCTACTTTTATAAAAGCAGAGTTCCAGATACATGCAACTCATTTAAATTCCTCAAAGAAAAAAAACCCCAAAACCTAAAAAATTTGCAACACAACTGACAACAGACAGCTCAAAACTTAAATAACTGTGAAGCTGGAGAAAGGAAAAGGCATCACAATGTAATYAAATACAAAAAATTCAGGAAGCAGCATCAGAAGTGTTTCAAAATGAACATGCACTGCTCAGGCTGGTTACAGGAAGAGTGGAAGTACATGAAGAAATAACACCCTGCCATTAATTAGATCACAAACAGATGGCAAAGGGAAAGAATAAAACACATATGTAGCAGAAAAAAACTATCTTGTAAAATCATCCAAGAGTATTGTTCACTGCACAGCCCTTTGAAAGAACCAGGAATAACAAATGAACAGTAAGACAAAGGAAATTGAAGAATTCTATTAGAAACAGATCCTTAAAGGAAGCAACAGAATTACAGAAGGAGCTGTAGGGCCCTGGGGACCCAGCAGGGATGCATCACTGTTATCCCATACCAGAACTGGAAGCAACCCCTGCTCACAGGAGCCTCACTGCTCCAGCAGCTCCAGAGGGAACCCGGAGGAACTGAGGGGAAAACATGGGCTTATTCCCACATTTCTGTGGAAAACAACAGCCTGGCACAGCTCCCACTTCCAAACAAAGGGAAGAGGGACTCAGTTGATGTACCACTTGATGCACCACATGCCTTTCTACAGCCTCAAAAMCCAGGAAACCATCACTCAGAGCACTCTGAGGAGCCCCATTCTGAGCACAACTAACACTGCAGCAGGAGCTTAAAATACATCTTCAGGAGTAGGACTGAAGCCTGGACTAAGGACCTTTGAAGAGAGACTGTGCAGGCATGATGCCTTTCCAGCACTGGGATTTCAAGCCTGCACAGCTGCACACCAGAGACAAGAACCTGCCCTAAGAGCARACACTAAAGGCCTGTTTCTCTCCCTCCAGCTGTGCAGAGGATGCCTTTCACTGTTCCTCGTGGCCAGGGGAACTTCTTCACCTTTCTTCCCCCATCCTTACATTCTCTATCTGCACAGAACCCAGCAAGATACAGCAACTCATTTTCCTTGGCAGTTAACACTGCTTTTTCTCAACATGCAGAAATTTGGAATTTTTTTTTTTTTTTTAAGGCAAATCTCTAAGTATTTCCCTATGACCAAGCAGCCACTTCCCTTGGTGGCCACTGCTCTCCAGAGGGCTCTGCTTCACCAAACCCTCCCTCACACCTCAGGCCATCTCTTCTCCAAGGTCCCAACCAAGTCCAAGCCTTTCAGCTCTTCCTTCGTGCAAAAGAACTGAACAGACTTAAAACTGAACATATCAAGTTGTGGCTCAAAGAAGGGAATCTGAGAGCTCACAGATCAAACAAGCACTTTTCTGTATTGATCTGGTGGCCATTAAAGAGACCCAAATGTGAAACAGGAGAGAGATAGCACAGAGGAACTGTGAGAGAAGGAATTACCAAAACCCATGGAGGAAATAAGAGGGCTATAAATTTTTGTTTATTTTAAGAAAAGCAGAAAGGTGAAGACTTCAATGAAGCTTTTCAGAATAAACCAAAATTTGAGTCTGGTACCAAGCTGGGGAGAAAAAGTAAATGTTTTCCAAAGAAAAGGAAAATAACTGCTCATCTGCTAAGAATACACAGCCAGGCTGCACGGAATTGTTATAACCATGAGGGTAGTTTAAAACAGCTGGGAGTGCTACAGAGGAAATTAAGTGTAAGATACACACTGGGGGCAGGTGACAAGAGAAATACATTGCAAAATGGGTCATGTGAGGGGGAAAAAAGAACCAAAGAGAGAATAAAGCAAGCAGGGAAAATAGAAGTCAGGTGAAGTGTGAAAATATCCATATCTCTCTGGTTACTGTTTGGGTGTTGGCAATCAGTGTATTTTAGAGAGAAGATGAATGATACTGGAACAGGCACCAAAGAACAAAAATATTCAGAGTCAGAGAGACAAGAAGGAAGAGAAGGGTGAAAAGGCAAGAGAGATGTGTGTCTGTGCCAGGACAGAGCTGTGCTGAGGGCAGTGTCCTTCCCTGCAGCCTGGGGAGGCTGTGCTCTCCAGGGTCACACACCTGGGGGGAAATGGCCAGGCCTCCCAGGGGATCCCCATCCAGAATGTCAGTGCCAGCATTGTAAACAACGATGTCAGGCTTGAATTCATTCAGGGCTCCTTCCACATGGGTGTGCACCTTCTGCAGGTACTCACTGTCCTCTGTGCCCCACTCCAGCTCCACCTTGCGTTTGATGGCACCTGAGGGACAGCAAAGCAAGCACTGCTCAATAAACAAAGCATTGCTCTGAAAGAAAATGCACAGTTTCGGTAAGCAAGCAAAAAATTACATTTCTGTAAGCTCTCTCAATGCATTGCATTCTCACAGAAAAACATGAATTAAAGAAAATTATTCAACTGCTTGTTTTCTCAGCAAATRTAAAGCACAGTGACCTTGAAAAAATTCCATTGAAGAGAGAAAATTAGATGCAGGGCAAAAAAAATAATCCGAGATGCAAATGGAAAATGTTATTGAAAAACAGCTGATCTGCAAGTCCAGTTACCAATCAGAAGAGAAATCATAAAGAAAAATATTAACTTAAAAGTAACCTAAATAAAGCATAAGGCAAAGAAAACACTGAACTGCTATTGCAGAGGAAACAGCTGGGGGAAAAACAAGATAAATATCTGAGAAATTATGAAGATGTTTTATTTTTATCACAACACTCAAAACTTCACAGCAAGGGATCATGAATTTATGTGAACTGCTTTATGAATGTATAACAAGATTCAGCTTTCCYCAAGCATTTTCAGTTTAATGTTCTTACCCTGTAATTCTAACCAGAAGAGCAAATATCAATTCTTAATTTAAATCAAATTATTTCTAATGCTTCTAATAAAGCAATAGAAGTAGAACACTGAAAAGGTAAAGGAAAGAAACCCAAGGTTATGCAGCTGAGTCTTGGGTGCTTTTATGGGGGAATGTGTGGCTCTGAATTAATCAAACCTATGCCAGAGATGTTCCAAGGTATGACTTCTGCCTCACACTAAATCATGTGGAGTCTCACACCTCAAATATGGATTCAGCCCCCACCAAGTGTGCAAGAATGCACTCAACCCAGAATGACACTTAATTACTCTTGTGATTGCTGCCTTTTTTTCTGCTTCCCATCCTTGTTCAGCATCAGTGAAGCTTTTCTTTTTCATCCTGTTATTTTATATTGCATCAACATCAGTTTCAAAGATTTTTGTTTCTTTATGGTTTCTCAGAGTTTCAGCCCTTCCTGCTTACCCTTCAATGAACCAGTCCTAATCCTCATCCATCCTTTCTCCTCCTAAGCCTGTGTAATTCTGCACTGCATCCCCCAGGGACTCAATATGCTTATGGCTTAGCATTGGCAAGGTGAGCTGCTCCTTTTATTCCCTTCCCTAATGAACTGCATGGGGCAAAAAAAATGTGTAGAAGAGGTTCCTGCAATAAAACATGGGGAAAACAGGCAGGAAGTCCAAAGAGATTGAGCAGTTGGAGTTTACCCAAGGATTCAAAATCTCATGTTCAAGCCTCTGCCCCTCTTCAAAGAGATTCCCCCTGTGATCCCACCTCTGCCTGGTCACCTGTTAGAAAGGGTTTAAGGGACTTAGCCACAAAAATCCTAGTTAGACATTCTTATCCAAACTGCAGGGAATTACATATTCACGTGGCTCTGGCCCAGCCCTGTGCACCTCATCCTTCATCTGCAGAAAGGGAATGCTGGTATTCAGTGTGGTACTGCAGCTCAGTGCTTCAGAGTTGCTAACAAGGACTGATTCTGTTTTAGTCTYAATCCATCTGATCAAATGCTGCTATGTGATATATGAATAAAGGTATGCTTTCCCTGGGGGAAAACCCTCCACATTCACTTGCAATTTTTATGCCTCCAGACATGGTGTGTTTTAGATGGTCATTTTTTAGCTTAAAACCTTGAAATACTACAATTCTTAGTATCTTTACCAGTCGAAAAACAGCAGTGCAATGCACTGCACCTAACTCTTGCCAAGAATCCAAATGAAGTAGGTTTTCAGCATCACTGAAGGAATCAAACACCAGAACAACTCCCCCAGCAACCCCTGACTCAGTGAACAAATTAAGCTTGTAATAAATGACAGGATAACAGAATCAAAGACCAAATAATGCTTTTGCATTCCAATTTAACCATTATCAAAGCCCCACTAATTAATTGTGGCAGGTCACAAGACACAACAGACACATCACAGCAGGGATAAACAAACCACAACCAAACCAAATCAAGCACCAGCTCTTAACATGGGGATGACAGGGAAGGGGAAGTCCCTATCCCTGCAGGGATTTAACATGCATGTGGATGTGGCATTTGGGGACACTAGTCAGTGGTGGCAGTGCTGGATGAATGGTTGGACTCAGCCTCAGAGGGACTGACTGGCCTTGCTTCCCACCTTGTGTCACATTCAGATGCAGTTTCCTTCATGCTCATCAAACAAGTTCTACTGGCAAGGCAACACCTGAATATGTTGTAACTTCCCTCTCAAAAGAACATGCAACCTTTTAACTCAGTATCAGCTAATCCTCCGTGAGTTCTCTCATAAATGTTATGTAAGGGAAAGATGAAGTATTATCAACTMTCTTCAAATCAAAGGACTGTTCAAAGCACTTCCTGCTCCAAGCTCTGGAATGGACTGCTAACAGCATCCATTGACACCTCCCCATACCCTGCACTCCAAAAAGTCATTCCWGAAGTGAGAGAAAATACTACAGCATGAACACTATTGTGATGTATCACAGTGAGCACTGAAAATGATGTGAAATTAAACATAATTTWAAAAAAAGAAATCTAGGTAATGGTGTTGCAAGGGAGCTTAGTAGTAAATAAAGAAGTTATGTAACAACACAGTAGGTCTGGTACATTTGGGAAGATGAATTTCAATTATACTCACGTTTAGCAAAACCATCCCCTGGATAAATATATCTATTGTATGCATCCATAATATAAACCCGAGGATCATCCATAAAGTCCCTCTCATGGCCATTTCCCTGAAGGAAATTTACAGTTAGCTATTCCTAGCATGCCAACACAGAATTAAATATACTGCAAATTCTAGAGTAATTAACACTACAAAAGCTCTGATATTCAGAACTCCTGTGTCATTCTCTTATTTATAGTCCTGAAGGTTATTTTGAGGTGTGGAGTTTTGGAGGGCTTGACAGTATCAAGTCTGAAGACTGCAGGTATTACCACAAATAAAATCCTTGTCTCTCTGAAGGGAATCTGCATGGATCTCATCACACATGTAAGAAAAATAAGCAAAACTCAGAAGCTAACTGTCCTCAAGAGCATCACAAAAGCAACTGTGACCACCAAACAGATCTGTCATCTTTACCTGTGCATGAAAAAGTCATTTTCAACAGCTGCAGGAATAGTAACTATTCTTATGTAAGAATTAATAAACAAATAAAGCAGACTACAGCTCTCCTGATAACTCAAACCTTGGTGAGCTAAGTATTCCCTGGAAAAATTACACAAACAGTGACCCAACAGTTTAACACCAGAAATTCCCTACAAAAAATGGGTATAAAGATGGATGCTCAAGAGAAAACTTGGATTTGGAATGATTTCTCCTCCCCATTTCTGAATTTAAATGCTATTCTTCTGGCTCTCACTTATTTTCACTAATATAAAAATAATTTTACCACAGCAATCCCTAAGATAATTTTGTTTAAATCAGTGTATCATACAGGACCATAGCCCCTGTCCCCAGAATTTCACTTAAACTACAGAAACAGACATTTCCATAGATATATCTGCTGTAATTCAGTGTTTATGCTGACAAATGGCAATTCTGTTTCTTCAGCATCTTTGGTCCACAAATGGTTCATGTACACAAGCCCAGGAATATGAAAGCCTCTAGGGGAACCATTTCCTCATGAGAGGTGAAACTCACCACTGCACTAAGAATTGGAACAGTCACAAGATGAGAAATCTGCATCCTTCAACAGGAKCTGATGAGCTACTTCAGAAACCTCTCATCCCCCCAAGAAAGGAAACAASAGGTGTTTCAATGTGCACACTGAGATTACCAGCACATCCGAAAACCGAAACACATTCCAAGACTTCTTCAAAACCAAACCATCCCCATATAGCACAAAACAAATCCACAGCCTGAAGGGAGGCTGAAGAGAGCCATGAACACAGAACATCTTTATGCTGCATAATTTGTGTCCTGCTATCATGGTGATTTTAGGACACATAAGAGAATTTTAAATACTTGCAGCCATTAGGCTTCCTCAGTGCCATGGAACTGTGTAAAAATGGTTTCTTTACACATAATAAATCACCTGAAATGCCTCAGGTTGGACATCACTTTGGTGCATTAACTGTGTTTCTAAAAATACCATTTCCATCCTTTCAGAATTTATTTTGCAAATCCCACCAAAGCTGAGATTTGATCTCAGCACCACAGTAAACCACTTCACCAGGTGAAGAGGGATGGATCCTTTACTTCATTAGCCTGAAGCTAGGCTTAAAATTAAACCACTGAAGGTCAGATCTCTCCCCTGCAAAGGCTGCTGCAGTGACCTGGCACTGGGAGCTAGCTGGGATTGTGTCTGGAGAGATCCTTGTTTCTCATCCTTGGAGACCCAGAGTGCAACGCAGCAAGACTTCTACATGCAGCCACATGATGGAGCTGCAACTCAGGTTAATTTTATTAAACTGGCTTAAGAGCTTTTTGGACCATAAAATTATTGAAGAATCAACTCTTCAGAGTTTTCATCATCTCTGATTAACTTTGTATTCTGTGATTTTATGTATGTATTAAAAATAGGTATTTATCACATACTTGTATTTCAAGCAAAACATCTGCAGCACTGAATACAGATGAACTACTCACCTGATGGGCATCCAGATCAATAATTGTGGCTCTAGATACTCCTTGTACTCTCTCAAATAAGAACTGGATATACAAGCAAGGAAAAACATGGAGAAATTTATGAACTTAAGTGACAGATTGAACTGGAGGCTCAAAGACTGACTGCACAGTACATGATTGTTGGAACTTGAATGTAGGACATGTCTATTTGTTTCAGTCACCAAATAAACTAAAACATGATTCTCATACATTTAATAAAAACATCCCATTGAGTGACATAAAAAGATAATTTTATGTTAAAAAAAATATACGTTTCCACCAGATATAAGATAGAGGCCAGGCCCACCCAGAGATCACAGAGCTGATGGTGTTGCCACAAGCTGGAGTGGAAGCAGCGACAGCATCCAACTGCAAAAGCCTAAAATTCAGTGTTTAGGAAAAGCTGCTGTAAGGACTGTACRGCTTAGAGCCACTTTTAGTGACAGAATTCATTTCTTATTCTATCTGAAAAGAAAAAAATGGTTTTTACTTCTTTGAGCCATAACTTTGCTAAGTTCCTATCTTTAATGTAGAYGCGGTAAAACCCAAAAATTTGGTACCAGCTGTCACCCACTATAATTTCTCAATCTGTATTTTAATGGTAGGTGAAAAAAGAAAACTGTGGGTTACTTTTCTGAAAATTACCATGTACAGAAATTAGGATGTTATGTCACATGTGTGCAGCAATCATTAGAACTCTTTAGTGTTTGATTATTACTGATACTTAATAAATACTCTAGTATACAAATATACCATAGCTCATTTGATAAAAATAAGCCCTAATTGCAGAAGGCTCTTACTTCAGCCATTCAACAGCTAAATACCAAATGTATTCATTCCCATTTGGTGACTATTTTGGAGTCACTCACATTTTTATTCATGAATCTGAACCAGTCTGAGCCCTGTACAGTGCAGCTTGATTCAGAGAGCGGATTTTTGTCTCTGCATTTGTCTTGACTATAACCACTGAAATCAATGTGGAATGTCCACTTCACCTGCAAGGCCAGGAGAATTACCCCTGAAGATATTAGAAATCCATCTGGTTTGATTTGGAGCGGTTTTTACAAGACAGTATTATCAATGCAATTACAGCAGTACCTATTTGCATTGATAATTCTGACCTCAGCAACTCTTCCCTTCTACTTTACAACTCTCCATATCCCTATTCCTGCCCACCTGGAAATGGCTTCATTGTCTCCTATTAGGATGTAAACGAGTTCTTAGGAATTTACATGGATTTCTTCTCCATTTGCACAAACAGCAGAAAACAAAAAAAGTGGTTTAAGAGCAGTTCTTACCTTGATGGCCAGTGTGATGTCAGCATATGCACAAAATCCTCCCCCTTTGTCGCTGGAGCAATGATGGAAACCACCCCCTGAACAGGAAAACAGTGAAGGGGTGAAAAGTTACATACTAAACAAAAGCCAGATACYAAAAACGTTGATGGGCTTTGTAAAGAGATGTAAATGAAAATCAGATGCTTTTAACACAATATTTAGGGTATCACTGAATTTGTACTCACCGACATTGATGGCCCAGCCTCTATCCACAGCAAGCTTTCCTGCCTTAAAAAAAATTACAGTTGGAATTCCATAAATGAATGAGGCAACACAATGTCTGCTTCCAGCCCAAATCACTCCTGGCATTCCAATGTGCCCGTGGAATTTTCAGATCTTGTGCCACGGAACCTGAGTACAACCCTTAACAAACTACCCTCAGCAAAGGGGCTGAAAGAGTATTTGCTATGTCATCTGTATTTCCTTCTCTGGCAGCTGGAAAAGGCCAAGTGCAGTGCTGGAAGAGTGAAAAATGATGAAGAAGCTCCTGATGTCCTTCCTGTTCATGCACAAATAAAGGAACGTAATCTCAAAATCCTGGCACACAGACATAAACCACAGCTCCAGCTGGGGAGGGACCAGACAAGTGCTCCATTGTGAACTGTCCTGGGACTTTTTATTTTTAATTTGATAGACCACGCAGGGTATAGAATATTATTGATCTTTTCCCCTCCAGTACAGGAAAACTGTGCCTGTATCTCTCCTTTGAACTCAAATGACATTCAGGGAAGGAAAAGTACTGACAGAGAAGAGATATTCAAGGCTTAAATTATGGAATTTTAACTGAAAATCCTGATTATTTTGGCCAGGAAGAGTCAAATAAGTGTTTAAGTGCAGCATTCCTTAACTAGTCTGTTAAAAGTAGTATTATTTTAAGATATTACTAGTTACAAGTGGGAAAAAAATGTGGTGAGACAAAACACTTAAAAATTTATTAATTTTTGTCCATAGTCATGGAAAGAAAAAATTACACATCATATCTAAAGTCAACACAGTCTTTAAAACCAATATTTACATTTGAATGGTTTTAATTCAGTACTAGGACCAATACTGGATGGTAAACATCATCCTGCTATGATCATGGCAACTTACACAAACTAGACCTAGGAGAAAGACTGCAGTTTCTAAACTATAAAACCCATTAAGTCCCAGGGAGAACACATTATCTGTGATTTATCACACTTCCCAGGGATTCCTCACCAAAACCCAATCTTCCCGTATTGCTAAAATATCATTAAAAAGTAGAGAAACTCAACAGGAATTTTTGTAATAAACAGGCCCATCAGGAATAGCAGAAAATTGCACTTCTGACTTGTAGCATACAAATTTTATTGTCTGATGAATCAAAATTGCTTTTAAAGTACATTCTTATTTCCTCATAATGGAAAAAAAAAAAAAAAAGTAAAAAAAACAGCACACGGCCTCAAGATGAATCCCAAAGTGCCCAGGAGAGGCATCTGTGTTTCAGGAGCCATGAGGAAAACCAGACCATTGGTGGGTGCCTCCTCTACCTGAGCACATTTCCAACTGGTGAGCACACACCTGGGAGTTAAGGATAACACAAGCACAGTGAAAAACATCACCAAACTAGAGAAAAGTATTGCCTAGCTGGAACCAAGCTGAAAGAGGCTTCACACACACTGAGCTCCTGTCAAGAAATATCCAAGGCAGAGCATCAGAAAGCTCTAAACTCTTCCCAAGTTCCTCTCTCTCAGACCATTCCCTTCACTCCAGTGACAATCTTGCAGTGACAGCATGGCTGTAATGAGGGGAAACTCTGCAGGTCCCTGCTCAGCAGGACTTGCTCTAAGTGACAATCCAGTATTTTTAAGCACCTTGAACTATATGAAATTCTTTCTTCATTCTCCTCCCCATCTCTGCTTTTGCCAGTTCATGCCTACTAAAGGAGGCAGCACTTTTGTTACCTGGCCTATCACCATAATCCAACACATCTAAAGACTTAGCCAGAACCCAGCAAGTTCTTTCAGAATTCAAATCCTTAAATAGTCCTTAAAAAAGCCGATTTTTGCATTTCTCAGCCTAACTCAGCTCTGAGTTATGTACCTAGGAGCTGCAATAAAGCCTGTTCCTGTAGCACCACACCACTGTCCAAGGCTGACAACCTGAGTTACATCAACTCCCAGGTTTACAGTGTCTGATGAACAAATTTAAATATGATAAAAGTGGATCGAGAGCACCTTACCATTATTGTTCCTCCTGTTTGGGTTCGTAGAGGTTTCAGAACTTTTCTCTGAACAACAAAATTGGGAAGAAAGGCAAGTGGTGGAATTTCTGTGATTGTAGCCACAACAAATGACCACTGCAACAGGAAAAAAGAGAGTTTCAATTAACGTAGCCTGGTTTAATGATGACACTTAAGGTGCTCACAGGTCCTTGGGGAAGAGTTTTAATATTTTTAGATGGAAGTGGCCACACCAGTTTTGATTAGCAATGTCCAAATAGGTTCATCCTCAAGTTTTTAATTATGAGAATTATCACTTTCCAGATTTTAGCACTGAACTATTAAATCAGCAATTTTTCAGGAAGGTAGTAGTTCAGAAAATATAATAAACCTCAGATTGGGAGGAAGAATTGTAAAATGTCCTTCAGCTACACTTGATATRTTGTTCAAACCTAAAATATCTGTTCCTGTGTGGAATCAAAAGGATATACCAAGGAGAAAGCAAACACAAACAAACAGACAACTGAACTAAGAAGTTCAAACACTTAAGTGAACACACAGTGCAAACTTAAGCATAGAGAACTGATTAAAATTTATTTAGCATATTAAACACTTCTGGAAAATGTTTCAAGAAAACATTTTGTTCAGAAGTCTTCAAGGTTAGAACACAAAATATTTCTAATATGCAAATGCATTTTTTGCAAACACATTGATTACTTCAAAGGACTTCCACTAACACTGCTACCAGTGATAACACTGCCAAATATATTTCAAAGCCTAAGTCACAAGCAAGATTATACCTGTCCAACCAGTCCTGAAACAGCCAGGGACTGAGGATTACGACTCACCACCATGTACAAAGAGTCTGAACAGATCCCATTTTCTGCAACATTAGGAACTGTAACAAAACTGGGGGCACTGGCTGCCCCATTCCAGAGCTGTTCTCAGCTGGCAGGATGTGCAGGTGGGCAATTTGAACCAAAGACAATCACATCCCCATCTCAGAGTCCTCTGATGCTCAGAATAACTTCTCAGTTAGCAATATTTCAATTATCAGGTACTACAAGGTGGGTGAAGGGGTGGCATTTTTCATGAAGTGCCTAACTATATTTTGCCAACAGTTAATTTCAAAATCTCTCTCCTTTTATATTTGCAAGACATCATGCTGTTACCATCTTATCAGCTGTCCATCACAAAGTGCTTTAATTATTTTTTAGTACAGTCAATCTTGATAAAACCTCTTTGCAAGACATTTTAGTTTTTGAACACACATATTATTAAAAGCTATATTCAATCCTGTTGTTCTAAAATGGATATGAAAAGGTCACATTTGGATAAATTTGACCTCAAATGTGAACAATAACCACACAAAAGTAAACTTTTAATGAAGTTTAAAGTAAAATTAATGTCAACAGGAAGAAGTGGGAGCAATTATGACTCCAACCAAAACTTATGTAGCTGCAGATTTTTAAGTGGAGGTGAGAAGTCCAGGTGTGGTGGGAGTTTTGCTCCCAGGCTCGCTGGTCACAGCTGGGGCCATTCCTGTTGCCACTCACTGCCCACACCTGTACCCAAACTGGGATTAGTAATTCCCAACAGATGGGGGAAGTCACTGGGASCAAAGGCTAGGAGTTCAAGAAGGCAGCTACAGGTGAAGGAAAATGCTACTCCACTCAGTGACTGAAAAATCTGTGGAATGTTCTATGCTTTCTTCTTCAGTGGGCTGGTTTTGTATTCCAGAATTTCCCACAATAAATTCCCAGACCAGCTTTATCCTCAGCATTTGCATTTCTGTGTTTGCTAACATATGTTACCATAGAATTTCTCATAAATAAAAAAGGAAAGGCACAGTCTGAAACTAGCTCCAACCTCATTGCCTACCTCCTTCTCAAAGATCAGAATGCTGACACGCAAGAAATTCATTATTTTACATAACACTAGAAAAAGACAGCAAGTGGAAAAGTACTGCAAGCAAACTATTCACAGTCCAGTCATCACCTTGGAGACCTAAATTCTCTAAATTCTTCAGAGGAATAACTGAGGGGGAATCACCTCAATTCAGAAGGCCAAACTTTGTTTTAAGGACTGAGCAGGGAAACAGGAGACCCTTCCTGCAAACACAGATCTGATTTCCAGTAGCAGAAGTACCTTGTGCACACCTTTTTGTTTCTCTTCACCCAACACGCAGCTGGCCTTTCAGCTGCTGCTGAGACACCCATCACCACCTACTCTTGCAAGTGTAGGCAATTTCCTACCAAATTCATGTTCAGATTTTAAATGAACACTCCAAGTGATCCATTATTTTCAGAGACCTGGGCATTCCGAGAAAGGCAAGCAACTCTGTATTATATCAGAGCTGATATAATATAAAACTGTATCATTTATACATATTTGTCTGGATTTAAAAGAAAAATAGCACAGTAGACTTTGGGAAAGGCATTAAAGAGTTTTCACAGGGCTTTTTCATGTCTAGGATGTTATTTTGCTTTTGCAACTAAGCACTTTTATCTTTGCTGCTTGGCAGGAATCTGCTGGCATGACCAATACAACATCTTTCAGTTCCTACACTTGCAGGAAATATTCTGTCAAGAAAAGGGGGGAGGAGACACCCAGTTAATCCCATCTGGATACACACAACAGTGCTGTCTTGACCATAAGACACAAGTTATACAGACAAGTCCTTGTGAAGCCATCCCACAGGTACTAAAATTATTATGATGGCATTCCAATCTGAGCTATGCACATTAAACCCTGCTTCAAAGAAGTGATTCAGTAAAAAGAGGTGGGTGGTTCTATGGAATTAAAAGTTCAATATCAAGAATAGCCGCAATAACATCAAATCTAATGATGCATGAAATTGCATGTAACTTCCTACCACAGAATGAAGCATAAGAACTCAGAAAAGCAGTTAAGAGTGAAAAAGTTCACACAAATAACAGATCACTTATACAGRAAAATAAAGCATTCCAAGGACTCTTCCACTGTTAAAAGGCATGAGTGACTTAAAATAACTTATTCTGTATTATGAAATGGAAGATTCCTTTTCTCTTACAAATTCATTCTCTGCCCTCCAAGCAGAGTTGCAAAGTAAAAGTAATGTCACCTGCACTCATCTACTACCCAATTCCACCCACAGATGATTGGATAGATTCAGAACCAGAAATCTCACGTTTACATTTTTGAATTACACTGAAGTTAAACAAACAGATGTTTCCTTTACAAATATATAAGGAATGTTCTTCATCCCCTCCTGCTGTCCTGTGTGAGCTGGCTCTGGAAACCTTCAAACAGACAATGTGCCTGATTATGCCTTTACATTGATCTTTCAACTCTCTCCATATTCCACTGATACAGGCACTGTGCATGAAGCCGGTACTTCCCCCTCAACAGACTGACCACAGAATCCCTGCACAGATGCTCTGTCAAGAGTACATAACCCCAAATCCCCTAAAGCAATCCCTGCATTAGAAAACATCCAATGAAGTACCCCATGTTAGTGGTTTCTATTGTGTTTTCAATTTCAGAACCGTGTTTTACTAGAGTACAACAAAACTTAGACTGCTCAACACTAAAACCCTGGCACTAACAAGAATATTACAGACATCTCAGACATTCTGATTTTCCCTAAAATACTCCTTCAKGTAACCTATTTTATAAGGTAGACCCTCTTTCCCCTCCACCTCTCTGCAGTGTAAGCTGCGCAATATTTTATTTCTGTGGTTTTCTTTCAGAATTCTCAGTAACAATGTTATCAGTGTGATCAACACATACCATTCTATATCAGTAAGGCTGATTTAAAACAAGTGTACAAGACATCCACTGCCTTTGAGCCCTGCTCTGGACAGTTTGCTGGCAAAGCACATGAACAGATACAGCACCTTTAGCTTATTAAGGTAGCGCCTGGTGTGAACAACCAAGAGATCTTCATCAGTCGCCTCCCGGGCCTGCACAATCAAGTCATCTGCAATTAGTTTTTCTTCTGCAACAGGAGAGAAATAACAATTGGCATTGTACAGCACTGCTTAGCTCCCCACATCCCAAACACTCTGCTCTGACCTCAGTGTGGTAAYTTCCTCTGTAATGTTTACTGCTGGCACAACTTTAGGTTGCTCAGAGTTTCTAAGTTTTCCAAATACACCTCCCTCTATCACAGGTAAGCTGTTCAGGTAGTATGTATTTGAGAAATATTGTGCACAGAAAGTTTTCAGAGTGTGCTAACATCAAGGGAAGTTCTCTGAACTGAAAGGACAGACAGGTAATGACAGAGGATGAACACACACTGGAATCACACAAGTCCTCACAGTTTAGGGCTTGGTACACTGGGGAAATTTTGGTCTTGTACTATCAAATAGTCACCATTATTTTAACATGCTTTAAGAAATCCCACAGTTTATACTAGGATTTAACCCCTAAATCACAGAAGAATAAAGTAATAAAATTCAAAACAAAGTATTGGCTTGGGTCTTCATGGGAATCAAATAAGCTTAATTAGGATATTTCCATCACTTCTTACCTCAATCTAATTTCAAGAAAAAACAATGAGCAGCTATTAATTCTTTCCCTTAGAGACCAAAAGATTATTTTAAAGTTTAGTTTTATAAGAGCAAGTTACTCCCAAGAATTCAGAATAAGTGCATATCACCACTACAAACAACAATTATAAGGAATCCCACCAATCTTCCCAGGCAAATTTTGATATTTAATTGCTGCACAGCTGTAGCCTTCTAAGCCTGTGTATCTTCTTTAATTTTATATTTAGAGGAGAAAGAAAACAATTCGGAAATGTGAGAGATTTTTCTCTGAAGTGTTATACAAGAACAGCACCTGCAACAACATTTGTTTTGGCAAGCTTCTGATTCTCCTGACTGAGACGTGAGGAACAGTTCATTCATACACTGGTGTCAAACAGAGCCAAACTGCTGGCAGCTTCCTTCTGCAAGAGGGAGGTGCTCTGAAAGATGTTCACTGCTCAGTGACAAGGCACAGGGGAGGTCAGCTGTTGGCCAGGAACTGCTACAGGGCCAGAGCAAACCAAGTGCTCTGGGGAATATCTTGGGGCTTCTTCCTCCTTTCAAAGTATGGACAGTGAAACGACTTTCCACAGAAGAAACAGAAAGACAAAGGTTCTGATTAATTAAGAAAACTGTCTTGGATCCCAATACTAAATTCAAGTTGTTAGAGGAAAAAGACAAAACTCAGCTACTAAGTTGTTAAAGTGTTAAAATTATTTGACCTCAGTTAAAAGAATACCAGTCAGCCTGCAGTGGGAAGGACAATCCTGAACTGCAAAGGAACATCAGCTGAAGAAGTCATTAAGACCACATAAAGAGAAGAGGCCTGGCTTTGGGACAACCAATAGCTCTTGCCCTGGCAAGAGAAAAAGACTTCTTTTTTTTTTTAACCCTTTATGAGCAAGTTTGTGCTTTAAATGAAGAGATGCTAAGATTTCACAGGTCCTGATCCTGCCCCTGGTTCTTTCATTTGCATCTCCTTAATGCATTTCTACCTGTACCCTCCAAATGGTTTAACCAGCACTAATTAGAAGTATCATAAAAAGCTCTGCCTGTACTAGAGAGGCCTCAAAGCTCTTTCCAAACATCATCAGAGCAATAGAATGAGGCTGCTAAAAAATGGACTAAAGTGCTACAGCCTCACTTTTCCCTTAGCCTGAGAAGCCCAGTGTGCAGTCCAGGTTGAGTAACTAAGTTACACCCACAGCAAACCATCATTAACACCTGGTGTTTCACCAGCTCAGCTCCTGCCACACCAGGTGTAAAGTGAGGGAAGCACAAGGCTACAGGAGGCCACACACTGCAATTCAGGTCTAGGTAAGCCAAACTTAAGTCTGCACTAACCACATAATTTTCTTTAGGTTTTGTACAAATGTTGGTTTAAGAGGCACCTTCTGTTATTTTACCTTTCAAGAAATTGATGACTTTTCCCCATTTCCCTGCATCAAAGGGGTGCAGCTTCTCAAGTCCCATGAAGGTGATGTTGTAGTCTGGGGAATACACGATGGGCCAGCATCCCGACGGGGGCTCCTCGTACAGCTCTGTCCTGTGAGGCCTTGGTGAGCAAACACACACCAGTCAGCACTTCAAAAACCCATTCACCAGTTTTACACTAAAGGCACAATATCATCTAATACCAACTTTACAATTCTTAGAGATGGTATTTYCAACAGAAAAATGGAAACATTTGGTTCTCTCCCCTTGTCTTTGCACCAATCAGCACCTCTGCCTTCAAAGGTGCACCCAGCTTGCAGACAACATAGCCTTCAATATACGCATGGCTAGACTTATATTTTAAATTGTGTACCAAAACACAAACCATGATGCTTCTAACAACAGAAGCTTGGAAAGATTTTTACGCTCCTTTCCCAGAAAGCAGCAAACTATGTTGTGATCATCTGAGCAAACAAATAAGCCTTAGGTTTTTATTTGCAGAGCCAGAGGACATGCTCTTAACTCCAGATGTCACACCTGTAACCTTTAACTGACACTCTCCTTTAGATCCCCTCTCCAAATTATTGTATTTTCCCAACACTAGTAAACCCAGCACAGCCAGCTCACAGCCCTCCTTTGCAAGCCATTCACAAACCCGGCAATGCTGTGCTCTGTGTTTACAAACACAGAATGTTTGTGGAGATCTGTGTGCACGCATGGGTCAGCAGGCCAAGCCAAGGCTGAGGGTGTCTGTTCMCATTCAGCCTATTCCACCACCTGTGAGTTGCCTTCTGTGGCCCAAACTCCACTGTRTCATGCCGAGGCCGCTCCTGCTCCCCGAAATTTCAAGTTTGGAAAAGGCTTTGCAACATACTGCGCAAGACACAAGAGCCTTTTGTCAGGTGAACAATACAAACAGAAACACCCTTATTTCCAGCYTGAACATGGTCAAAAATACCCTTTCAAAACCCTGTTAGAAGCAAACCTAACGAAACACGAGGACAATGGAGGTTTTTCACCAGAACCCGCAGCCCGGTGCCTACACACCACCCACACTGCGAGCCAGGGCTCCCCAGCCCCTTCCCTCGACCCTCCCCGCGATACAAGGCAGGCTGTGCGGAAGGTGCTGGGACACCCCCGGCTCTGACAGCGGGGCCTGGAGCCTCGGCCCTGCGGGGGCTGCACAACAGGGTCGTTTCTCCAGAGCCCACGGTGCTCCCGGCGGGACACCGCCTTCCCAGCGGGACACCCCGYTGCCGGCGGGACTCCTCCCGCCAGGGCRGGGCKGGGCYGGGCYGGGCCGGTGTCAGGCCGGGCCCGCGGGGGCTCGGGGCGCTGCCGCAGCCGCGGCCCGGCCCTGCGGCTCGGGGGTGCCGAGGCCGGGCAGTGCAGGCCGGGCCCTCCCGCTGTCCCCAGAGCCCCCGCTGCCCCCGGTCCCGCTCCCCGTGCCCCGATGCCGTCCCCCGTGCCCGTACTCACATCCCCACCTCCGCCGGGCCGCGCAGGGAAGGGGCGGTCCCGGCTCCGCCCGGCGCGGGGCGGGCGCACGGCAGCCCGGGTGGGGCTGGCAGCGGGAGCGCGGGCTCGGCGCTGCTCCGCCGTTGCGGCACAACGGGCTCACAGCGGCCTGCGCCCGGCACCGACGGCATCTGCGCCATGCGCTGCCCCACACAGCCTCAGACTCAGAGCGCGTTCGTGAAGGCAGCTGGGAGCCGCAGGACAAACCGCTGGTCTAATGCTGGGGGAGTTAGGGAAACGCAACGTTAAGGGCCTCAAGGCGATTCCGCACTAACGGTGTCTTTGGATAGGAAAATACGTTGTAAAATAAAATTAACAGTTGATACCAGTAGATCGTAGTGGGTCTGTAGCAAAATGAGGAGAGCAACGGTGAAATAGGGATCCTATCTAACAGCAGAACTGCTGGAGATTTTGACAGGTCAGGATTCACCCATGGGACAACATCACTGAATTCAGGCGCACAAGAAAAATAACCTCGTTTCAAATCAAAAGTCAGTTTCTAAGCATAGTTAACTAATCCTGCCTGAGTATATAGAACAAACTTTTCTTACACAGTCGTAGAGCTAAATCAATAATATCATGAAAAACGGTCCATCAATAGGAGCAGTGTCATGAACCCCGGGATAAAAGCCCAGAAGCACTCATTTCTCTGGAGGGGTGATGTCTCTTTATGAGAGTCCCTGATAAATGTCTTTTTTCTTAAAATATGCCGGCTTTGGCTTGGCATTCAGCTTTGATGGATGCCTAGGCTTCACCTTGGTATTTACTTAGCAGCAGGAGACTGAAACACCATGAAAACATTTCATGAATACCATGAAAACATTCTATCGCTTTGACAGTATCTTTTAATTAACATTTCTTTTGTTCTGGTCCTTTGTGTGCTCACCTCGGTATTCCTCCAGTACATCATCTACTTTTTCTTCCTTGTTCCTGAGTACTTAGTACTTGGGACTTGGAGTTTGAGTGTTTAGTTAACGAGCTGCAAACATAGCTCCTTAATGTTTTAAGACCTCCACGGGGGGCTTCTACCATGTTCTTATTTCATTTTAATTTATATTAACTATTACTTAAATTAAAAATGAAATGCCGGACTAGTTTCCATGTTTCTTGGATGTCATAAATTGTTTTGGAACACTTCCAAGGATGGGGGCTCCACCACGGCCCTGGGCAGCCCAATGCTTGACGATTCTATCCATGAGGAAATTCTTCCTAATATCCATCCTGGGTTTTCCCCTGCACAACTTGGGGCCGTTCCCCTCCTCGTGTCCCTGTTCCCTGGCAGCAGAGCCCGATCCCCCCYGGCTGTCCCCTCCTGCCAGGGAGTTGTGCAGAGCCAGGAAGTCCCCCCTGAGCCTCCTTTTCTCCCGGCTGAGCCCCTTTCCCAGCTCCCTCAGCCCCTCCTGGGGCTCCAGCCCCTTTCCCAGCTCYCTCAGCCCCTCCWGGRGCTCCAGMCCCTTYCCCAGCTCCCTCAGCCCCTCCKGKGGCTCCAGMCCCTTCCCCAGCTCCCTCAGCCCCTCCGGGGGCTCCAGACCCTTYCCCAGCTCCAGCCCCTCCAGGTCTTTCTAGTCCTGAGGGTCCACTGCAAGAAGTTGTCAAGTTCTGTGATGGAGAAATAACTTAAACATGATAAATGGTGAAACAGGAKAAGGCATTTTCCCTGTCAAGAAAGAGTGAAATTATGGGCTAAGGCCAAGTGGTAGGAAATTCATGCCACAAAGAAAATTGGGACTGTGGATCACTGRCATAACCTCTGGGTTACCTCCTACAGATGAAGCAGTGTGATGCCAAATTAAGAGTTGATGCAAACTCACAGTATTACTTCCTTCCTTGAAAGTTCCCACTTAGTGCCTGGAGCTGGAATCCCGCAGAAGTTGGGATAACCCCAGTGGATGTGATCAGGCCTGACGTGTGTGTGCAGCTCTCCTCCTCCACTGCATGGAGGCAGCTGARCTACTTCCAAAGTCTCTTTCCTTTCATGTCAAGAGAGCCTGTCCTCTAGAGAGGAAAAAAAGCAGTGCGTGAATAGGCTCCTTTTGGTTCGGCTGTGCATTCAGAGATAATAAATATCATTTAGAAATTCATCATTAAAGGCCAAGGCACCTTCAAGRCTAGCATAAAAGCCATGTCACTAATAGGTCTGCCTTCAAACCTCTTTGAGTTGAGGCTTTTGAAACAGGTATCATCAAGAAATCTTTCGATAAAATCAGGAAATCTTGTAAAGAAACATATAGAAAAGGGATTTTTAAAAAAATTTACACTGGGACTTGATTTTCCCATTAAAAATGTGAATAAGTAACTCATTACATGAATTTCTACAGTAATACAATTGGTGTTTTTCAAACAGGAAATAATAATTTGAGAACCCATGCTACTTTAATCTCTTTGATCCTGTGTCTTTGATCTACCATGGGGTGACATGACTGAGATCAGGTGATGTGTTGAAAATGTGAAATTACTGATTCCTGTAATCCAGCAGAGCAGAAAAAGGTCTGTGCTTTTTATAGCTCAGAAACTGATACAGCTTTCTTCCCTTGCTCTGAGCTGCTGGCAGTGTAAGGCCTGAATATTCCTTAAAGATAAGATTCTTTTCTTTCACAGTGTTATCTTCACTCTAATTAGCCTAAGGCCATCTCTCTGAATTACACCTAACTGAAATCCTCACTTCTTAACGATTTGGTATGATCCACAAACCATTGCTCTGGGCCTTCAGTGCCATGCAATTTTCAAGATCAGAGATGTGGGCTATTGCAACAGAATTCAGATTATACAAACCCCAGCAAGGGTTTCTCCCAAATACTCTTTAAATGCCCGTTTCAGATTCACTGGAGGGACTCAGCTCAGTGCCTTGAGCTGATGACCAGTGGAGGAAGCCATGATACTTGATTTACTCTCATACACTGTAAACATCTCTAAGTCAGTATCAAACTGGAGAAGATTGTATTTAATACAATGAGGTGCTTTCTGAAGCAAAAAGAGTTTTCAAACAAGTAATTCATTTGCAGCTCCCTTCAGAGGTGSAAGTCTATTACTCTCTAGCTGAACATGAGCATGAGGGGAAATACAATTAAATTCATTAATAACACATTCTCTGCTGAATCAGATTCATCTCCAAATTAATTTGTAACCATTCTCCCAGAGCATACTTACAAATGTAGGCATGGTATATAATTTTTGCCATTTCATTGCCAATTACAGACACAACCTGAACTCTGGTATTGTTATCTGTCAAACAGGATTGTGCAGAACACGTACAGTTTTCAGTCCTAAGAACAACCGGATACAYAGAAATTGTTTTCATCTAATAATCAGCATGGTCAGCTAAGAACATTTAGTTGATATTTGACCWGTTCTGATTTTAAGTGCTTTGATAATCTGAGTGATATTTAGTCTGTTTATAATATGCAAGTGCAATGACATGCAATGCACATTTCTGCCCCACCTTTTCCWAGTATATTCAAAAGAAATACACTCACTCAGCTGATAGGAAAAGTGTAATAAACACTGGGAGAATGGTTAAAAGTACACTATTATACTACTTAGACTACCAGGAAAAGGTTAAATGCCAGCTTTTAGGACTTTTTTTTTGTTTCTGATGGCCTTCAGCACCTTTCCCTTTTACCATTGCTACATAGGTATTGGATTTGATCAAAGTGGGGTTGGAGAGAGAAATGCAGTTTTATGTTCTAAAGGTATCACAGAATCCCAGACTGGGTTAGAAGGGACCTTAAAGATTAACTCATTGCAATCCCCTGCCATGGACAG
This sequence comes from Alauda arvensis, assembly GCA_902810485.1. Taxonomy (NCBI): domain Eukaryota; kingdom Metazoa; phylum Chordata; class Aves; order Passeriformes; family Alaudidae; genus Alauda; species Alauda arvensis. Next base: position 35,414 of record CADDXX010000595.1, read on the forward strand.
GAATGTCAGTCACTAGATCAGCTTGCTCAGGGCCTCATCCAGCTTGGTATTGACCACTTATAACAAGGAGCAGGACTTTCTGCTACCAGCAGCACAATCATCACTTGCAATGACTTGGAACACCTCTGCTGCCCCAAGGGAAGCCCAGGGCTCAGGAAATGAGGTGTGGCTCGTGGGAAGAACCATCAAGACACAAAACATACTCAAGACATTTCCAAATCCATTTCTGCTTTTCACTATTTTTTTTATTTCTGTGCTAGTTTTAGATTCATAAATTGAACTGTAACAATTCCTCCAGAGATATCCTGGAGGAATTTCAGTCTTGGTGTTCACCTGAGCACAGCTGAGAAAAGCAAGGGAATCACTGCAATGTGAACCAGTGATACGGAATCTGGAGTTATTCCAAGCTTTGGAGTTTCCTAAGCTCAGAACTATTCACAAACTCCTTCAGAGTCAAAGGCCTTCAGCTAAAATTCCTCACCGGCGCCCTGAGGTGTTTACATGTTTAGATAGGGATGTCTTGTGATAACCAGATGGGACATTTTATTTGTTCTCAACTATCACAGCACAATTCAGGCACAAATTATCAGATAACTGGCTGTATTTATTGACTTTATTAGTATTGATTCAGAACTGGATGTAATACTCACAGGATTCTGCCACAGTGCTTGCTTGCTTGCTTGCTCGTTTTTTTGTTTTTTTGTTGTTTTTTTTTTTCTTGCCCAGGGAACTCTTCAGGAAGCCAGGGATCTGTGAAGTGAAGGTAATCCCCAGCAGCAAGAAAAGGAAGTGCCAGAGAAGAGCCTGCAGCTCTGAGCAGCTACAGCAGGAATCTGGGTGTTCTGGTGCATGGCCAGAGAAGCTGTCATAATCCACCCACAATCTGGTTGTGACACATATTGCTGCATCACACTCCCACATGTGATTTGTGTTTATTTTCCTGAGGACAAGATAACGTTTCATAGTTGTATTGCAATAAAAATTCCTACTAGTGAGGAACCATGAGATAGACAGAAATATGTATATGTATAAAAATAGTAGAGGTGATATCAAAAAATACTTGCTTTTTAGAAAGCTTGACAGCCAGGGATCCTTCATAAATTTCAGATAAAACTGATCCCTTCTGTTTTCCTCACCGTCTTCCATATGACTAATAAATGCAATCAAAACAAAAACATGTTTTTCAAGCATCTCAGGAAAACTCAATATGTAAGGAGCAGCTCATTTGTTGTTTTTATTCCACATGCAGTTATTTTGACAAAGAGGTTCTGATCACACAGCAGTACTAAACCTCTCTCATTTCTTAGGCTAGTAGGCTGCTCATCAGCTGAAGGATGCCAATGACCAGCAATTAGCATCCTTCTCATTTAGGAACCCTCATTACACGGATTCTTGTGTTAGTGCTGCATTAAGGGTAGTTTATACCATCTTGATTTGGGGTGTGAGGTGATTTAAAGCAGCAGCAAGGAGCAGGGACTTGTCTTACTTCTTTCAGTACCAGAAAAATCACAATAACAGGTAAAAGCAGTTCATCTCCCTGCCTGCTCACCTGCTGAGTGTCCCAGGCTTCCATTTCTGCTTCCCCACTCAGCCTTTCATTATAATCAGTAAAATTCAGGAGAGTTATTTGTTGTTCTCTCCCRTTTAATTATCTTTTCTTATGAAGAGATTAATGTCAAAGTGAGTTAAGTTCCGCTGTAACAGCCTGGTCTTTTCTACTGCTCCAGATAGATTTATTCACTGGCTGGAGTAATGCTCCAGCCTGCTCCATGGGTTTAAGGGAAGGTTGTTTGAGTCACTCTCTCCTGATGAGTTGTAGAAATAGGAGCAGCTCCACGGGGCTTAATTTCTACCTGGCTTTAAACCACAATACATTCAGGGAAAGGGTAATTCTTAACAAAAATAAAACTAAATGAAAGTAAAAATAGAGGAGATGGCTGAATTAGAAAAAGTATGCACTGAAAATTATGAAAGCAAATTCAGACGTTTTGCATTTCAAAAGATGGAAAGTGCCTTTTTGTATGACAGTGTCTGTCATCCAATATACCTGGTTAGTTTTTATAGTGACAGAGAAGCAAAACCAGATGGCCAATTAAATGCTGTGGAGTCACTAAGTGAAGGAGTTTATGGGAGTTTATTGTCTGTGGGTAAAAGTCATTAATTTCTCTAGGACATGAGAGCACTGTAGCAATTCTGCATAAGCACTCAGAGACAGCACCTGTAGCTGTCAGTGCAGATGGAAACCAGAGTTTCTGCAGACCTATTCTGCAGTTTCCTGAGCAAGGGAACTGCTTTACTTGCTTTCTGAGCCACRATTTGACCCTGAGTGTCTTCATCGAGGTCACGACCAAGTTTTGGTTCCTTCAGTGTCAGTGTCTTGTGTCACTGACTAAATTTGAGGTGCATCTTGACTTATCATTGTTCTTGATGAGCACATTGTGATTTCTTGTGCTCTTTCTGATGTCTCTTCAAGTGACTGGACTGATGTCTCTTCAAGTGCTCCGCTTGATGCCATCGTTGATTTAATTCATGGCCTGCAAAYGGTATTCACTGAAAAGGACAGTAGGACAGAACAGCATAGCTTGGGAGAAATAGATAAAGGCGAAACTGAGGCAAACGGAAGCAGGATGCCCGCTCAGCTCTGCAAGGCTGACCAAGCAGAAGTATATGTAAAACACTGATACTGTTCTTAGTCAAAAGTGGGAGTCGAGGAACAGCCCCCTAAAAAGGATGTTGAAGACATACCCCAAAGAACCACATGAGAACTTTCAATAAGGGGTATGGCTATGTAAAATAAAGTTATACATACATCAAATAAGGAGGCAGAGCTAATGAATATGTAATCCATGTGTGGATTAGCCAACACTCAGGACACTCGATTAGAGGAGAAGTTCTCCAAGTGACCAGCACTGCAATAAACAGTGCCTGCTTTTTGACTCAGATTGTGTTTGGAAAGGTTCTATCTGGTTGCTTTTGGTATCACCACAAGGAGAGACCTCTGTCTTGAGGAGTCACCACTGCAGCTCAAGATTCACGCTTCTCAAGAGATGTACTAGTAGAAGATTCACAGTTCTAATTGTCCAATGTGTGCACTGGCTTTATTTGCAACAGTTGATTGTTTGAAGCCAAGTGGAGTCAGTCTGCCAGTTTGGAGCAGGCCAGGGGTCACTCTAACATTTTGGGGCAGGACATCGATCAGTCACTGTCCCCCCTCTAAATCCATGTTCCATGGAAATTGATTGGGTGTTTCAATCAACTGATTGAAAGGCAGACCTTTGATTTCTGTGCATCAGTAACAGCAATCCTGCTGACACAACCCAACAACCCTGCAGGTCCTCCATACGACTGGAGGTTGTGAGCATGGAGCTGCTGAGGCAGGACGAATGACCCCAGCGCAGGGTGGGGAAATGAGGTGAAYTTTAAGGTCCTTCCAATCCAATCTTTTTGTGATTCTCTGATACTAAATCAGAATTCAAAGTAAGTTTAGCATCTGTACCAGATTTCTGGAAGTTCAAGCCGTRCTGAAACAGCATCCTTCAGTCTGGAGAAGGGTTCTCTCATCTTCATTCTGTTTGCAGTGGAGACTTCCTTCCTTTGTATGCTGACATACTCCAGCATGTCTGTTCTATCCAGAACAACAGATACAGCCACTGCTGAAATGTCTCACTCTAATCATTAAAGTCAGCCCCAGGCCTGCTGCGAGTCTCTGAGGCAGAACTATGGAAGGACAATCTCTGCCCATCTCATGCTTTTTGGTCCAGTGGCTGAGATTTCTCTCCGGGTTCCTGTACCTGAGCAGTTTCCAGGAGGACGCTCACCAGTAGACACAGAGTAGTGAGGAAAATGGGATCACWTAGAACTGCACATTCCCTCATGGTTTCCCTGTGAGCTGATAGAGGGGCCAGTGATTCAAGCTTATTTATCTCAGGTGAATGAATTGAAGATTAAAAAACCCCCATGAAAATCATTTCATTTGGTGTTTGTAGAACATGTACCATATCAGAAGGAATCAAAATTGACTTTTAACAAGTCGGGGGTTGACTCTTCTGTGTGATGTGTCCTTGTAGCATAAGCAGCAGCCAAACCATTTTCTTCTTAAGAGACCCCATCTCTTGATCAGTGAATTTGAAATTGAGCTCCCTTTGCTGTGGGCAGGTGTTTGGTTTGCATGCTGGCATTACCTCAGCTGGCTGGTTTCTCTCTTTCCAGATGCCAGTTTATGTCATGGGCATCACCAGCACTCAGACTCCCTTCTCCTTTGGCAATGCTGTGCCGGGGTTAACGTTCCACTGGTCTGTCAGCAAGAGGGACACTCTGGATGTCAGGACAAGGCACAGTGAGGTAGAGTCTGTGTGTGTGTGTGTAGTGCAYGTGCGTGCAGCTTGGGAAAAGGAAACGGCCACATCAGGGCAGTGCAGGGAATGTTGCTGCCTCCACTGCCTCAAAATGCAGGCTCCGTTGTCAGCACCGGCTGTGCTGTTTCCTCTGTGCCAACGTCTGGGCTTTCCAAGAGTCAAACTTTAATCCCCTTCTCCTGTCCAAGGCTGCTTTTCAGCTTCCTGCAAACTACAACTTTGCAGTGGATGTTTATGGCAGAGTCAAGGGAAGGACAGGCCTGAAAGYTGTAGTGAAGGTCCTTGATGCGGCAGCCAACCAGTTCTGCAMCATGGCAAGAGAACTGTCTGATGAAATCCAAATTCAGGTAGGATGATTTTCTTCACAGTTTCAGTATCTCCTTCAGAACTGGACTGAAGTCTATATTTGAAGTCAGGAATTTGGAGTGCAGGAATAGCTCCAGCTTTGGTTTGTCTTTGAGCCCTTACTCTTGTTCGTGTAATGTTCCTCGTTCGGGCTCATTCAGTTCATGGGCTCATGGGGGCAGGGAGTTTGGGGATATAAAATTTTCTGAGCAGGTTGCTGCCAATGTAAAGGTTTGGGTTTTTTTGTTGTTGTGTTTGTTTTTTTTTGTTTGTTTGTTTTGTTGGTTTGGTTTGGTTTTGTTTTTTCCCCTTGATTGAGAAGATATTTGGGGATTTTGCATTTAATGCTGAATTTCCCCCTGTTCACTTACTGCTTGTTCCTGAGAGGGAGAAGGGCTGCTGGGAATTTGTCTGTTCCAAGTGTCTGTTCCAAGGTGCAGGTCCTGTGTGCGTTGAAATGTCAGAGCTTCTCAGGTAACCAAGCAGTGCCAGCTCAGGCCCCAGCCCCACTCCCTTCCCATCCAGCAGATTTGCTGTGTGCCAGCAACTGCAGGTTCATCACCTCATGCTGGTACAGGGACAGGAGGTTTTTGTTTTAAAAAACAAAACAAGCGAACCCAAGCGGTGAGTACTGAAATCACTGAGCCAATGCCCTGGGCTGTCCTCACAGCCCGGGGTTTGCTGTCCCTGAGACCCCGGCCCCGAGGGCTCTGTGGCAGATCTCGTATTCCTGGAAGTGCCCATGTTGGACACTGAGGGATCTGCTAAGAGCAGAGGCTTCCCCTTCGGAGCTGCAATCCTCGGGCAGAGAACGCCCTCGCAAGAAGAGTCTTCCCTTCCCTCAGGAACTGGAAGCGAACCCTGCCATGGGGCGCTGGCTCGGCACCGCCGCTGCTGCAGATGGCGGCGGCTCGGGGCAGGCGCGGAGCTGTTCCCTGAGCGCCGCGCTGCTTCGCCTGAGCTCGTGGAGCAGTCACCTCTGCAGTTTCTGCCAAAGTCCAGGCTTTATCTCTGCTGTGCTTCGGCACGAGTGTGTGTTCTGTCATGGAAGAGCTGGATGCTGTAAATCGCCGGTGCTCGGGGCAGCGCCATGGACGCGGCCCGGTGCAGCAGCTCGGCCCAGGCCCAACAATGAGGGCTGTAGAGAGCCCTCCCCCACTTCCTTCTTACTTCCCGTTCCTCATTAAAATGTTCTAGTACACGACAGGGAAACCCAAGAATGTCTTACTGTACACTTTCGGTTAGGTATTTTTAATCTTCTCAGACTTGGAATGTGGCAAACTGGAATGAGGAGTCATTTAAAAGGCTCAGCTTGATCGGCAGTTAGTGTTCATGAGGATTCAGGATGAAGAGGAAACTTCATCTTTTAATGAAAATGCTTGAAATTCTTGGGAAGTTGTGTTTGTGTCGAGGGAGGGGATTGATCCCTGAGGGGGCAGGAGATGCCACCTCTCAAAAAGGCACTGCCGGGGTGGGGGTGGGGGGGGAACCCGAGAAATTCAGTACTATTTAGAATTGGAGAGTGCTATTGCCACAGCTGAAATGTCTCACTCTAATCATTAAAGTCAGCCCCAGACCTGCTGCGAGTCTCTGAGACAGAACTGTGGAAGGACAATCTCTGCCCATCTCATGCTTTTTGGTCCAGTGGCTGCGATTTCTCTCCGGGTTCCTGTACCTGAGCAGTTTCCAGGAGGACGCTCACCGGTGGCAGCAGACACAGAGCTCTGAGGAAAATGGGATCACTTAGAACTGCACATTCCCTCATGTTCTCCCTGTGAGCTGATGCAGGGGGTAGGGGGGAAAGTGGTGTCTTCCCTGAGCACCAAGAGCAGTTTTGTTGCAAGAGGCTGCAGGCAGAGCAGGGAGTGCATAATCGTAGTATTTTTTCCTCCACTGTTGAAAGGGGGTGGCTTGAATGGCCTTACCTTTCCCTCCTCACTGAGTTCTAAAATCAGCACAGGCTCCATTGTCCACTGGCACATTTAGTCGTATTAATATCATTACTCCTACAACTATGACCACTACAACTTTTCTGGCTTGCACAAATGTTGAGATCTGTTCACTAGTGGGGATTCTTGGATGGGTGGATGTGACAGAAAAATAAGTTAGTTATTCTCTAACAGACCATGGTTTGAATTACATGCAGTAGGTAATGTTTCAGGGCACACTCTGAATAATGAGGAGAAAACAAACTGTGTTTCCTAGCAGCCTATCTTACTGGTTTATTTGAATATTTGCACAACTGAACAGTGGCATTTGGTGAAAAAGAAAACAACTTAAATAGTGTTCTGGGTTTTTTCTTCTGAATAGATTTATAAGGTGATAAAATCCAGGTGATAAGATGCAATTAAACAGTAAGCATTAGGAGGACATGCAGTGTCCGAGGATAAGGATGTGTATAAATGTGCCAAGGAGCAGAGCACCTGTAACTGGAAAGATGCATTTTTAAAAGAATTTAGAAAGTTAATAAAATTTTTAGATCCTTACAGCTGGTCTTTGCACTGAAGGAGTATCTTATGCTTCACCAAATTGTTTTTTTAATTAAATATGTCCTTTATCAGAAGATCTAGGATTAAAAACAGAGCACAGGTAATTGACTGAGATACTGCTTCACATTTGAATTCTGAAGCAAATACTGTTTCTTGCAAATATTGTTCTTGCACACAGTCCTGCAGTATAACTCATCTGTTTTGTTCACTGCCTGAAGGAAATCAGGCATAAGCTGGAAGSAAAAATCCTTTATGGAGTTTTCAGCATAATTTTTTTAGTGGAATAGAATTACAGTCCCTAAAGCCAAGTAGGTGCAACATCAGATCTGAAAGAGAACTCCAGAAAGGTTAAACAGAATGTGTTCTGAGCTCACMAGAAATTACTACTTATGAAATCTTATGAAAAGCTTTAGAATGGATAGTATTGGCTGGGTTTGTTTCCTTGTATGTTTGGTTTTTAATTTGGTGTTTAAATTTAAAAAACAGGGCTATTCATAATTCATRCAGAAAAAAATCTCATTTGTCTTCTGCTTTTCACCAAGTGTTTTCCAGTTTAGAAAGGGTGACTTGATTGTAATTAAACCAAATGTTAGTGAATAATTCAGTACCTTTTTTCTTAGCCCCCATCCTATTCATTAGTTAGAGCCAAAAGGCTGCAACTTTGAAATAATAATAAATCTTTGGTCAATAATTAGTAATAATTAAAGACTCAAAGCTGTTATAGCATCTAGTTAGGAAGAAAGAAGATTCTGTTTGTGAAATGAAAACTAATAAGGAAAAAAATAATTTCTCTACAACTTAAATATTTCTGAAAATGTAAGCTTTCATACAGTGTACTCCTGGGAATCTGTTTGTAATTTCTTTTGATAAACACAGAGCTAAAATTGGCATCCTTGTAATTTACTTACACTATTAGATAAAAATATGGGGAGAATAATTCATACAGTGAAACTGCATGGTGCAGAGTTGCTTTAAAGCTTTTTTCCTCTTTCTATGAATTATATCACATACATAGTTACATAAATCAGAATGGCACTTTGGGGGCTCTTACAGTGTGAGGTGCTTAAAAGATTAACAAATTTTAAGCAGAAGTCTGATTGTAAAATCAGCCAATATTGGACTATACAGGGAATCTTCTATTTTTTTTCCTGTGTTTCACACAACTCTTCACAAATGTTTAACATGAGAAAAAAAAATCAACATTCTAAGCTAAAAGTAAACTAAAATGAGCAAAAAAATTTACAAATTACATGAAAATCTGTTGACAAACACTGTTCTGTGGTTTTGGGTCTGAGTTACTGCCAGAACTGTAAAGAACTGTTTGGCACTTCCAATGGAGGAAGTTAAAATTACAGTTTTCTGCTGGAGCGGAGTTAGTCTGACAAAAATCTTTAGTCTTGTAGGATTTCCGTGCTTCCGCTGTAACTGAGCCTGGCTCCAGGTGCAGCATGGGAGATGCTCATGAACTTCTGAGGGGAATCCTTCCGTCTCTTCATCACCTCCTTGGTAGTTCTGTGCAGAGAACTGATCTGAGAGGATGAGAACTTACTGAGAAGGACCCACAACCAATGAGAAAGGCAAATGGGGGAGAAAGGAGAACACAAAGATGTTCCCAGGATCCCAAGAGGAAACATTTCTAAATAAATGTAAAAACCTGGTGTGGCCAAGCTGTTGGCTGGTGAGGAGAAATAAAATGGCAGATGGATGTCAATGTGGTCAGGGAGATCACATGGGAATAAAAGCAGACTGATGAGACCTTGTGGGGAGCAGCTCTTCTCTGGGTGAGAACAGTCAACCCACTATCACTGTATACACTGACCTCCTGAATGGGAAGCAAAGAGAGACAAACGACCTTCACAAGTTCCACACAAGCCAGCATGAGTTCTGACAGTGGCCTTCCAGCTTCCTGCCTCAGCAACAAAATACACCTGACAATGGATGTCGGAACTGTTAGAGACATGGCCCTCTCCTATGACAGGTCTCAGGTAAGCAGGAATGATCCCAGCTTACTGTAAAGTTCAAAGGAAAACAGGAACAAATGTTTTCCCACTGTATTTTGGGTCTTTTCTAAGCTAGCTCTTTTTGTAGTCCAGCTTTTGAGTTCTGCTGGGCATTGAGAAGAGTCTATAATTGTGCTGGGTGTTCTTTTTCCCTGAGCAGTTAGTGAGAAGTCAGAAACAGGGCCCTGGGTACAGGCAGTTCAGATTTGCCAGTCTCCTGTGCTCTCCCCTGTATTTGTCAACGTCTGAGTTTCACCAACCATTATGCTGCCCATTTGTCTAGTTCTGTTCCCAGGAAGTTCATCACAGCCTTCTCTTAGAGAGATAAATAATTTTGTCGCCTGCAAATCCTGCTGACCTCATTTTTCTGTTCTACACCTCATTTCTGCCTTTCTGGATAATGAATGAGTGTATTAAGTGCTAACTACAGTCCAGATCCTTGGGACATACTAATATTAACCTCCTACTGAATTGAAAAMTGACAGCCTAATGAATTAAAACTCTTTGCATGAGAGCAACAGTGTTGACAGGGAAAATCAGGATGACTTGTGATTTACTCCTAAACTGAAGAAAAAAACAATCCAAAACTTTGCAAGTGCAAGCACCTGTGATTTTCACTGAATTTAATTACGGGTCTTGGGGAAAAAAAGCTCGGTGAGGAAAAACCAAATTGAATTTAGAAAAGGGGTAAAACCAGCACTGTACTCCTTCTTCCTTTGCTGTTTATGGAATCATTGAACTATAAAACAGTACCTGAAGCATTTTTCTCCATTAAATTACTARAAGTGCCTTGGCTAGAATATCCTTGGAACATCAAAGGTTGTTTAGGTATTTGATCCAGAGGGGACAAGGTAAGCATTTATAGCTAATCAAGCCTGAAGTCAAAGATGAACAAGATGAACCAAACTGATCGCCACTATAGCCATAATCATGCTGGCAGGACATGCTTGCTGCCTTGTCAAAGTCATTTAGATTTTTCTGGATATCAGAAAAAGCCCCACATTTCTTGTGACACTTTGGTATAGTATCTGTAGTGGACATTTCTCAACGCAAAAAATATATTTGGAACAGGCATCACACACACAAAAAATGGCAGTTTCTTAGTGTTCTGCCACTGTTATAAAAACTAATATATTAGAACTTAAATGTGTTATTAACTTCAGCAGAAAGTCTAGAGTTATTCCTGGAACTACAATACTTCAGCATCTAACAAGTGTGTAATTTATACAGCAGTTTTAAAAACTCTTAATTAGTGTCTTCCAAGTACAAATCATCTTGTTTGAACTTTGTCCCAAAGAAGAGGTAGAAGAATACGAAAAATGTTAATGAATATTCACATGCTCTTGAAGTGCACCTCCTTTATGCATGAACATTTTGAGAGACCACATTTTCTTAGCACAAACCTTCACAGAATGTGTGCAGGTGTAATAATGCATTTAATTTAATATTTATTCAACTAAATGTGTTACTAAACTAATAGGCCTTTCCATGGGAAATCATAAAGTTCTTTGGGAAATCTGCCGTGTTTTACTGAAGTTTTCAGTAAGTTTTATCAAAGCAGATTCCTTTACTCACAYTTAAAGAGTTTACAATATGCCTGACCTTCAAAATCACCATCCTGTGCCTCACTGTCTGCAATGACTTTGTCTCAGGGACATTGTATTTACAAATCTGCAGTTTTAAATTCACATCAAAGACAACTTTTTTGCTCCAGAAATCATTCTACTTTCTCAATGTTGAATRTTCCATTCCCCATAGTAACTTGATTAGTAGGTGGCTTACCTGGGAAAGTGGCCCTGGAAGGATTTTAGGAGACAAAACAGAAATCTGAGGGCACCTGAGTGCACTGTGTACACAATCTGTTATATTCTGTGGTGTATTGCAGCAYGCCCTGCTTTTCCACTGACATTCTACTGCAGGAAGTGATGCCTCCTTTGAAGGACTCACTGTGCACGTAACTATTTAGGTTTCTTCAAGGTTGGCAGGAGGAGTTGAATTTTTAGTAGTTATGTATATATTAGAATAAAAAGAAATTATTTTAAATTAAGAAATGCAATTTTACAGTTGAAATGCACACCTAGTGTCTCTGTAGATGGAGAAGTTGGAGATCCTTGTTGTTTAGGTACAGAACCCTCTAGATCACTCCCAGGGCTGAGATAAATTAGATCAGAAGAATTCTACATGAAGAGAATGGGAAAAATAGAAAAGATGATGGGATTTTATACGCTGTCCCATGTTGGTGTTTAATGCATAAAAAAACAGCATACCAAATCAGAAGAGTGTTAATGTTTAAAACAGACTCAGAATTATTATACTTGACTGCCTACTTAAAATTTGTGAGGTGTACATAGCATAATTTGCAACCAAGTAACCTTGAAAAGACCAAATTCACTTTTGTTAGTACTATTAACTAAGTCATTAAACATATTCACATGCCTGCTCGTAAATTGTATTCATTATTTTCCATATTTAAGACTTCTGTGTTCTGCTAAATTTCCCTGGTGTATTTAAAGCAGAAAGAGAGGTTGGGATTTTTGTTTACTTGTCTCATCTTGTGAATTCTCCTCACTTCTGCATTCATTGAGTTGTTGGGTGAATAGCTCATTAATGTGATTTCTATCTGTGTACAAAGGCACAGGGCAGAAGCACTGTTATGTAACAGCTTGAAAAGACACCTATAAATAACCTCCTTTAAAGACCATAAATTCACATTAGAAACGTAGATAAACTCTGAAGTGAAAATCGTTTATTTTTATCTGATGCTGCTATTTCATAGTCTCAATATTATCAGACTCATCCTGCATAAATTAGTGAGGTCTTGGGGTTTTATACCATCTGGAAAAGTCTTGCATATCGAATGGATTTATCCGATAGAACAGGGATCTAAAGAGCTGCCTTTCTCTGTGGGGACTCAATTGTACCTGGTACACACTGGAAAACTCCCAGCAGCATCCCTGGTGGATGAGGCTGTGCAAAGGCAGGCTTGGCTCTTATTTTACCCATTTCCTAAACACAAGTGCTCTTGTTTCAGTAACCTGAAGGAACTCTATCGATTTGAAATATTCCTTCCTTGACACCAGTAACTGCCTGCCTTTATTTTGTACATTTTCTGAATGTATGCCTTCCTTTGGCCTAACACCGTGGAAGGAAAATCCTAGCAGGATAACCAAAATGTTCGGTTTTATAGTTGCCATCAGTCCATCATTACCCCTGTAAAAGCAGTAGTAATGCTGAGAGGGTGTTCTCATAAAACCTTCCAGGGGGGTATGAAGACACAAAAGTCTAATAGAGTAAATTGATCGTGATTACTGGTGGAGAAAGTGATAAGTAACTGAAAAGGGGCTGTTTCTGTACTTTGTAAGCCTCCAATAGCCACTGTGAGGTAATGCAGTGTAATGCCTCCTCTTACGGCTCCATTTCTGTAGGCAGCAGGAGCGACTGAGCAGAGACGTGACCCCGGGSCAGAAGCTCTCTGTGTGCTCCTGGTGGCAGGACCGATGCTGGACGGGCCTTGGGACAGCCGAGGATGGTGGGAGGTGTCCCTGCCCATGGAGGGGGGTGCGATGGGATGGGCTTGAAAGTTGCTCCCAACCCAAACCATTGCGGGATTCTCTGAGTCTTGCTGGCGCTAAGGGACACCAGCTGAAATGCTGTTCCTCTGTTGTTGTTTTTTTGATACCTTTTTATGTATTGGATACTTCGCTTCTTTGACCAAAGTTCCTTTGGTGGAGATGCTTTGCAAGGCTCTGCAGCTATGGGGGTGGAATCGGGAAGCGAATGAAGCAGAAAAAAGCTCACCAATGAAAGCCATTGAGTTAGTCACTTGGGAAATACATGTACTTTGAGCTCAGTGATGGGTAAGACAGGCAAGTGGAGCAGCAGCCTGACAGGGAGGAAGGAAGCTGACCATCTTACCCCGTGATTTTTGCAGGATACTGTTCTGCTCTACAGCATAAACACAGACAGCATCAGTTAAAAAAAGAGGCCCATCACTGTTACTCTGCTCTAAAGTTACAATTCCCAGACCACCTTCTTTGTCAAGTCTATTGACCTGCCCTTTTCATCTCCTCCTCAGCATGGTGTAGGCAACTCCCCATTCTCTTCCCAACCAGAGCTGCATCCCTACCGGAACAGGCATTTCGTTAAACGTCCTATTAGTGCTTGTCAGTGATGCTTCAGCCTTTAAATTAAATATTATTTTATTTGAGAGGTTCAAGAGTCTGATAATGGAGAATGTTTTTCATCATTCTGCTGGGTGAGCCCTGATTCTTTCAGCTTAATGAAACTGTTCTTACAAGTGAATTGTACATAATGCATTCAGCTGCTGAAGCTTCACAGAGCTGGCCCTACACTGTTAACACACAAGTACAGAGATACCTGCAGGGGTTAGGACTGAGCCTGCTTTGAGTCAGCCTCACCCAGTACACTTTAAAATAACCCTCCACACCTCATTGCCTTAGCATTTTGCTGAAGTTTCACCTTCTAAGCTGCATTTATTCAGAGTTGGTTTTGTTGTTTGGTTTTGGGTTGTCTTGCGGGGGAGGGGGAAGGTTCTTTTGTTTTGAAGATTAGTCTTTAAAATATTTTCAATTACTCAGATATTTAAAAATATGATATGCCTGAAATTGAAGCCAGGTGTTTCATGTCCAGATGGTCCTTCATCACTGTGCCATTCAAATACTTCCTTTGCTTGAACAAGGATTTAAAAGTATTTAATTGCCAATAGATCAACTCATAATATATTGATAGACGTTTTTTCTAGCTTCATGAAAAATATATTTCCCCTAGAAATTGATAGATTTTAAAGATTTGATCCGAGTACGTGTCTCTTTGGTTCCTTGGTGGTGTTTTCAGGTCTGTAGACCAAGTGAGTTTGTAAAATCTTTCAGTAATTCTCTCCCTTTCGGTTTCATATTCCAGTAGAAACATTATCAGCACCTGGTGTTTTGTTATTTATTGCATGTATTTTGATTGCCTCTAAAATATCTTGAAATTCTTCCACAAAAGGTTCAGCTTTTTAGGGAACAACTACTTGTTGTTTGCCTATCGTCCTCCTTAAGCAGCTCATTAAAGCACTCCCTCTTACCTCTCTGTAATCGCATACTTTGTGACCAAGACATTTCCATTTGTGTTCTTTATCGACTTACTCAAGTGTACATTGATATGTGTGTAAAATTCCCTCAGATTCCTGGTGTGTGCATCCTGTTCCAATTCTCCAGCACACCGGTAACCCTGAGAGAAGGTGTTAGCACTGTGTCCTGGGAGGGGAGATGTGCTGATTCCTGTGGAACTCAAAGCAGCGTGGAAAGGGAAAGCGGAGCAGTGCAGCAACGCGGCTAAGTCAGCCCCTGATGTCTCAGTGGCTCCCACCCCCGGAGTTAGGGATCCTCACAGAGCACACACTGCACTGGCTGCCTCCCAGCTCACCCTCCTCTGCCCAAAATTAATGCTAGCACAGTGCTGCAATGCATGACTTCCAATTCAAGTGAGCACAAAATTCACTTCGCCATTTTACCATATAATGAACACTGCAGATTTGCTCATCAATGTCTCCTGTCTCACCCTGCTCTTTAAATTGCTCTGTATGCTCTGAAAGATGTGTTGGATGTTTACTTGCAGTACTTCGCTGTCATGTTCCATCAATAAGCTTTAAGGTCCTAACTCCACCTTGCTGGTCCTTATGAAAATGAATCTAAGAAGTATTTGTTACTGGAAAAGTACTATTCCCATATTGAATACTCATCACCAYCACTGCTGATGAGAGAAAGGAAATAAGAGATTGCACACTTTGCTTTTAAAGCTAGGAAGTACTGGGATACAGACATTTCCTCACCTCATTCACAACACAGGATGAAAGATACTCACCATCTACCTCTTATTTACTCAGTTGTAATTGTACTAACTGTAAACAAGTTGTACTGTTCAGTCATGGATGATTTTATCACATTCCTCCCTAATATCCCAGTCTTTACTGAACTTCTTTTCCTAAAATGCCTACAAAGAAAGGTTCCGGCTTGACTGAGAGAAAAAGTAAAGAAAATAAACAACCCTCAGTATTTTGGGGAGCAATTTAAAGTGCAAGGGCTTGATTTGCTAACACCTTTAACATCACACATCTTTCTAAGCCCAGCTCCTACTGACTTAAATTGCAGCTGCAAAGTTCAGCTCTTCTCTAAATCAGACCACACAATTTCATGATGTGCAATCAGAAAATGAGTTATACATGCACACAAGCTGCAGGGAGAAGTGAACTGTCCAGTAGCACACATTCACATTCCTCTGGGATAGAAAGTGAAACAGCATTGCTGAGGTACTGATAAATAAAATATGAGCTGAATAAATAGTGCAAAAAGTGCTCCTACATAAAGAAAATGTCCTGTGTACGTTTACTTGCTTAGAATAAATGAGAACTGGTTAACTTCTGTAATACCACCTAAATTAGATCTGGGTAAACTCTTAGGTGGTGTCCTTGGAAAGCAGCAGTTCTTCTGGGCAGGATTGAACRATCTTTACTCCAAGATGTTCGTGCCCTACCTGAAATCCATTCTCCTGATGCAGACATGTACCATCTCTCTGTCATAGGTAAAGGCAGGCAGATGCTCCACACACGAAGCATCTCTTTTACAGGGAAAGGCTGGGACAACTGGGATTGTTCAGCCTGGAGAAGCTTTGGGGTGACYTAGTTGTGGCCTTTCCTGTACCTTAAGGGGCTGACAAAAATGATGAAGAGAGGTTATTTACAAGGGCTTGGGGTGACAGGAAAATGGAGAATGGCTTCAAACTGAAAGAGGGGTGTTGTTTGAGATTAGATGTTTAGAAGAAATTCCTCCCTGTGAGTGTGGGGAGGCCCTGGCAGCTGCCCCTGGATCCCTGGAAGCGTCCCAGGCCAGGCTGAATGGGACTTGGAGGAGCCTGGGACAGTGGAAAGTGTCCCTGCCCATGGCAGGGGTGGGAGTTGGTGATTTAAGGTCCCTTCCAACCCAAACCATTCTGAGATGCTATGATAACGAAYGAACTGTAGCTTAGCTTAGCTGTTAGCACCAGTGTGCCCGGGAAACATGAAGGGGGCCAGGAAGGTCAATGGCAGCTGGCTTGTTCCAGCACTCGTGTGGCAGCAGGGGCAAGCCAGTGACCGTTCTCCCTCTGCTGGGCTCGGGTGAATCCTGTGTTCAGTTTTGGTACCCCACGACATAACAGAAATTGAGGTGCTGTCCGGGAAAGGGTCTGGAGCACGACTCCTATGAGATGCTTGGGGTTACGGCCCGCAGAAAAGGACGTTTCTCAAACACCCAGCGCCTCGCGGTTGGCGCCGCTGGAGTTCCCCCGCGGGAGGGCGGTGCGGCCCCGGGGGGCGGAGGGAGGCCCTGCCCCCGGGCCGCCTGCCCGGCTCCCGGGCCCGGCGCGCAGCTCCCGCCGCACTTTCGCGCCCCGCACGGWGCCGCCCGCGCGCAGCATGGCTCCCCCCGCGCCCGGGGCGCTGCCTCTCCTCCTCCTCCTCCTCCTGCACCTCGCCGCCTCCTCCAAGCTCAACACGCCCAAGGTGCTGCTCCCTTTCACCCGCGGCACCCGCGTCAACTTCACGCTAGAGGCCAGCGAGGGTTGCTACCGATGGTGAGTGCAGGTGCCGCCGCCCTTTGTCCGTTTTCCCCCCCCGCCGGCACCTGCGGCGGCTCCTCGGCCCGTGGCGGGGTCTGACGGCTCCCCAGGCAGCCGGGCCTTCTCTCACCGCACCGCTTTCACTTCGCTGCGGGTGGGTTTTGGCGGCCCAGCAGTACGGGAGCAGACATGGAGATAATCCCTAAGGGGAAAGGTTGTGGGTTTTTTTGTGCAGTGGGGGTTAAACCCGCTGGAGAGGGGCAGTGTCTGCAGGCCGGGCCCTGAGCAGATGGTCCTCTCTGCTTGTAAAGGAAGCTTCCCGCCATGGCTCCGTGCCCGACATGTGCCTCACGCCCCGTGTGCACCCACCCACACATGTCCACCTGCTTCTCCTTGTACCCCATACCCGGCACCTGCATCTCTCTGTACCCCGCATACACACTCCCCCTGCTTCTCCACGTACCGTGCCCGCTGTGCCTCCGCACACCCCCGCGCACCCACGCTGCTGCCCCGCATACCCGCGCACACACATTGCCACAGTGCCACGCGTGCGCGGACAGTGTCCAGAACTCCAGCTGCTGCTGCCCCTTCCCCTGCTSTAGGCAGAAATGAACAGCTTTGAGCTCAGGGTATGGACATAAAGGAGTCGTAGCTAAGTCGGGAGCGCCACTGCTGCTGTAAGTGTAGGTAACAGCACCCTTATTATTTCATCTGGGGACAGTGAAATCGAGCTTTAAAAGTGAAAGCTTTCCCGGTTTTCTCCGTGTTGAGCAGGTGGATGTACTCCGGGAACTTCCGGCCGGGAGTCCCTTCCTGCCTTGCCCAGCGGGGAGCACTGGATACTGTTAGCACAGGGGCTGAAGGCAAAACCCACAGCCTGTGCACATTTAGAAAGCTCACAGCAGTCTTCATGTTAAACAAATGCTGCCAACTCCTTGTCCTTTCTGTCACGCTCCGGAACGGTAACTTAATCAGTAATGAGCAGGAGGTACCCACCTGAAAAGGAAGCGGCAGTTGAGGCATGTTTAGGATGATATTTCCATATGTACCAGCTGGATGCGTGTAGCAGTTTTCAGTTGTTGTTTTGCATCTGGCAGCTACTGAAATACATGTTAAAGGGCTGCATTTTCATTCTTTGTCATTTCTTTGCTTGGTTRTTCTACATTTCTCATCTCTGGGCTGGGTACAGACCTTTGGTCTGTGACAGTTCACATCTTTGAGGGTGCTTATGCAGAAGAGYAGTAATTCATTTTATCCAGAAGTCAACTAAATGAAAACTACTAGATGAGCTGCTTGTGATCATGTGATTTAATTTTTAATGGACTGCTCTAATGAAAATCTCACAAATGTGGGTTTYTTCTCTTTCTTTACACTAGTTTTTGAAAGGATTTGGTTTGTGAGGTAAAGTACATTGCATAAAGCTAAACCCAAAATACATTAAAGCGCTAGTAAAATCTGGAAGTATAGACTGTTTCCTATTGGCCAGTGAACTGTTACGTGATGCTGGCCTGGCTGCAGCCATTCCTGTGCATGTCAGGTGCTATCCAGCTGTCAGAAGGGTGGAGATCTTTGCTAATCTCACCGAAGTCTACAAATGAAAAGATGTAAGATTTGTTCTCCAGAGGAAAGCCAGATTTGATCCACATTCATATTTCTAATGGGGGTGATTTTTGTGCACTTCAGAGCAGTTTCTATTGGTGCTGTTTGCCAGTATGCAGTGACTCATATCCCTCATGACAGGCTTCAGCATCCTTTTCCATCCTCTCTCTCTCTGCCCTTCAGAGATGAATTTTGGTTTAGAATTAAGGAAGCTACACTTAATTCACCTTCTGTGTGCCATCATTTTCTGTGGCAGGATTGTAAATGGGYGTTTATTCACTTCTGCTTTGCAAGGCCTGGCAGGATGTGGGTTGTGAAACTCAGCGTGTGCTCTGCAAACTCTCCAGAGGAAGCAGGAGCTCTGTATGTGTGACTGAACAACTGCATCTGGGGCTCTGCCCCTCTGCATCCTTGTACCCGCAGGCCTGGACCTTTGGGGGGTTAAAAAGAAATGTATCTGGAGGAGCAGCACAGCCACTAGCCTTCCTGTGCTTCCTGTCAGAAGGAGCTGTTAGTGGAGGGGGGCTGTTGAACTGAACAAGTCAGGAAGTACCAAATGCAATGACTTGCGAAGGAGTGGCTCTTCCTCACATTTGAGAGATATGGTGGGTGTGTTTTCGTGCATGAAAGCAGGGATTTGAGTGGAAATGGTCAGATTYAGGCCTTCTCGTGTCTGGAGAGAGGACTGGGGGTATGTAATATAGGAGRTTGTGGGGTTAGAGGTGGCCTATGAGAGCTGTTCCGGTACAGCAGCATCTGATMGCAAATGACACCTTTTGAAGGCCTGCATTACTCGTCTCAAGCATTCAGAATTCTAAGACAAGTGCCCAATTTCCTGAAAGATCAGTCTGTAGCATGTTATGACCTTATTTTTTTCCAGTTTCCCTTTCAGCCTTCAAGTTGACCTCTGAAAGTAGGATACTTTCAAAGTGATTGTAGTGGTGTCTGAGAATTCCACTGATTCAGAGGGAAAAGATCAAGTTCTATCATCATCCTAGCAGATTGGGAGCAATGGTAAAGTTATAAGCATGGCTCTAAATAATTTTCTGATTTTCAAGATGCTTATGCCTTCTGGAGTTTGGGTTGCCTTTATGTTAAAATTATTTTTGGGGAAAAACTTYGTTTTCAAAGCACACAGTGTTTCCATCTGTAAATATTGTACATGRTACTGTCTTCAGGCATAAAACACAGTTTGTGCAGATATATTTAGCATTTATTTTCTAGCTGTATTTGTCTTTTAATTACCTTAATCCGGAAACTACACCTGAAAGAATGAAAGCATTCAGAAGCAGTAATTTTTCCTTGAAACCTGCCATACCATWAAAACATTTTCACGGGGAGGATGGGAGCACTCACACAAAAAAAACATTTTCTCCCAAGGTACACACCATGGCTGGGTATTTGTAGCAGAAATTATCTGCAGTGTACAAATATGCTTACATATTTCATTATTTCATRRAGTGTAGAATTGAGATACATGGTAAGAACTGGTGGAAGTGGAGTTTATGCCATCTTAATGAAAGGYTTGTGTGTGCTACTKAAGCCCTCACTGAGGAGGTTGTATCGAGGWAATTGCCAYRGGACAGGAGCTGGTGGCAGAGTGGTGTTGGAGCTGTGGGACACAGCTGTGTACCTGTSGTCACAGGTACTTCCAGAGGGCACAAACCCACTGCACAGCACTGCTGCCACAGTGGTTGGCTGGCAAAGCTCATTTTCTAGCTCCTTATGTTGATATGTTCTTGTTGTAAATTGATCTTCCTTCTCTGCGGGATGTATGTGGTGGCATGTGTGCTTTKAAAGATCTGTATCAGCAGTGTTGTTCATTGAGATCTGCTGTTTTGCTCTAAGACCAGTAGTGTCATCCCTGCTAGTCTGGGAGTTGTGTTGTTTTCTGGATCACCTGTTTTACCACCAGTCTAAAAAAAGCCTGTCTGACTCTCCCTGAAAAACATGTTCTCTTAACTTCCATATTATGAAGTGACATCTTAAATAATGTTTGTTATCCCCCTCTCTGCTTCTCATTCTGCATTTCCTTCTTCTAGGGCATTGCAGTGGGTAGCAGGATGTTCTCCTCCTCCTTGAGTCACCTGGCTGTGCTTTCCCAGCCGGCTGCAAGCTCTTGGAAGTGCCAGCACGAGCTCAGAATTGGGCTGAGGTGTCCTTGTTGGTAAAGTGAGAGGGGCTGTGCTGCTGTGGCTCAGGTGTGTGTGTTACCTGAGAGTGCTGGCTCACAACCAGAGCAGGGGGTGCGAGTCTGCAGCAGAGGTGTTCTTCTGACAGAGCCCAGGAGGCACCAGAAATAATGTTGTTTCTCTTAGCTCATGTATCAGTATCAGTACAAGTTTACTGTTGAAAAAAAGCTGTTTCTCAGTCTGAACATCACCTGCCTGCTGAGGCAGGCAGGATTACGGTCTTGTTGATTTTGGGCAACTTTTCACTGCTGAACACCCATGAAATAAATGTTTTAAGACTTTTGCTCATTTTTTAGTGCCAAGAATGACTATATTGTCCCTGGTGTATTGGTCAGTCCTATCTTCCCAAACTCAAGGAAACTTTTATTATCCAGTTTCCTTCTGACTGCATATATGCCCAAATGCCTGATAAGATTCTAAAAGATCAGATCAACTGACAGTCGTTTTGCAGCTCCACAGAGGTGGATTTTTGCTGACTCAGTCAGCTGAGTTTAGTTTGATGAGCTGGCAGAACAGTATAAAACATYGGAGCAATAAGAATCAACAGAAAATTCCCAGGGAGAGAAACAGGAATAGGTGTCTGATCTTTGAACCAAGTGATAAATAAATGAAGTGTAATCTAATGGGGTAATGGGGCAGGGCCTCCCTCCGCCCCCCGGGGCCGCATCGCCCTCCCGCGGGGGAACTCCAGCGGCGCCAACCGCGAGGCGCTGGGTGTTTGAGAAACGTCCTTTTCTGCGGGCCGTAACCCCAAGCATCTCATAGGAGTCGTGCTCCAGTGGTACAGGACAGTGGATAAAGAATRCAGGCCTGTCTTTGGGTAGATGTGTGGATACAATCTTGGCTCATGGCTCTGTGCCTGGGGCCGTGGAGGAGGATGGCATGAAACAGAAATTGGCAGCCTCTTTGCCAAGTRCCATTCGTTCCTCAGCAAGTAGGATTTTACTCTGAGGGAAATACGAATTGGGGACTTCTGTGAGCTTTTTTTCCCTTCCTTCCTCACTCTTCTTTGAAGTGCTTCCTCCTGCCTTGCTGTTTCTTACAGCGCTGGCAGATCCAGAGCTAGTGCCAGAAATGCTTCTCATTGCTGGCTTCTCAGGATCTAATTTTGCCCTCTGACAAGCCCAGCTCTCAATGTCACACACTGACACGCTGCTGAAGAGCTGCTGTAGTTGGCARAGGATATAAATTGCAGTTTTTGTCACTTAAAGCTGAAGTTTCTTTTTCTTGCCCATCCCCAGTAGTGATCCCAGAGTAGTGCTGCAGTAACCTCCAGCCTGGCTGATCAATGCCTTTGCCTCTCTGTGCTTGGCCCTGCATTTACGTAGCTGTAAACAGAACATGCTTTTGATATTGCTGAATGATAGTGGGGCCATCAAATACTTCATATGCTCTGCTGGAAAAAACAGTACTCATTGCCAATTGTTTTTAAATATAAATCCATAGAAAACCAAGCCTCAAAAAGGCTCAACTGAGTAAAATTTTTACTAAAGGAAGACATTCAGCTGATATTCTACCTCTTAAACTACTGCTAGAAGCCAGATAGTGTCTAACCTCAGTTTCTCTGCTGCAGTGACTCGGTTTTAGCTGTAAAAGCTTGAAAGTTCTTTCAAAATTGTGGAGTGTATGTAAGTTTRCAGTTAAAATTTAATTTTTGTTGATCTTTGTTCCTCTCTTTTTCTAATCTGAAGAGTATCCTGCAATTAGATTCAGTTTTACAACGGTGTTATTAGTGCAAACCACAGTGGTTTTGTATTACAATTCATAGCCAGATATTAAAAGAACAAATACAAACCACAGTGAAAACCCCTGTCATACTGTAAACACAATTAGTTCCAGACTGCAAGAATGCAAACCCCTCAAATTAATAACAAAAAAATCTAATGGCAGGGAATATTAAGCAGCGTAAAGAGCTAAACAAAAGTTGATTTAAAATAATATTTATTTAAAAATACCTGCATGCAGACTAAGTCAAATGCACATGCTCAGCTTCCAAAGCCAGCCAGCCAAGTACAGGAAAAGCCTTACTTGTTGTGAATGCTAATGTTGTTTCAAGAGACTTGCTAAATGTTGGAAAACTGTTTGATAGTTGCTGAGAATCACAGGAAGACAACTAATTACTCACTTTTAATCTCTAAAAAAATCTTCTAAGTTTTTAGAGTAAAGCTAAGTGTGCTACTAATACAGAAAATKATACTATTTTAGAAACAGTATAAACCCTACTATAAAAAATATGCACATATCTGTGTACATTGTTTAGCTATATCGAATAGATAGAAACAAACAATTTTCAGGTTTAGGCTTCTAATTGGTGTTTAAATTGCCCATTGCATACTACTGTGGGCTGTTTTTCCCTTGATCAGGTAAAATACTTTTAGGTTCTGGGTCAGCAGTTGGTACTGTTGTTTCAAAATCTTCTAAAACTTCCTTATGTAAGCAAAATACTGTTGGGAGCTTAAGGCTAGAAACAGGATTTGGAATTTTACCGCGGTGGCTGCAAGCAGAGGTCTCTGCTCACCTGGGCTGCAGCTGTTAACTCTCAGATAATTTATTGTGGTGTGATTTGTTATTTTTTCAATAGATACCATTTTAGTTAAGGAGTTTTAGTTTTTTGTTGGTGTGGATTTGTTGGTTGTGCCAGTAAGAGAAGGAGGTAAAACGTATGTCTGGGGATTCAGGCATACATGACACTGCTGTTTGTTTGGAGCTCTCATCCTGCTCCTTGCTGAGCTAGAGGATTTTCCCCACACATCCCAGGTAGGCATTTTTGTACATCCTCCAGAAAAAAAAAGTCCAAACCCATCCAGCTTCCCCATCTTTACCAGGAGGGGTCCAGTGYCTGGTTTAGATTGCATTTACCAGATAGTGCAGCGTTTTCATCAGAGCTGCTCTCGTTATCCGGAGAAGCAATTCCCAAGCAGCTTTTCACCCATCTGTGCTTGCTTTCATTGTTTTAATCCTTCAAAGGCCCCTTGTGAGCGGCTCCCGGGCACACAGCCGGGGCTCTTTCGGGGCTGGGTGCCGGTGCTGCCTCTGTGTCTCCGTGCCCGGCTCCAGGCTGTGAGCTCCGGGGAGGAGCAGCGGGAGCGGCTCTGGCACGGCCCGGGCACAGGGCTAGCAAGGGCTTTGGCTGCTGGAACATTTCACTGGCTCTGCAGTTAGCCCTCAGATGTGTATTGCTGCTAGCTCAGATTTACTTTCAAGAAGCTTGGTTTTAACTCTTCAACTTTGGTTGTTGTTTTATCTTGAAGTTTTTGGCGCAGTGGAAGGGAGAGCTGGGCTCCGCTCTATAATGCCCTGGCCTGCTCCATGGGTTTAGGGAAGGTGGTTTGATTGCATGGTGAAAGGGAGAGAATGCTGAGCTTGCCTGTCCCGCCTCTGGCCTGGGCTTTCCCTGTCCTCAGCCTGCGCTTGCCTGGGGTCCTCGAGGAGCTGCTGCCATCCGGCTCTTCCCAAAGTCATCTGCTGACTGCGCAGCACGGCCCAGTGAACTGCTCGGCCGGCTTGGGAGGCGGAGCTGTGATCTGTGTGCTGACACCATCCCACCCCCTGCAGGTCTTCCACGCGGCCGGAGGTGGCGAGCATCGAGCCGCTGGGGCAGGAGGGCTGCCGCTGCTCGCAGAGAGCGCTGGTGCAGGCGCGCTCCGCGCAGCCCACGCGYCTCACCGCCATCATCTCTGCCGAGGACACGCGTGAGTGAGCAACCACTGCTTCTGCAGGGCATCCTGCATCCTCCGCCAGCAGAGCGGAGATACAGAGCTGCACGGGCAAATTTCAGCTCCTGTGCACAGTCATTTTAGACTTCCCGTGGGTGGGGGTTTTAACTTCTGTTTGCCTCAGATAAGTATAAATGATTTTAATGATACATCCCTGAAAAAGGTAATTCTTAAACCCTGCTGCCCCTCAAAATCCACAAATAGAGGGGGTGACKGAAACATAAAAAAGTATTCAATAAAAATGACTAATGCAAACTCAGATACTCTGTATTTGAAAAAGCTGGAAGTTTCTTTAGTGTCTGTCATCCAGTATACCTGGTTAGTTTTTATAGTGACAGAGAAGCAAAACCAGATGGCCAATTAAATGCTGTGGAGTCACTAAGTGAAGGAGTTTATGGGAGTTTATTTCTGTGGGTAAAAGTCATTAATTTCTCTGGGACATGAGAGCACTGTAGTAACTCTGCATAAGCACTCATAGACAGCACCTGTAGCTGTCAGTGCAGATGGAAAYCAGAGTTTCTGCAGACCTGTTCTGCAGTTTCCTGAGCAAGGGAACTGCTTTACTTGCTTTCTGAGCCACARTTTGACCCCGAGTGTCTTCATCGAGGTCACGACCAAGTTTTGGTTCCTTCAGTGTCTTGTGTCACTGACTAAATTTGAGGTGCATCTTGACTTATCATTGTTCTTGATGAGCACATTGTGATTTCTTGTGCTCTTTCTGATGTCTCTTCAAGTGACTGGACAGGTGCTTCGCTGTGATGCCATTGTTGATTTGATTCATGGCATTCAAGTTGTGTCCACAACGAGAGAGCTCTACCTTGAGGATTCACCACTGGAGCTCAAAATTCATGCTTTGGATTCRGAGGGTAAGAGAACTGCTTGTAGGAGATTAAATAAATATAGAAAGTTCTAACTGTCTGGTACATGCACTGGCTTTATTTGTCACACAGTTGATAGTTTGAAGCCAGGTGGAGAATTTTAAGGAGATTCTCTGGAAAGCACATTGTGAAGTTGTCCTTTTTTTCTTTTTTTTTCTGCTGAAGTAGCTGAAGTAGTCTAGAGAATTTTGCAAAAGGATGTTTTTGTGACCAGTCAGGTATCCAACAGGAAGTTCAGAGGTGATGTTTGAGACCAGTCACCTATTGCTCAGTCTGTTAATTACTACAAACACTAAGTTCTGGGAGGCACCACTTAGGCTCATTAGAGTCAGCGCATTTGGGCTGAACGCATTACTATTTAATAGGAGAAGAAAACTTTTGCTTTTTGTAGTCTGTAGCATCTGAAAAAGGRCCATGATCTGGTAAGAATTCCATGCTTTCGACAATCAAGTTTTGTGCACACATAACACACCAAGCAAGGGATTTTTAGGACAACTACTAAAAGGAAGTAATGTGTCAAGCATCCATAAAAGGTTGAACTAATTGCTTTTGGTACTTACTGAGTCCATCCCACCTGTGTTTGTAAAGCATGAATGCCAGCTGAAGTATGGTGATTAATAATGAAAAGTAAATCTGTTTTTATCCTATGTGTACTGCTGGATTTGTGGCTTGGTGTTTGTGTAAACTCAGGGTGCTTCATGGTTCTTGTAGGAATAGAACAGAGAAATTTCCCAGGGAAATAAGTCACGGTTTATGTTCCAGTAAGACTCTATATTTGTTCTTTATATTCTGTTTTAATTTGGTTGTTTGATTTGTAGGAAACACTTTCAGCACTTTGGCAGGGTTGGTGTTTGACTGGACGGTGGTGAAGGACCCAGAGGCCGATGGCTTCTCAGACTCGCACAACGCTCTACGGTAAAGTCATTTCCTCTGGTCTCAAAAGTCTGTTCAGTCTGCTGTGTGAAAATACTTCCCCACATTTGAGCAGTTTACTGAACTAGTGCTTAAAACTGTAATGTTAAGGGTCAGTTGTTTCAGGTTGGGCTTTTTTAAGTGTCTATCTACTTGACAGCCTGGGCACTTTGATCACTTTTTTAGTTGAACTGATAGTGAGCAGCTCTGGTAGCTCTGATGCAATCATTAGAAATAAACAGATGCAGTTGTTGATCTTGCTGAAACATCTCATGCAAAAGGAAGATTTATCAGTATGATTATCTCAGGATTTCAGCAGAGTTTTATTCTTAGCTTTTTAAGGAAAAGAAGTCCCCTTCCATTTCAGAAAGGAGCTCTGCAAATCTGAAGAGTTTTGGGTATCAGTGGGCATTTAGTTTTTGTGGTGAAATAGGATGATTCCTTGTGGGGAAACCAGCTCTCCTGCAGAGCAGAAAGGTTAACAGCCAACTTCTATCCTCAAACCAATACTCCAAATACACTACAGGTGAAGTGGGGGGAGCAAGCAAGACTTTGCTACGGGCAAATACAAACTGATTTTGCAGCCTTAGAGAAGCAGCAACAGCTGGGGAAAGCCTGTTAAGCCCAAAATACACCTGAAGCTGCAGGTACAAATGAGAGCCAGAATGAATGGCTTAGTGGGACTGGATATCACAAGTCCTTGTACATATGGAGCTTTTTCTTTCAATATAAGTATTTGCTGATGTGAATTTAACCAAACTAATATTGATATATGYTCTACTGTTAGCATAAAAATGTTCTGCAAGTGATACAGCCTAGTAAAATAAATCAAAATTGTCATGAATATGTTAAAATCCATAACTGTTCTCCATATGGCTCTACTGGTTTTACTGTGAAAGTGCACATGAAACTCACATGATGTGCATGCAGAAGGTGACACCCTGGAAAACATGCTCCTCTTCCCAAAATTTCCTGTCATTTGCCCATTCRTGGCAAATTCCTTCCCCCTCTTTTGCCACTTTTCACTGAAGTTTCTAACAGTTACTACAAGTCTTCTGCTTGTAGATAATTTTCTTAGTAATTTATTAAGTACATCCTGGCTTCTTGAGAGAGGTCAGAGTAACGTTCTGGGTTTGTTGTGYTGTTGCTTTTATAAATGTCAGCTTTGGGTCTTGCACATCAGTTCTTCTACAATATAGAGAGTTTTTGCARTTTCACCTACTGAACAAACTGGAGGGGTCATTGTAGACAACATGTGCAGTCTCCTGATAGCTCACAAGCAAGCTTCAGACAAACTTATCTGTCASAGAAATTAGCCTCAAAGAATGAGTAAAATTAGGATATCTGGTCCCAGGCAAACATCTTACATTTGCTTAAAAATGGAAATGGCTGGGAATAGATGCTGGTGGTGTTTCTCTGTGGGTTTACAAACATTGGTTAACAATTTTCTATTCACTTTTTGATTCACCTTTYAGTATACTCAAGTTCTTAGAATCCACTTACATCCCACCTTCGTATATATTGGAAATGGAAAAAGTTGCCAAGCAAGGAGATACCATTCTGGTGTCTGGAATGAAAACAGGGAGTTCTAAATTAAAGGCAAGACTTCAGGAAAGCATCTATAAGGTAAGATTTCTGAGTATTGGAAGATGGATTTCTGAATGAGCATCTGTCTCAGGTTTTTCTGTATTCTCCAAAATGATCTTCATACAGACATGGCTTTTTTTTTCTTCATTCTTGCACTGTGTGCACAGAGCAGATCTCTGTACCATTCACTGTCCCTTGCATTGCCCTGTTGAGACAAAATTCGAGATGAAAATTAAGACCCAATTGTAGCAAGTAATGTTTTTCACTTCTAGATTTCCCTTGGAGTTCCTGTTGCATGGTCTCTTTCAAAAAATTTAATGTGGTTACTTTTCTTTGCCCCACTGTCAACAGGATGTACACCCTGCAGAAGTCAGATTGCTTATTTTGGAAAACATCCTTTTAAACCCAGTATATGATATTTATCTTCTGGTAGGAACATCAATTCAGTACAGAGTTCAGAAACTGAGGCAAGGGAAGATCACAGGTTTGTTCTGTTCTCTTTCATTTTTATTTTTTAATGCTTTGTGTGAATTTTTAACTGCTGAGAAATTTTTAATTGTATTTAAACTGCTTTGTTAATGTTTAATACTGTTTTCCTAAGGCACACAGTGGTASAGATGTTTAGTTCTTTCAGTCAAAAAAGATTGTGACTTAGGAATATACTCTTGCAGATTTGTCAAGGATGTAAAGATAAGGGTAGCTTGAAATAGGAGCTAACACTGTCATTTTAGATGTTGACAGTCACTAAGGAACTGACTGACTTTCTTACTTAAATCAAACTAAGATTAATAACTTTTCTAACAGAAAATGTTATATTGGCAAATGGATTTGCTCCACGAAGTTCTGTATAAGCCTTTATAAATGTGGGTTATCTGGCTTTATGCCCATTTCAAAATGCAGTGCCTTGAGTTTTCTTTCCTTTCTCTTTTTTTCCTTTTTTCCCCTTTTCTCTTTTTTCTTTTCTTCTGAAGCTGGAAATCAGTTGAATGTTAGGTCTATGTAGTGAGATATTAGTTGGGAATTGCAGTTTCACAGACAGTAAATTTGCCAAGAAGCTCATTTTTTGTGTGTGTGTTGATGTGATGACAGAAGTGCTATTTTTACAAGACACTAAAAATACCAATTTAATATGTGCACTAGGCATCAATAAAAAATAACCAGCAATAATTAGCAGCAGCCAAACACTGCTACACCTGCTTRTATTGTTCCATATGTTTTGTTTCACCTGCAGAGATAGCGATGCCATCAGAGCAGTACGAGCTGCAGCTCCAGAACAGCATCCTGCATCCCAAGGGAGATCCCTCCCGGCCCGTTGCGGAGCTGGACCAGGCAACATCCACTGTGACTGCACTGCAGCAGGGCCAAACCAACCTCATCCTGGTGCACAAGAGTATCCTTCCTCAGGAGGGCTTCTCCAGCCACCACACTGTGGCAGGAGACAAGCTTTCCACCCTTTGCAAGACAGAAAGATGAAGTTATCCTCATTTGTACCAAGAGTCTGGAGCAATGGTGGAGCCATGGRAAGCAGCACTGCTCTGAATTCAGTCTCAGCAGAGCTGTTTGATSCCTTGGAATGTTTTAACAAATTAGGTTGGCAAAAGATCACATAAATCATGTCTGTTCCCCTCAGTCACTGTAGAAATGTGATGGGGCTTTATTTAATTTTTATATGTCAATCATTACATTCTCTTGTGAGATCTCTCCAAAGTGCTCAGCATCTTGCACTGAAATGGGGGTAATGTTTATTTGCAGTGTACAATTAGCTTTAAAATAGCAGAAGAGGCATGAGGAGTGCCAGGAAAATGCTGATCTTGACTTGACTTGTACTGAACCTGTGTGTTCCTTGACTGAGCCCTCAGGTATCCGCATGCAGGGAGTGTCCAGGCTGCCCAACAGCACTGTCTATGTGGTACCTCCTGCATATTTGGGTTGGTACTGCTGTAATCTTCCTGACTGCTTCATGCAATTTCTGGCCTTGTTTCTGTGATTTTCATGATCTATCTCCATGCTCCCATTTATTGTTAGTTTTCACAGAAAAGTAATTTTATTCATAAAAATAGCTCAACGTGAAATAGATTTTATGTATTTTC
Organism: Alauda arvensis; assembly: GCA_902810485.1. Classification (NCBI taxonomy): domain Eukaryota; kingdom Metazoa; phylum Chordata; class Aves; order Passeriformes; family Alaudidae; genus Alauda; species Alauda arvensis. The sequence continues at coordinate 65,173 of CADDXX010000595.1, forward strand.
TTCTGTCTCTGTAGTCAGCAGTCTAAAATAATGAATGTTCATCTGCAGAGTGTGGGCATCAGAAGCAAATGCTTTTCTCCATTAGATAAAGAGGCTGTTGGTTTGTGCTGTTCAATATTTCCTGTTTTGCAGGATTTACAGTTCATCCAGGTGACAGATGGGTCCTGGAAACTGGCAGACTTTATGAAATTACGATTGACGTGTATGATAAATCAAGCAATAAGGTGTATTTATCTGATGTAAGTTGAAATGTTTAGATACTTTCCAGTGACTGTCTCCCAAATCCTGAGTTGCTTTGGAATTATTTGAGTGGTTTTTTATTTACATTGAGACAGGACAGTGCAAAGCACGTTGGTTCTTGCCTTTTCATTTTTTTCATTTGTTGTGTTGTTTTTACTTTTTAAAAATAAAGCCCTCTGGGTGATTMATGTGAAATTATTGGAGTCTTAAATGCTGTAGAAAAAAATGGAAGTTGGACAATGTCCTTCAGGTTSGATGGGGCTTGGAGCAACCTTAAATCATCCAGTGCCACCCCTGCCATGGRCAGGGACACCTTCCATTGTCCCAGGCTGCTCCCACCCCCATTCAGCCTGGCCTGGGACGCTGCCAGGGATCCAGGGGCAGCCACAGCTGYTCTGGGCACTCTGTGCCAGGGCYTGCCCACCCTCACAGGGAAGAGCTTCATCCTAAATTCTGTGTACTAGGTACCAAATATACATAGTATATTTGTAGTTCTTAAAAAATTACAAMTGAAACTAAATTTAAATAGTTGAGTTGCAACAAGAAAGAATTTATTAAATTATTGCTTTTCACAATATTGGAGCTATGAGAATGTAGTTTTGTTTGCCTATAATTGCTTTTTGTGATACAGATAGGAGTTTGAGCTAGAGCTCAGTCATGTGTTGTTAGGCAGTATATTTATGTGTTTTTCTTTGTTGAAGAGGAAACAATTAGAAAAATACTGTAAAATATGAGTTACTTAGTGGTATAGATATGGGTACTTCCRTGTTAAATTACATGTTGCTGATAATTAAAAAAAACAACTTTCTGTGGAGTTAAAGTTGAGTCTAAAGGTAAAATCTGACTGAAAGACTGAAACTTCTGTAGGGAAAGTTTTAATCAGTTTCARCAAGGTATCTCTGAACCATGTTATTAAACAGTGGTTTGCTCACTGACTTGATGTTGTATATTTAGGGCTTTCTGTCCTCTATTGATGTCAGTTACTGTGGCAATTTGTATTTCATGTTTTGGTTTTAGAACATCAGAATTACTACAGAGCTGTCCAAGGAATACTTTGACGTGCTGCACTCCTCTCTGAATGGATCCTATCATTATGTGATGGCAGTCAAGGCGGGTCAGACCACGATTGATGCTGCACTGACATCAGTAGTTGATCAGGTGTGTTTTTGTGACAACTCCTCTCTGCTTCGCTGGTGGACCTAAAGATAATTGAGCTGTGCCATTGTGACTTCCTAGCAAAAGGAAACCTAAGAATTACATGGGTCTGAGCTGTCTTTGTTTGAACAGATTAAGAACCAAATTCTAAAATCCTTTCTTTATGAAAACTGTCAATTGAGTCAACAGAGAATTTGCTTAAATAAAGACTGGGATTTTGCTCCTGAGCATGTGGCAAAGTCCTGTTAAGGCAGTGGTGCACAGCACTGATTTCTTTTCTCATGGCAGATCCTTTTGCTGGGCAAGGGGCCTCTCACAGGCTGAGGGAATTTTACTCTTTATTGTGGTAGGATCATCACTCTCATACCCTGGCCTTGTTCTGCAGTCAGTTACATTGGGGAAGTTTGCTATCAGTTGGTAAGTGACCTTAAACTCTGGAATGACAATCTGCCAAATGTATCAGCCTGCACATTTCTCCAAATTAATATTCATTAACTTTCTGCTGGTTGGGCAGGCTGCTGAATGTGTGGCTAACTAGGGCACGTGGTGTGGAAGTGAGTTGCTTTTGCTTGAAAATTCAACACTTCAACCCATTTGCTGTGAAATCATTTTAGTGATTCCTTGAGCAGGGTTTAGTAGCTCCTTGAATCTGATAAGACATGGTCATTCTCTGTGTCAGAGATGTTCTCTTCCATGGAAATGCATCCCCTGAGAGCTGTTTTGCCCTCAGAACTGCAGTAGCAGTGTGTTGTGCCAGAGGGTTGTGGCACTGCAGTAACAGCAGAGCTCTGAAGGCCAGTGTTTGGGGGAGCTGAGCAGGCTGAATTTAGGGTCAGTGTTTGGGGTCTTTCAGGCTGAATTTTGTACACAGGGGGATGAGCAGAGAGTAAATATAGGTGTTGAGCCTCCAGATTGGCTCTCCAAATGAGGTTTCAGAATAGGAGCAGTGAAAGAGTGTATTTCTTCTTGCTGTTTGCCTTTTAACCTAACACGGTCACCTGGATCTTCATAGCAATAGCAGTCATTTAACACAGTGGCACACCATGCTGCCACGAGCTGCTTGCTCACAAGGAACTCTGTTCATAAGTGATCCTAAATAGTTTTCCTTCCTCTCAGAGGTGTTTCCAAGGACTTGTCTGTACATAAGGACTAAACATTAACTCTGGGAAGCTCTGTGGTGCCATTTCTAACTCTGTGCTTTTGCACTTTGCAGGATGGAGGTGTTCATACCTTACCAGTTCCAGTGCAAAACCAGCAGGATGTGGAGATCTACGTTCCAATATTTCTTTTACCCAGCATTCTGATGTTTCCTTGGCAGCCAAAAGCAGGAGTCTACCAGTACACCATCCAGGTATGCCATAGAAGTGCCCAGCTGYAGGGAGTGTTGCTCAGGCAGGCACACGGAGGCCTGACACCACTGAGGTGGGGTTGATTTTGGATATTTCAGGCACGGTGGCATCCCAAATGTAATTTGGAGGAACTTCATGGRAGTTAGCTACAGGAACTAATACACAGTTTAAAAAAAGCACCAAGAAACCAAMAAATGTGAAAACCCCACTGACTTCTACCTCTTGTCTTCCCTTTCTCTCTTGCTCATGCATGCACCTGGCACCTATACCTGGAGTGGTTTGGAATTCCAGGAAGCATCCTATATCCAAAGCTCCACAGCAGTCATTAGAGGCTGCCCTTTGCTGGCAAGGATGGGAAGTATGAATGGGAGTGTGAAGTGACTGCAAAAAGGGCATGACAAGATTAATTAGCAGCACTCTACCAGCCTAGGACATCAGTATTCTTCACTGGCCACACACCTCCTSGTGCTCCTAATACAAAGTTCCATGGAGGCAAAGGCCACAGCTCATTTACAGAAGGGATGATTTCCATGTTTTTTAGGTGTGTCTTTGCTCCCAAGCTGTCAGTTTTTCCTTAAGCTTCACAAAGCAAATGGTTTGTGTTCCAGTATCTCCAGCCTAAGTAAGGAAAAGAAAGTTCTGCTTTCTCAGCCCAAACTCTTACCCTAGGCCAGTGATACTCAGACCCTGCACTAAATGTTAGATGCACAGTTCCTGCCTCTCCYTTTCAGCATGAAGTAGTGCTCAGTTTTGGATGTGTTTTAAGTAAATTGTATCCAAGTAGTCAGCAGGACACATGGTACCTGGCTCTTCTCCCAGGATGAGGGACAGGATGAGAGGAGACAGTCACACTTAGATTGGATATTAGACAAAATTTCTTCAAAGAAAGAGTTGTCAAGTGCTGGCACRGCCCGCCTGGGGCAGTGGAAGAGTCACCATCCCTGGAASTGCTCAAAAATTRTGAGGGTGTGGCACCTGTGGATGTAGTTCAGTGGTGGACTTGATAATCTCAGAGGTCTTTTTCAGCCTTACTGATTCAGTGACTCCATGGAGAGAACTACATTCTCCAGTGTAAATCTAAAGGAAACTTTGTTAAGACCTGCATCTCTACTTGTGTGTTGGTTTACTTCGTGCTATTCCTGACCACACCAGCAGAGTGTGGTAAAAATTCTTAGTACAAATCTACATTTTCAGTACTTCATCATAATTCTGCTGGAATTTTCCCAGTAAGGGAAAGGAAATGTGTTTTTTTTTCCTGCCTCTCTCACAGTTCTATTCTTACCTCACCTTATCCTGCATATATAATGAAGTGTCTCACTAGAGAACATTCCTTCATGGTACTGCAATAATTGTGTCACTATTCTTACTTTACTCTGATTTTTTTCAATAAAAACATAGAAACTTTTTTCTCCCAAGCTTCAAATTTTGCTGAAACTGAGACCTTTCTTCTGGTCTCTCCATCCCACAATCCCAGTGGTTGTCAACAGCACACAAACAGCTCAACTGTTCCTGCCTCTACATCAGAGTTTGCCTCCCACTCCATAGCTTCAGTCAGACTATTTCAAATGGGTGAATAAAGTTTTTCTGAAAATAAATCGAAAGAGATTTTTGGATGTAGCCAAATTCTGTTTATAGCTGGAGTAACTCCCTCCAGATGGTACTGGAATGCCTGGCAGGTTTTCCTTTGTCATCTCTCTGGTTTGTTGGGGGTTGCTTTGTTGATATTTTTGCTAATGAGATGATTTCTGTTGCCTTCCTTCAGTCCCTGCACGGGAGGTGCAGTGCCAGCTGTGTGAAGCTGAGCATGTGGAGGTTCCTGGGGAGAGCATCACTCACAGGGAGCAGTGTGGAGCTCCCTGCCAGGCTGTGGGTAATGATCAGGCTGCAGGGGAAGCTGCTGTGCTCTTCCTCTCCTCMGTGCAGACTGACTGCCAGACAAGGAAAATGTAGTGAGGGTCTGGGTTTTATGGCAAGGATGTGAGACTTGATTCAGTTATTAAGAATTGGGTATTTCTGTTTTATGTTTTCTGCTCATCTCTGTGTTTCAGCTAAAATACCTTTACAAATATGCTGAACTCTTGCATTCTTTTAGCCTTCCTTACCACATCCCATGCATCTCCTGTGACACACCACTACCTATTTATTCACTTCTCTRTGTCCTTCTGTAATCAGGCTGTGCACGTGCTCAGAGGAAGGAAGAAGGGAAATKACCCTCCTCTTMATTTTCTTTTTATTCTCTTTTCCTGGTAAAAATTACTAGCTAAGCTCCTGCATAATTTAGATTTATTTGTTTTCCACACTGTCCCTCTAAGACAAGATTTATCACTTTGTTCATTTTTAATTATGAAATARGTTCAAGGAAATGCTGAGGAAGTTAAAGAAATTAAAACAATGWACGTAAAAAGATTGCTCAGTGTTTTACTCTGATGGAACTTTTGACATTTATTGTGGAGTGTGAAAGAAGCTGAGTGAAGGGTAGCAATCTTCTCATCTCTCTCTTATTTCATCTTGCTTATTAAGTTCTGAGGTATTATTTTATTTGTATGTCCCATTCTCAGTGCATTCCTGGTTTTCATGCAGGATCTCCAAAGGCAAGATATCCAAAGCTGTGAAGTGTGAGAACCATGTACTTGATGAAATGTTTGAAAGATTTTTCCCTGTCTATTCCAGGCTCAGGGTGGAAGTGGCAATTTCAGCTGGTCCTCTTCTAACCAGGCAGTAGCCACAGTGACAGTCAAAGGAGTAATGACCACTGGGRGTGATGCTGGGGTCAGCATTATTCAGGCATTCGATGTTCGGAATCCGTTGCATTATGGAGAAATGAAGGTAAGAGATTTGCTTTTCAGTGATAGTTCTTGAATATGGTTTTGGAAACAGCGAAGGAGATGAGAATGCCATGGGCATTCCCCTTCCAATTCCTGCCCTGTGGCAGGTTGATTAGTTTCAGTTTRTACTTTAGGGAATCCAACACTGTCCAGTGCATTACCTTTACTCCAGTTTTTGCCCCTTCCTGATTTCCTTGGCAAGTCTTTTTCCTTGTTGGAAGTTTTCAGTGCAAGAAGGAAATGGTAATTGATGCCTGGCCACCTAAGCAGACAAGCCAAACTAAAAATTCATTCGGTAGGGTGATAGGTAGGTGTTCTCCCTTGATATCGAAGGGTGACAGTTGTTAGCAGGGTGTGCAAGGCAGTTTCTGTCTGGAGAAGTAACTGAAGTGAGAACAGTGCTGCAGACTGTGCTCACTTCAGTTACCCAGGATAACTGCCTACACTTCAGATACCTAGGCTGACCAAGAAAAAACAGTATTTCAGGAAAATTAGGAGAAAATGTCAATGAAAAACACAGCTCCCAACAGGGATTTTGTGGTGTCTCTGCAGACTATCCCCTGTTCTTAGGTCATGGTGGTCAATGTGTGGAGTGAAGAGAATGCAGGAACAGTATATCTTGTGACCCCAAAGAGAGGGGTGTGACATGAATTAAAATCTGTTCAGAATTTAGCTTGAACACATGCTCTGAAATAATTCTCTGGACAACCCAGGATGCTGCTTTTTAGCAGTGCAACAGTTAGCAGCCAGAGACACAGGAATGAAGATTTTTTTCAGCTAAAACTTCTTGTCCTCAAACATAAGTCAGAGCCAGAAGACAGAAAGAAACCTTCTGTCCATGTGAGCTTTCAGAGCAGTGTATTGCACAATCTGAATAGGTTATTTTTGAATGCCTTTGTTCCTCTGTTTGGAGCTGCTTTCTTTGTGGAGCAGCTCTTCGGAGTTCTGTTTACTGATCTCAGTGAACAAGTTTTTAGTAGTAGTAGTTTTAGGAGTAGTTAGTCCACACAGATTACAGCTTTAACTCTGTACCATATGGTTTGGTATCCTGAAGCCAGTTGCAGAAGATTAAGCAGTTAAGATAGTGCAAATAAAAGCTTTGATCACAGTGATTGTTATGAAATCTGTGGTCAGTTTGAGGTGGGTTCTTTAGTGGATGCTAAACCTCTCTCAGCTGGTGATGGTACCTCCTGGAAATAGCACACTTCAAAGTCTATACAGCAGAAGAGAGAATTAGAGCAGTAAAAGGAAGGCTCAGCAAGCTGCTGTGGGCCTGGGCTGGTGAGGGAGCAGAGCACTGGCTCACAGCTGTCCTTGTTCTCTCCCTGCTGCAGGTGTATGTGAGTGAGCCTGCTGCCATGGAGTTTGCTCCCTGCCAGGTGGAAGCACACGTGGGGCAGGTGCTGGAGCTGCCCCTGAGGATCCATGGCAGGACTGGTGGTGATGGGGCTGAGCTGGTGCTCCTGAGCGACTGCTCACACCTGGAGCTCGCCGTGGAGCTGGAGAACCCTGCCCTGTTCAGCCCACTTGAAGGTGCTTTAACTYCCTCCCTGCTCTGGAAGTTAAATTGGTGACAGGTGCTACCAAGTCACACCTCTCCCTTAAATCACTGATTCATGGCTCTGTACAGTATCTCCACAAAATTGCCAAACTTCAGAGGGGAGGGGATCCAGGTAGATTTATTCTGAGGATATATTTTCTTTATTATGCAGAATGGTTTGGGTTGGAGAGGCCTTAAAAGCTCATTCAGTCCCACCCCCTGCCATGGGCAGGGACACCTCCCACTGTCCCAGGCTGCTCCAAGCCCTGTCCAACCTGGCCTTGGACACTTCCAGGGATCCAGAGGCAGCCACAGCTTCTCTGSGCACCCTGTGCCAGAGCTTCCCCACCCTCCYAGCTAWGAGTTCTTTCCCAGTATCCCATCTAAACCATCCCTCTTTCAGTTTGAAGCCACCCCCCCTTGTCCTGTCCCTACATGTCCTTGTAAAAAGTCCTCTTCATCTTTCTGRTAGGCTCCCTTCAAACAGCCATGTTGAATTTGATGAACATGCCTGGGCATTTCTTTGCAAATAAGCTCTTGTATATTTTTCATTTATCTGACAGGAAGACTTAAGCCAACAGCTGATTTTTGCAGTGGAGTGAGAGTGAAGGCTGAATTTCAGGGSTACACCAGGCTGGTGGTTGTGTACAGCCACGGACACGTGCGCCTCAGTGCCAGCATCACCATCGCCGCTCATCTGCCACTGAGAGTGAGTCTGCTTCCTCTGCTCCTGGAGCAGTCCAGCACTGAAACACCTTCACGTGRCAGGGAGCAGGTTATGTAAGGAATAGGTCTGAAAACCCAAGGTGGGTGGGTTTACATTCCACTGCTGGCTGGTTCAGTGAAGAAAATAAGAACAAAGCTGAGTTCAGGGTCAATGGATGGAAATACAGAATACTGCTTTATTGCCTCACTTGAAGAGGCCTAGCACTGAGTGCAGGCTGAAGTCYGAGTATTTGACTGTAGCTTTCCCCCAATATGGAGAAAATGTTAGTGCAAATCCTACAAGTTTGTGGTTATAATGATGTAATATGATGTTGTGAAATACAGACTGGGAGTGGTTTTTGTGTACTAAATGTCAGGTTAATTGCTGTGGAGCTGAACAGCACAGGCTGTCCCAGAGATGCACATTGCTGCAGAATTTGTTAAAAAGGTTTGAAGTAAAACTTGTGTAGGAGAATAATTACATACACAGAACTGTTCTGKAGAGAGCACTGTCAAGTGAAAGCACAATTTGACATTATTTCATTCATTTTAAATACTTCTTCAGAAGTGTAGCAGAATACTATCTCTCTGTGCTCAGAAGAATATATTAAGGGTCTCCCTTTTGCTGTAATTCTTCATGAGAGAGATGTGATTAGAATGCAGCTAAAACTTTTCTTTGGATTCATGGCTTCCTTTGAATCTAATCCAGCTGGACAGAATCCTTGAGGATTTTGATGCASTCTGTTTTTCACTAAGTGTGCTGACAAACCACTGCATGGGAGAAAGCAGAGCCTTATCCAAGTAACCAATACAGCTGTTCCATTCAGAAGGAAGTTTATTTTGCAGAGCACAACCAAACTGTGTAAATTATTAACTTTTAATTAATTACTTGATTACAGGCTATCAATCCCCCATCTGTTGCTTTAGTGACTTTGGGTTCCTCTAAGGATATGTTGTTTGAAGAAGGACCGAGGCCMTGGGTCCAAGAACCTTCCAAGTTCTTCAGGAACGTTGCTGCTGAGGATGCAGAAAGCATTGCCCTGTCTTTGCTTGAACCTCCCACACCTCGAAACAACAACCAGCACTGGGTTAGGGTACTGTGCAGGAGCCTGGGAGAGCAGGTAAGTGCCAGAAGGGCTCATTGTTGCCCTCCATCAGGCACTGAGAACTGCCTCCTGACAGATTTATGGTGCCATATACCTGTTATGTAGCAAGTTGTTTTTTTATAATGAGCCAGTAAAGAACTTGGGTAAGTACATTGTTTATGCATTGTGATGCAGTTTTTAGAGTGAGYATTTCACAGCATTATGTTAAAAAGTGGTTTATGATGGGTTTATTGCAGTATAAACCCAAGTGGTGGAAGCCTTATGTTGTGGGATGCATTGAACATCCTGATGARTGCAGGTTCAGTTTGCATGAACAGGATCAGAGCAGAAGGTTACTGAGCAGGCTGACTCATGTGTCTGACCTGCTCCTCTTAACTGTGTTACCTTCCAGTGTAATTCTGTTTATTCTAACAAATGGCAGCCACAGGAATTGACTGCTCTGCTCTCTGTGCAGCCTTGGTGAGCGTGGCTGTGCTCATTCTCCACCTGGTTTTGTTCTCTCCAACATACAGAAGTGATTTCTCCTGCTTTGTTCACCCTCCCCAGCCCATGAAGCTTTTAGCTTASATAAGTTTTCCTCCTTCAATTCTGCAGGAGGGAATAAGCATTTTGGTTGGGCTGCCAAGTTCCAGCGATTTGCTCAGGGGACACTTTGCAAAGTAGAGCTATTTATGTAAGTGCAGATTCAAAGGGAACAGGCCTTGTTGTTGATGTGCAGGACTGTGCAAGGCTGACTGTCCCCAGCTCATCACTCCTGTGTGGCTCTGCCCAGCACCAGTGCATGAGGGGATGAGGCAGGTGACCAGAGCTGCCTCAGCCTTCTCTAGTTTTATATCCACTTCATTTTGCTGAAGGCTAAAAAAGAAATGTAAAATAAAAGATGAGATATTTTTAAACACACTGAAGTGACTGTTAATGTTGCCTTTGGGCTGCTCTGTTCTTACTCAGCAAGAACACSTGCTGTTTCCTTCTTCAGTTACAAGAGATTTGTGGTTTGAATCAAATTTGATCGTAATGATCATGAACACCTAGGAAGGGTTCCCAGGAACAGTACTTTCATAGTGAAAAAGAACTGTTCTTGAAATATTGTCACCCTTTTACATCTTTTATGTCTTAATAGTGCTGTAAATCCCCAAGAACTGTAYTTTTGCTTTTCATTCTGATATCACAGTGTAACTGAGACCTGTGGAAATACAGCACGCCTGAATTCAACTCTTTCCTCATTTGTTTTCAGGTTATTACCTTAACAGTTGGGAACAGCCCCACAGTGACCAACCCTTTCCCAGTGGTGGAGCCTGCTGTGGTGAAATTTGTCTGTGCTGTCCCTTCCCGGCTGACTTTGATTCCTGTTTATGGCAGCCCTCAGCTTGATCTCTCCTGTCCTTTGCTCCAGCAGAACAAGCAAGTGGTAAGCCTCAGCAGTGACTAGAAAAGGTGTTCTTACAGCTAAAAGTCAGTGTTTGGAGCTCCATGTGTGAAACAAAGCATCTGAGCTGCTGCAAGACAAGCAGTAACTGGAGCTGTGGCCGCACTGGTGTTGCCCTTGGGAGCTTCTGCACAGAGCAGGCTTGGGGGGATCCTGCAGTAAATGGACCATGGATATGTGTAGATTATCAAGCATAAAGAACTTTGCTAAATGAGTGTTGTCACATGTTGGCTGCTGAGTAAACCACGTTTTGTTGTCTTAATATTCTCAGGCAAATGTAAAAGTCATCCTCCTTCCCTAAAAATGCAGTTGATGAATCATTTTAAAGAGCTTCTGTGTAATAACAAGAGGAGAAGGAGATTTTTGTGTATTATTAGCCACCTCAGAGCTCACCTGCTTTTCTGGCTCCATTATGTGTCAGCCTGCCTTGATGCACTGCTGTTGCTAATGCACCTCACCAGAAAAACAGCAGAATTTTGAGCTTTAACAAACAGCAGTGTTTGTCATAATTTGTTTGAATTCTAAAAGCAATTTTGTTGTTGTTAGTTTGGGTSGTTGGTTGGTTTTAAGGTAATTCACTGGCTAAAAAATCCCAAACCCCTGTTCCAGGAAAATGTACTTGGAGTTCAGAGATTCAGAGAATGCTCTGAGTTGGAAGGGTCTGGACCCAAAAGGATCACAGAGTCCCACTCTAAATGGCCCATACAGGGCTTGAACCCAGCTGGTGTAACCAGCACCATGCTCTGACCAACTGAGATGATCTCAGGGCTGCTGAGCACAGCTTAATGCCTTGCACTAATGGCTTATTTTAATGAACATTCCTTATGTAACAAACGTTGTGGAAATCAGCATACGTTTTCTTAATGATTAAAAAATCCTCTTGTATCTGCTCAGTTGGAAATATTCCTTCTTTTTCAGGTTCCAGTTTCCAATTACCGCAATCCAATACTGGATTTGGYTGCCTATGACCAGCAAGGCAGGAAATTTGACAACTTCAGCTCTCTTAGTGTTGTGTGGGAATCCACAAATAAGGCCATTGCTCGTATTGAGCCAGAGCTGCCAATGGAGCTGACTCTGAAGGAAGAGGGGAATGGTCAGAAGAAAATGCATGGTATGTTGGTTTAAGTGAGTATTTCATTGTTTGAAGGTCAGGATTAAATCTGTTTGGTGATGTCTGAGCTTGATTAAAGAAATTACTGTAATCTGCAGTCATACTTCATCTTAACATCAGTGTGCATTTTTCAGTGTGTGCTGTTAAAGAGAGGAGAAAAAAGAAACCAAGTCCAATGTCTAAAACCTGTCTTGAGAGAGAAAGTTCTTGTCTGATGAGAACAATCCTCGAGGAACTAAGTGTATTTTCCATCTTTGTTGCATTCTAGGCTTACAGACTGTGGTAGTTGACCGTGAGTTTGGAACTACTGCCATCTCTGTCACTGCCACTGGGTTCCAGCAGCCCCACCTGAAGGCAGCCAGAGCCAAAATACCGGTAACAGCACTTGGGGGGATTTGGAGTTTCCCTGAGGTTAATGCCCTGTGTTCCTGGGATGGATTTATTTCCTCCACACATAGCACTGTAGAAAGGAGGCAGCTCCATCGTGGAGTCTGGTTCATACAGCAGTGGTTTTATACTGGTTTGTGGCTTTTCCTGCTTTCTTCTGCACTAGGTGCTGCTATCCATATCAAATCTATTCAAGTCCTTGAGGGTTTTTTAACCATYTGAGCAAGGGCATTAAGAGAAGTGTTTCAGTTGSTTTTATTACAGTTTAGGGTTTTTTAATGAATTGGTGAATCTCTGCTGCTTGTCCTTCACTGAAGCCAGCCATGTGCTTCATGCAGCTGTCACTGGGGAAAGCAAATGGATTATTGCCCCTGCTAAGCTGGGTGGGAAAGTTCTGCATGAGCAAAGCAAAAGCTGACTGATTCCTYATATGGACCATATGTTAGTCTGGGCTCTGACTAATGCTCTCTTTTTTTTTTCCCTGAGAGACTCCTCTGTTGAACAATGCAAGCCATAAGCCCAGGCTCTCATTTTACAAGTCATTAGCCGCTTCCTGAAATACTTAGTTTGTAGATACTCAGCCTAGGGAAGAAAAGCAAAAGGTAGTGATGATGAACAAAGAGGGCAGGTGTAAACAGATGTCAGCTTTTTGTTTATGTCACTTTTTAAAGCTGAATATAAGGGCAGGTTTCAGCCTTTGGAATAACCTGACATGTGCAATAACTAACGGTTAAAATAATCTGCTTCCTAAGTGGAATTTCTGTTTAATCTTGTTAAGCAAGATTAAGTGGGTTTGGACTATATGCAGCACCTTGAAAACAGAGTTGTGGCAAAAAAGTAAAATCCGCAGTGAGAGGRAAGTTTTAACTCAAAGCAGGTCCCAGATGGGCACCAGTAATGTGAAATACCCTGCGGGCCAGGTTCCCCTCAGCATGACCCAGGTGTGGYGTCTGCTTAGGAAATTCTGTCAGAGGAGATCTCTTGCCACCTTCTGTGGCAAAAAAAACTTTTTTTTGTGAGGTTTCCACTCTTCTCCTGTTGAGAAGTGTGGTGTAGATGCATTTCCCCTGGATTTGACTACAGCTTAGTGAGAATTACTGCAGAGACACAGTACTTTGCTACAAAGTTACTTAAGATATTTGGGGGGTGTTCCTTTTTTTTTTCCTCTTTAAAAATTGAGTTGTAATATGGACATTTGATGTTCTGCAATCATTTTGTAGTTCACTGTGCTCTGCTTTGTTAGACCAATAGTCAGTATTCTTTCTTACTTTTAGAAATAATTAGAAAAGTGAATGCTCTAAACTTGGGCTTGATTTCAGAGAACACTGGAGTTCTCTTAAATTCTATTCTCTGTGTTTAAATTTGGGAGGACTCTTTGTAGCTGTAGATGCCAGTTCCACTGCACTTTGTAGGCTCATGTGTTGTTTTCTTTAAATGAGGTGACKTGGCTGCTTTTGTCAAGTACATCAGCAGTGGGCTGCTCTATTCTGCTTTCAAACCTACCCATTGTCCTTTATTGCAGCCAAAACCACAAACAAAAATCTAGTAGATGGCATATTAAGATGTCTTGATTGTTGTTCCATGTTTAAGTGGAACACCCTATTCTGTCATTAGGGAAAGATTACATCCTTTCTACATCAAGGAAATAATTCTACTAATGAGATGAAATGGGTACAGAGTAGTGACTTCCTCTAGAAACCTTTTTCCTTTTCTGAACTCTACGTTATTATGAATGAGTGATTAAACCTRCATCTGGTCCAGTGTTCATGTACTTACATTTAAGGAAGAATTTCTCTTGGTGGCCTGCTAAGAAGGATCATAAAAAGATGAGTTAGATGTAGAAAACTGTGTGTGTTTGCCTTATCATTCTGTATGAACTTGAGGCCATGGCTCAGAGTTAATACYCTTGTCTGTGCTTGTCAGATATCATTCACTGATCCTGCAGGGCCTAGGCCTTGTCCTCTGGCTTGGCCAGGGGTGCAGAACAGACCAGCCCTGAGGATGCCCTTTCCTGTGCAGGAGGATTGACTGAGCCATCTGCATCTTGTGGGCATCTCATACCCTCAGCCTGTGTTCTGAACTTTGGTCACCTGCTTTAAACATCCTCCCTGCACACACAGGACACTGGCAGTGTTCTGCCTCCTTGCTGTAACTGCTAACATTGTTCCTTGCAGCATGAACCTGTGCTTCCAGCACCTGCCACYATTGAACTGATGCTCGTGGAAGATGTGAGAGTGAGCCCTACTGGGGTCTCCATCTACAACCACCCTGATGTCCAGGTGAGGGGTTACTCTGCTGCTTTCCAGCTGCAGGGAGGAAAACATCACACATTACATGTGTGAGGAGACAGCTTTACTAAAGATACAGTCTTAATTMTGGATGCTTTTCTGGTTTTGCAGGCAGAACTTCTCATCCAACAAGGTTCTGGATATTTTTTCATTAATACCAGTGTGCCAAATATTGTAAAAGTGACACATGAGGAAACTCAAGGTATTGCTTTGGTGAGTGCAGTATTTTGTGGTTTTACTTCTTTTTGGCGACCAGGTTATTGTTCTGCAGCTTCTCCTGGGTATTTTCCAGCAGCTGTGGATAGAGAGGCAGTAGCTGCATTTTGGATGTGGTTGCCTGTCACAGTCATGCTTCAGACAGGGGATCTTTTCACTTTCAGGTATATTCTCAGGTACAGGAAATTGTTTCATTACAGCTGTGATGCACTTGTGCAAGGTAAAAGCCAGTTCCAAGTACTTCACCTGTTACAAATTTGCAGTAAAATGTTAATGATTTCACAAACACACCACAAAGAATAATGTGAATAATTATTCAGAAACTACACATAAGATTAATTCGTTTTTAGAGTAATATTGGAGTATTTGCCATGGGCCAGTACTTCTGAAAGTTTCAAAATTTTCTATCCTATAGTGCTGTTTCAGGGTATTTTTTAATCACAGTATTGCATCCTGATTTTGTGAATGAATATCTATTAAAGAGTTTATTCTGATCTCCGTATGAAGTTTCTATTGCACTTTTCCACTAGAAGATRCCACTAAAGTGCAGGTGTGCTTGACTTCATCAGGCCAAGGATATGAAATGCATTCTGCAGTGAACAACAATATAAGTGTGTGCTTGCATTGCTGCTTTCATTAGGCAAGAACTGGAAATGAAACAAGTTGCTCTAATGAGTGGTTTTTATAAATGTATAATTTACAGATTTGTCTTTTAAGAAGTAATGCTGATAAAGTTGTAAAATAATGATAACTAAGTTGGAAATTAGAACATCAAAAGAATTTGTGAAACATTTTGATTGTCTCTACCTGTTCTAAGTGTGAAGTGGGAATATTTTTTCCAACTAGGCACAGAGGTGAGAAAAATGTAAAGATGAGGAGTTTTTTGTACATAGTACATTGTTCAAACTCTTGATAGTTTTTTAGTCAGGTCTCCCTGATGAGTTTAACTGATGTACGCAGGATAAGTTCAGTGCTCTCATCTGGAATTCAGGAGTGGAGCAGTGACAGCAAGATAGGCTTTGTGACGTGTAGGAAGAGATTTAACTGCCTGTCAGATTAAAGGAGAGAACACTCCACTTTTAACATATTTTTTAAAAATGCAACCCCACACACACATTTGGCAGGTTTTGTTAGCCCTGCATGCTATGTTTGGGTTGAATCCCAGTACCACCCCTGGGTTTTTCCATGAAAGCAGCAGAATGGCCTGGGAAATCAGCAGGCTCTGTCAGGCTGCTGCCATGGCAGGTACCAGTGCAGCCAAGCATCCTTGACAGAGGATGAGTTGGCAGTAAACTCTTCTGAGAAACTACATTCARGTTATCTGGAGCAGTGATTCCCAGAATTTTCAGGAGAAATTCTGTACCTCTCCCTCTGGTTTTGACACAGCAGCTTCTCTGGGCCATGGGTGGGAGTAGCAGGGGAGGAGTGAAGAGTGTTCACCAGTGCAATATCCCTGGATACTAGGAGCCACTGGGCACCTAATGGGAGAGGAGAACAGCAGAGGTGGCTGAGACAGGAAGAGTTTTAAAAGTTGCAAGTAGCCCTGCTTGCCCTATTCTCTGTTCCCTTTCTCTGGTCTGCCAGCCCAGCTGAGCTCCATCCCAGCTCCCTCCCCATGGTGCATCCCCTGCCCTGCTGCCCAGACCCTGTATTAGCCACCTACTCTGGGAACTGCTGCTGTTCTGGAAGTTGACCTTCATTAAAACTTCACATCCCTTTCTATTCTGAGGCAGAAGTAGGAGTGGTGCCCTCAAAGAACAGAATGTCAGCTCTCCCCCCTGCTCTGCTGCTGACTCCCGTGGTGCTGCCRGGCAGTGCTGAGAGTTCACTGAACTCCTTGGCACTGGGGGGCCTGGCATTCTCCCCTTGCTCAGAGTTCAGAGCACAGAACAGGACACCAAACTTCACTGCTGTCCCTGGCCAAGGGGAGGAGAACAGCTGGCATTGTCCTGAAGTCTGTGGCAAGGTCAGGGAGTTGCAGGAGAGCTGCAGAGCTGATGGGAGCAAGTTGTGGGTGCATGGCCTTGGGAGAGGGGACTTTGGGATGGGTGCTTAGTAGAGTGCTTGTGTTTGTGACCAGAAGTCTCTTCCTTCATTGTTTTATTCTCTTAGCCCTTTTTAAGAAGTACAACATTCTTTTTCTTTAAAATTAATGGAATAATAGTTATATTAAAGAAATACCTGATCTGTCAACTGTCCTCTCACTTGCCAGGCTTTGGCTGTTCAGATGAAAAGCAGTAACAGTAGAGTACAAATCTTACAGGAAGCAATGCCTGCTTTATAGGCATAATCTTTGTCCTCGATTTTTTTTTCTTTATCACTTTGGTTTTCAATCTACTGAGAAAAGTTTTGTTACTCTAAATGATTTGTGTGTCTTTTCTCCTGATGGCAGGAGAATAACAGGATACCAGACTGCTCCAGATAAAGAGCTGTTAATTCACTTGGTGCCTGGAGGCTGTTTGCACTAGCTCAGTATCATGATACTTTTTACATACATTTTACAGCTTGGTTTTTATTTTGGTGGAAGAATCCTCTGTGTCTAAGCTTGGAGATTTCTGCATTCAACTGATTCAGCCCTGAAAGTTATACAAATTTTATCCTTTGAACAACAGACAAAAGAAGTGCTATAATGCAGTTTTCTTTTGGCATTGCAGGTGCAGCCTCTGCTCCCAGGATCAGTGTCTGTAATGATTCATGACCTGTGTCTGGCTTTCCCTGCTCCAGCTGAAGCTGAAATTCATGTATCTGATATCCAGGAGCTGTATGTGCGAGTTGTTGACAAGGTCAGTGCCTTGGAAGCAGCATTAGGAGTTGATCCAGCCTGCCCTGACTCCCTGTGCTGGTCCTGTGCACAGAGATCAGGCATGGACAAGATGCTACAAAAGAGAAACAGCTACCACCTCCCTGTGTCTCTGTTTCTCCCTCCCTAATTTATCCCTTTAGGTTATAAGTGTCTCAGAGTATCAGGTATCTTTTCATATTCTGTGTGGCAGCAATCTCAACTTTTGCATTTATACAGCAACGTTAATCCATAATTTATATGGACATGCTCATTTACATTTCCTCCTATTTAAAGTGCATGTGAGCAATTCTTTTAGGAATAGGTTTTGCTCCAAGGTCATTCTCCATATGTCAGGTTTTAAAACTGAACAGAAAAAAGTTCAGCTCATTCCACTTGCCAGCTTGGGTGTGCCTTAAACAAAAGAAGTGTTGATACTTCTGGATGTTTTAATTATGCCCTTGCCAGCTGAAGGAACTGGATTCATTCATTCATTTCATCTGACACTAACTCTMGCTGGCAGGGATGAGTCTTTAAAATCAGTGCTAACCTAACCTTGGGGCTCTGTCTCCACTACCCTACTACAAGTGTAATACAAAATAAAATGAAAATGTTTATGCTAATAAAAAAGAGTGCTTTGAATGCAAAACAACTTGTGTCTTTTTTAGGTAGAGATTGGAAAAACAGTTAAGGCTTATGTCAGAGTTCTGGATGACTCAAAGAAACCTTTTCTGGCAAAATACTTCCCTTTCATGGATCTCAGTCTCAGAGCAGCATCTCAGCTTGTCTCACTTGTGTAAGTTAATGGATTTTTGAAATAATTCTGCAAGTAAGAATTAGCAAAAAATGAAAAAGGTGTTAGATTGGAGGCATGGGAATTTACAATGGCTGAGATTTTATTTCTTTTATTTTTGTGAAGTCTTCATTACCTGCTAAAAGGTAAAAAATTATTATTTTTGAGGGAAATTGCCTGAACTAACAGCTTTAATGTTGCTGGCTGATGAATAAGACTGCCTTCCTCCAGTATGATGTCTGATGAAGCTTTGTGCATCTTGGAAGCAGTGACAAATAGTGTCTTGTGACACTAGCAGTGACTTAGCAAATAGTGTCTGGTGAAGAGTGCTGTGTGGAGGCACAGCTGATGTTATTAAACTCATTGTGTCTGTCACTTGTTTAATTTTCATTTCAGGTATTTAATGTTACAATAACGCACAGGTTTCAAAGAGCCTTCATGTGTAAAAATGTGATAATTCCCTTAACTTTGCTTCAGACATAGTCACAGCCTTGTGGTAAAACTACTAAATGAGTCCTTTGCTTTATTATTTGTGATTTACTCAGAGAATGTCTCTGTTTMATGAATTTCTTTGCAGCCCCCTGAGGGAGGCTCTGGATGACCACACTGCTGCKTTCCTGGTGCGTGGGATGACCATTGGGCAGACAAGTCTGATTGCAACTGTGGCTGACAGAAGAGGACAGAGAATCAATTCTGCTCCACAGCAGATAGAAGTAAATAATTTCACATAAGATATATGTATAAATAAAGTCAGTGCTACAATGGAACAGGAATATATAAATTATGGTTACAGTGTAGTAATCAATTTGCCAGAAAATTCATTCTGTCTGGAAACTGACCTAATGCCAGTCAGATTTCAGTGTTGTTTAACTGCAGATGATGAGTTAAAATTCTGCATGCTCAGTTTACTGTCATTAAGCAACTAAAGACTCAGTTCTGCATTTGTAGTTTTGTGGCATAATTTATCTGATTGAAGGATCCTGAACATAGATATTCATATTTCTATTTTTAGGTCTTTCCCCCATTTAGACTACTGCCAAGGAGAGTGACTTTAATTATTGGGGCCATGATTCAGGTGAGGCATCTTCTGACATATTTTCTTTATTTTGTAATTTCTGCTGTAAAATGAATATTTGTAACTGGATTTTCAGCAGTAGATACTCAACTTGACATTTATTTGCATTCACACTAAATGGACTGACAGGATTGTTGTAGAGGGACAGKGAGCAAAGGCCTGGAGTGACAGGACAGAGGGAGTGGTTTCAAACCTGACACAGGGCAGGGTCAGATGGGATATTGGAGAGGAATTGATACCTGTGAGGGTGGGCAGGCCCTGGCACAGGGTGCCCAGAGAAGCTGTGGCTGCCCCTGGATCCCAGGAAGTGTCCAAGGCCAGGTTGGACATTGGGGCTTGGAGCAGCCTGGGACAGTGGRAGGTGTCCCTGCCCATGGAACAGTGTGAGCTTTGAGGTCCCTTCCAACCCACCCCATGGTATGTTTCTGTGATGAACACTCCTCTGAACAAGAAGAGTGTCATTCTTGACCAGCTTCCTTTTTGTTCTATTGCTGGGTCAAAGGATTTGTGTTTGCTTTTGTGAGTGGAGTGTCAGCTTTTCTGGTGTTGAGCATGAGTAAATCTGTCAACTCCATGAAATTAGGCATAGTGGGCTTGTTGTACAAACTGAAACAGAGAGCAGAGCTGTACACCAGAGTGCTGAGGAGAAAGGAAGGTAAAGTTTTCTGAAACTTTCTGGAGTGGAGGTAGCATCAGTTTGTGACACTCTGTGAGGCACAGGATCCACTTCTTTGCCCRGCTGCTGCATTTCCCAGGCTGACATCCTGCAAGAAGCAGTGTGCAGGGGGAGTAAAGCTGCCCTGGGAAGGTGCAGGCAGCACTGAAGTCAGTGTGTTGCTGAGCAGGGAGGCTGTGTAATGGTGACCAGAAGAACGATCTAAAGGGTTCAGTAACTGTTCTCTGTGCTYTTCTGACAGATCACTGCTGAAGGAGGCCCCCAGCCTCTCTCCAACATCATTTTCTCCATCGACAGCGAGCACATTGCATCAGTGAACAGCTCTGGGCTGGTCAGAGGAGTGGCCATTGGCAGTGGGGTGGTGACAGGAGTGCTGCAGGCTGTTGATGCAGAGACAGAGAAGCTTGTGACAGTGTCCCAGGTAATGTTTATGGTGCTGTTGGGGCTGGCAGGGACTCTCTGACTCATGGCTTTGGCTCTGAAAGGGGGCACAGAATCTTTCTGCAGTGTTACATCATGTACTTCTCTGGTTTCCTGAAGAGGAAAACTCAGATTTCCTTACTCCCTGGCCTGTGAACTTACACAGGTATTGGCACAGGTGTTACTTTGAACAGGTAGGTAAATCTTGCTGTGCCTTAAACCAGAGTCTCACAGATAACCAGGAAGGCTTTATGACCAGTCTGGYATCTTCAGGATTGGTTAGTGCATCTAGAAAAGCCCATCTAAAGAAGCCTTTCCAGTAGAGCAGAAGGTTGTCCTTGTCTGTATTCCCTCTTAGGTCAGGAGGATYCAGAAGGCAGCTGTTGCTCAAAAAAACCACGTTGTCTCCTTAGGCTGCAGCAGTTTGTATAGAGCACTGTCAGCCCTTGTTGTGATCTGAACCCATCTGTGAGATGCAAGCAGTGCAATCCCTGATATTTCATCAGAATCTGTGTCCTTAAATTTTCCTGCAGCTGAATGTGAGGGAGATGAGCAGGCCTGCAAGGGAGCACAGGTCTCCCTTGGGCCAGATCTTATGACTTCTTCTTTAAGCTCAGAGCAGCAGAGCTGCTGTGAACCACAAAGCTCTGCTGCTTGAAAGGTGTCAGCACAGTCCAAGAGGACACAATGTAATTTTTTAAAAAAATAAAATRTCAAGAAATCTCTGCTTTTTTAATGCATGGGCAGCAGTCTGTCCTAGTGGTGACAGAGGCAAAGTGAACTTGAAAGGTTGAACTGCTGCCCGGTGAGGTCCAGGTCTGGCCTTTCCTCCCCAGTATATAGCAGGAATAAAATCTATCAGGAATGTCTGGATATATGAAAAGGAGGTGTCAGAGTCACACATTATCCTTTTATTCTCAGTTGTCCCATTTGGTGCTCTGCAATCCTCATTTCATTCTGACTCCTCTCCATGTCTTCCTTTACCTCCTGGGTTTCTTCATCCCTCTTCTGCTGGGGCCCTCTGTCATCTTGTCTACTGCTGTCTCTCACCTCTCAGCTCCATCATTCATGTCATCAGTAAGTTTGAGCAGATTTGKTTTTTTCAGTTAAGGGGGCATTTTTAATGCCTATCAATCAAAAGTTAATCCTTTTCAGTTTTTTACAGTTCTACTGAATTTGTCCATCTGTRTTTTCTCTGACAAGCCATGCAAATCACGTGGCAACAGTGATTAGATAATGGCACAATAGTGGCTATAGAGCCTGAAAGTGATTTCAGGCTCTGTAGAACCAGAGCAGTGGTGTCTCTTTGACAAGTGCTTACAGTGTTTTCCCTTCCTCCTTGCCAGGACAAGGTGGAAGTTGAGGTGGTACAGCTGACAGCTGTGAGAATTCGGGCACCCATTACACGAATGAAAGCTGGCACTCAGGTGAGTTGTTAGGGATGGGCTYCTGTCACCTTCACGTGTTGGAGCTGCCTGTTGTGCCCATTCCTGTCACATCATCTGGTGACAGAACTGCAGCTCTGGGAGGAGCCATTTTCTTCATAAGAGACCCCATCTCTTGATCAGTGAATTTKAAATTGAGCTCCCTTTGCTGTGGGCAGGTGTTTGGTTTGCATGCTGGCATTACCTCAGCTGGCTGGTTTCTCTCTTTCCAGATGCCAGTTTATGTCATGGGCATCACCAGCACTCAGACTCCCTTCTCCTTTGGCAATGCTGTGCCGGGGTTAACGTTCCACTGGTCTGTCAGCAAGAGGGACACTCTGGATGTCAGGACAAGGCACAGTGAGGTAGAGTCTGTGTGTGTGTGTGTAGTGCACGTGCGTGCAGCTTGGGAAAAGGAAACGGCCACATCAGGGCAGTGCAGGGAATGTTGCTGCCTCCACTGCCTCAAAATGCAGGCTCCGTTGTCAGCACCGGCTGTGCTRTTTCCTCTGTGYCAACGTCTGGGCTTTCCRRGAGTCAAACTTTAATCCCCTTCTCCTGTCCAAGGCTGCTTTTCAGCTTCCTGCAAACTACAACTTTGCAGTGGATGTTTATGGCAGAGTCAAGGGAAGGACAGGCCTGAAAGTTGTAGTGAAGGTCCTTGATGCGGCAGCCAACCAGTTCTRCAACATGGCAAGAGAACTGTCTGATGAAATCCAAATTCAGGTAGGATGATTTTCTTCACAGTTTCAGTATCTCCTTCAGAACTSGACTGAAGTCTGTATTTGAAGTTYAGGAATTTGGAGTGCAGGAGTAGCTCCAGCTTTGGTTTGTCTTTSAGCCCTTACTCTTGTTTGTRTAATGTTCCTCCTTTGGGCTCATTCAGTTCATGGGGGTAGGGGGAGTCTAAAGTAACTCCAGTGAATATGAGGTTCCCAACACTTTTTCTGTTGAGGAATCTTCTGTTTTCCTACTGCTTCCTAATTTAGCCATAGTCTTGGAAACAAATGATTTTCAGAATAACTTGTAGAAGGTACTGGTTCTCCCATTCTTGAATATTCATGTTCAGTTGTCTTGTTTTACCATATATATTGTACAAGAGAAGAAAGTTATGGTTCTGTTTGGTTTTTTTGCTTGTTTTGAATATTAAATAAAGAAACTAAATTACTGTCTGCACACAACAGTAGGCCAAAATGCCTGTTACTTTCCAGGTGTTTGAAAAACTTCATCTAGTCACTCCAGAGGCAGAAGCAGAGCAGATCTTAATGTCACCAAATTCCTTTATTAAACTTCGGACCAACAGGTCAGTGCTCAGTTTCCATACTGTGGTTTGTGTCACCCCTTCAGCCAAACTGTAGGGCATYTGTGTTTAAGGGAGCTGTTTCAGTCTCTCACGATCACTGTACATCCATTTAATACACAACTTATCTGCTGGTTCATGGTATCTTACCTGTTCTCTTGGGCTTTGTCAAATCTTGTATTAGATTGTAGCTAAAAAATTCATTCAATATTGGCATCTTTCAGATCCTTATTTTAAAAGCTGCCCAGCCAGTTAAAGCAGTATCCTTCTGCCTGCTTCTTGTAGAGGTTTTGATGGGTGATTGAGGCTTTGCGGAATATAATTCTGTATATTTCTCACACAGAGGTTATGGCTGGATTTTCAGATTAAAATGTCATTTCCAAATGAGAAATTCTTTTTACATAATCTGTTTTCAAAGACTGATATTTTAGACTCATATCAGGCTTGAAAKGTAGTTCTCCCAGCATAATAATGGGCAGATGGAGACACTGGGACACGCACAGCGGGCAAAGCTTTTGAGGCATTTACATTTTAGGGGGAGGGAACCCTTAGTTTCRTAGAATCACAGAATGGTTTGTGTTGGAAAAGACSCTAAATAGGGTCTAAATGGGCGTTCCCTACTTTTTGTTTTCCTTCAGGGACCGAGTGGCCTCCCTGAGTTACCGTGTCCTGGATGGGCCAGACAAAGTCCCTGTTGTGAAAATTGATGAGAGAGGATTCCTTGTCTCTGGGTCTGTGATTGGATCATCAACAATTGAAGTGATTTCCCAAGAGCTGTTTGGCATCAACCAGACCATCATAGCTGCTGTTAAGGTACTGTCAGCTCTCTTCCTTTGCAGTTTCCTCAAGTACATTTTTGCTACTGCAACAGGGATTGCTGACTGCACTTCTTGAACTTCACTTCTGAAAAATGAGTAGTGTAGGAATTAATAGTTCTGAGCTTTGAACCTTGGGACACCAGGGAATGTGTACCCATCATCTCTGTTCAAAAAATCCTTGAGCCAAGAACTTCCTGCATCTGGCAGCATGAGCCTTGAGATACCCACTGCTTCCTTCCTCCTATCCCTTTTTTACTGTCAGCATCTTCCTTCTGTCCCAGCCAAAGGAGAAAGATGTACAGTTGAGTGCTTTAAGTAATTTCTATGTTTAACTCCTGTAATCACTGTGAAGCRGCTTGGTGGATTTTTTAAATTTGACTTTTTTTATTTCCCATGATGTTCAGCTTTGCCTGTAGGACAGGATGTGGGTCTGTTCTCCTGAGTGGAGAATGAAACAAGAAGTAGGGGCCCAGTGTCACTAAAGCCACCCCTGCTGTGAGGTGGTGGCAGTGAATTCTCCAGCTCTGTTACACGTGACCTTGTTCCTTCCCTTTGGCAAGGGAAAGACGTCTGATGGCTTTGGGGGTGGCTCAAATGCCATTTAGTCAGCACCCAGTGGCACTGAAGTCAGATCCCGTGCATGTTTGTCCTGTACTCAGGATATGGCAGGATGGTGATACAAAGCTCTCTGCAGTAGGACCCATCTCGGTTCAGCACCTTGTACAGCTCATTTGCTTTCCTGTACTTATTACAGCTGTAGTGCCTTTATGGAAATGATATTTTTAACCCCGTGAGGTAACACAGTTCATTTTATGGCTGAAGAGCTGAGAGAGCTTGAGAGGTTTTGCCAAAGGTCATGTCAGAAAACTTGTGACAGAGCTGGAGATGAGCTGCAATCTATTGTGTCATTCTAAGGCAAAGCTCTCTCCTTCACTCTGTCCTTCTTTCATAAGGTCTTGTGTTGTCTGTTTACAAATGTACACAATTAAGAACCAAACTGCTGCAGCAGCATCACTTAACACTTAGTTAGACCTTGAACTTGGCTCAAAGAAGGGCTCTTACATAAGCCAGGAAGGGTGGGGGAAGAAGGAGTGACASTGAGCTTAGCATGGGACCAAGCTCAGCACTTGACTGTATTTTATTTTTTCTTRAATTAAAAAAATACTTCAAAACCTGAGATGCTTTAACAGTAAAAGGCTGTTTTCATCAATATTACATTTAGCAGTTGTCCCTTGTGGGAGAGTTGCTGAGATTTTAAAGTAAGGAAGCTTGATAATCTGTCAGGGAAACAGTTTTTGTTGGCTTGTAACCRCAGCTTGTTAGGCAGAGATCTGTATGCACGGAGATTTTAACTGGTGAAACCAGCCTGTGGAGCAGGCAGTGGGATACACTGATACTATAGCCACTTTTTTTTTTTATTCACCAAAGATGTATTTTGCTTGAGGCCAAATTTGTCCTTTCCTTTTTAACTTCTGACCATGTACATTTTCAGATTGCACTTTTATGTTTTAGCTGAGCCTCTTAGGTCAGGAAAATAAAGGGATTTTTCTATGAGATGAGCTTGAGGCCTTCTTTTAAAATAGTTTTCTCAATATATTAGAGTGTTTTTGCTTCTTCTGTCCATCCATTATTTATTTTCCAACAGCTGTAACAAAGAGAGAAGATAGTTATTTGTGTTGGGTAATTTTGTTCGTAAGTTAATAAAGAATAGTAATGTGCTATTTAAAAGCCAGAAGAATAGGTTGTCTTTGTCTTCAGAAAACCTTTCTTCTGGAGTGTTACTGCAGAAATGTGGGGGTGTGCACATATGGTTAATGGAGCAGACTTTCCTGAGGAGTTTGGAGCAGTTCCCAACTTCTGTCTTGGCTGAARAGAGGCACTGAGGGAACAAAGCTCAGCCTGCTGACCCCTCAGGGTTTGTCAGCTGCCAGCTCTGCCTGCAACAGCTTGGCTTTCTCACCTGGTGCAGGGGAGCTGGGCAGCAGTGACCATTCCATCCCCTTAATCACACATACCTTGTGAGTTACTCTTCTAATACCTGGGCAAAGAATTGCACCTTTTACTTCAGGAATTATTAGGAGAGAGGTGTAGGGGCCATTTGTTCTCTTGCACATTCAGGGAATCTTAACAGTTTGAATGGATAGGATAGTAATGTATTCTCTGAAGATTGAGTGYGGTGTATGTTTCTACGTGGTTATTGCTTGTTTCAGCTCCCATGGTACTAGAAAAAAAAGGGCTAAGATGTATAAGCTGTGGGGGTTCAAAGCAGACAGAGCCAGGCTTTTCTCAGCCATGACAGGACAGGGCAAGGGGAGCACACAGGAAACACTGTCTGAACACAGGACAGCACTGTTCACTGGGCTGGCTGTTGAACACAGGTTGCAGAAGGCTGTGGAGCCTCCATCCGAGGAGATGCCCCAGGAGCTGCCTGCACATGGTCCTGGCCAGATGGCCCTGGGTAACCCAGCTTGAGTGAGGGGCTGGGCTAGACAGGGTCAGAGGCCCCTTTCAAACTGGGAAATTGAGATACTGATAACATGTTAGTCCTGGCATATGGCTAAATGCAGATGGCTCATAAAGGCGGCTCTGGATATTTACATAATAAGAACTCTTTCAGATTACTTTTAKCAGGGCTTCATAAAAAGCAATTTAACCTTCCTTCTCACTGCTGATGTTTTTCCAGGTCTGCCCCATCTCCTACCTCAGGATCTCCATGAGGCCCGTTCTGCTGACCCAGAACAAAGAGGCACTGCTGGCCCTGCCCCTGGGTGTGACACTGACGTTTACAGTTCATTTCCATGATAACTCTGGAGATACTTTCCATGCACACAATGCTGTGCTCAACTTTGCCACCAACAGGTGGGTGTCTGTCACGGGTGGTAATTTACAGAGTGCAAAAAAAGGCCCAGACACACAAAGAACAAAGATTGTTCCAGAGATACCAAGTGAAGCTACAGCTTGGGCTGGGATTAGCAGAGCAAGGGTTTTGTCTCCACGGCCTTCAGAGGCAGTGGCAGGAAGAAGAGTTCCAGTTAGCAATCAATATTCCCTAGCCATGGAAAGCTGCCCAGATAAGCATGATCCCAGCGGGGCCTGCAGGAGCTGTGCTCTGCTCTAAGTAACTCTGARTCAACCCACACAGCAGTGGCCCAGAGAAACAACTGATCCATCAGCATCTGYCTCTCCCAGTGCTGAGTTCCACTGACTCACTGAGGGCTTATGTAAGGTGGGGAATGGTGTGGATCGGGGCTGTCTCCTCAGATGGGCTTGTGCAGCCTTCCCACAGCAGGGACAAGCCTCAAAAGGCCTCTTGGTCTCTGCCTCTCAGAATAAACGTTGTGAGGCAGCTTCCTGTGGTCTTCAGTAACATACCAATAATGCTGTTACTGAAATGTGGCTTGTTTTGTTCAGAGCATCTTGGTGAATCTGGATAAATACCAGAACTGGCAATCCAATGGCACTGTTGTGTCTGGGAAGTTGMAAATTGGTGTTCCAATTTCATGGCTTCCTAACTCTCTTGAGAAAAGAGAAAAGAGACAGATGATGTCATTCTAAAGCTCTACAATTCTCACAATTACAAAGTAGTTTTCGTGCATAATTATGATCTCAGTACKTCCTCAGCATACTGGTGACCTGAGAACTGAAATCTGCCTCAGTGGCGCCTAAATAATTTTTRTAATTTCCTTACTTTGCTGGACTTCATCAGATGACTTGCTGAAAACAAGCAGTCAGCCATCTGAAGAGTTTGGTACCTCYCCTGTTTTAGAGATGATGACATTACCAAGCCTGCCTTCATGCAGCAGCACTTGTGTTTGTGTGCAGGGACGACTTTGTGCAGATTGCCAAGGGAGCCACCAACAACACCTTTGTGGTCAGGACTGTGAACGTGGGGCTGACCCTGCTCAGGGTGTGGGACGCAGAGCACAGTGGCACTGCAGACTACATCCCACTGCCTGTGCAGCATGCTGTCTTCCCTGAGCTCCCAGAYGTGGTGGTGGGGGATGTCCTGTGCCTGAGGACCTCGCTGACAGCCCAGGAAGGTGAGTGGCCTCCAGCTGTGTGGGTTAGCAGCTATTCCATGGGACACCAGCGTGCCTCTGGCTCTCTCTCAGCAAAACTAAATGCCTGTTTGTTCAGAATCAAATGTCACTGTTCTTGTTCATGATAAAAATAGGTTTCAATAATAATTTTACTTGCACTGTGCAATATTCTCTTGTACTGAATTCCTGAGTGTCACACTTCAGACATTTCTACTCCGTTAGCTGGAAAGGCTTGTTTGTGTGGAGCTCCTGCAGAGTCAGGACTGCATTCACTCACTGTGTTTGATTGTTGGTATTAATGGGCTTGTGTCAGAATAACTGCTGGGCAGTGCCACTCACAGACTCCAGAGTGCCCAGGAAATGCTGCAGTTGGCAGCAGGGTGTTGAGCAGTGCCCCCTTGGTGTTTCCCAGGCTTGCCAGGCGTGTGGAGCTCCTCCTCAAGTGCTCTTCTTGTCGACTCCAGGACTGGCGTGGCCCTGGCAAGGGACTCTGGGGTGGTCACTGTCTACTACGAGATCCCCGGGTTACTGAAAACCTACAGAGAGGTGAGGCTCTGTTGCCTTCCTGCTGATGTTGGTTTGTTTGGGGTGGATCCTCACCAAACTGGGGTTTTGTTTGGTTTTTTTTTTTTTTGTTATAAATATTTAGAAATGTTCTTTTAGTAATGCAGAGGGTTGGGAAGTATTTGGTATGTGTCCAAAAACATCATGCTTTTATTAAACATCTCTGCTAAGGAGGAAAATATAGCATAACAATTTAGATTTTTTTACCTCTACTGTTCTTATAGTGTACATTTTGATTCCTTTGTTGGCTAAGTTGTTTCCTGGTGCTAACCAA
This sequence comes from Alauda arvensis, assembly GCA_902810485.1. NCBI lineage: Eukaryota > Metazoa > Chordata > Aves > Passeriformes > Alaudidae > Alauda > Alauda arvensis. The sequence continues at coordinate 93,684 of CADDXX010000595.1, forward strand.
TTTTTGAGTATGGCTGCTGTTATGAATAAAGYTTCACTGCAAGATGAGATGCCAGCAAGAACTTGCTCAAGTGTTGCACCATGCATCACTGATCAGAAGTACTCCATTAAGTTACTTTGTTTATCTGCAATGCAATCGTACTGTTGACACAATTCACTGCATCAGCCAGCATAGGCACTAGTCWTTCTTTTTAAATTAAATTTAGACATAGAGCTTTATGCATATTAACTTCTGGGGGTTGGGTAGGAAGACAAAATGTTTTTGCTAGGTTAAATTGCTTGGAAAGGCAGTTTCTAATATTGAAGAAATGTGAGATTTCAAAGAAAAACATAATCTTGTGGAGTCTCTCACAACCAATCCAGTCTGGTTTTGCCTTAATTTTATTTGTTGAAACAGTTTTTGGTAACAGTGTGCTTCATCCTTTTTTCAGATCTTGATTAATGCACCTCAGAGGACCACAGCAATGCATGTCAGTGGCATGCAGTCAGGCTTGCAGGGAGCAGCAGCCTCAAAAGTCATAGTTTCAATTGGGGAAACAAACAAAAATTTGAAAGGTATGATTAACAAATATTTATGCTGGTGGTTTATTGTGTGTTTATGGATTCATGGTGCTTTGGTTTGTGTTAGGGGGTTTCTATTTGTTGTTTAAGGGTAACAAGATCTCCAGGAACCCCAAATGCCTTTCTAGAGTCCCAGGAGCTCTAGGAGCCATGGAACAGAATTTTGAAGGTGTTCTGGGGCACTATTAGTATTTCACACCTAATAAAATCAATAGATTTTAATAGAAGTACCATTTTTGATCATATAAGCAACATTTAATGGGCAATCAGCTAATTGYTTATATGTTTAATTGCAGTTGCCTTCTTGGAGTTGTTACATTTTCTTACTTAGTTACCATCCTTAAATCTTGTACAGAACTTATCACCAGTTATAATCAATACAAAGATTAAGCATCATATTGTGTCCTCTATTTAATAAACTGTATTTTGTGTGATTATAGATGCTTCTATCTTAACAATTAGCACTTCTTCCAACAGTACTGTATTTTGCCATATGTAAATTACTAGTCTACTAAAAAAATCATCTTGCCAAATACTAAAATCTATCTGGAGGCTCCCAAGGTCATATAAGTTATTCAAGAGACATCTGAGCAGAAAATTCTCTCCAGCTTACTCTTTCCTGTAAATAAATTATTTCTGTCAAGAAAACCCCACAACATATAAAATTTTAATTGCTGTCTCTCTGGGATTAGACCTGAACAAGGACAGCTGTGATTTCCTACTGTTTTAAGTTTCATAATCTTGTAAAACTATTTCAGAAGGTGGTAGAATAATCCAGTACTACAAGCCATTATTTTGCTTTTAATTAATTCAAAGTAATTAGTTACAATTTTATTTTGTAATTAATTAGAGCTGATTTTTTTCCTTCCCCCTAGGGGAGTGTTCACCTGCTCAGACTGAAGCCATTGCTGAGTTACAGCCCCAGTCCATTATCAGTTGCCATCTCGATTTCAACAGTGATGCCTTTGACTTCCCAGCACAGGATATTTTTGTGGCAGAACCTGGATTTGATGCAGTTTCAGGTAAGATGGGACAAGATGCCACACTGCAGATAAACACAATCTCTTTGGTCCAGCAGATTCCACAGAATCCCAGCATCATGGGTTGGGTTGGAGGGATCTTAAAGCCCAYCCMSTGCCACCCCTGCCATGGGTGCAAGGAYACCTTCCACTGTCCCAGGCTGCTCCAAGCCCTGTTTAACCGGGCCTAAGACACTGCCAGGGATCCAGGGACAGCCACAGCTGCTCTGGGMACCCTGTGCCAGGGCCTSCCCACCCTCACAGGGAAGGATTTCTTCGTAACATCCAATCTAAATCTCCCCTCTTTCCTTCTGAAGCCTCCRGGCTTTGCTGTGTAGGGCCTCAGGCCACAGTGAGTTGTTCACATGGACACTTCTTGTTTCAGTGGGTTTTCTGCCTATGACAAAATCTTGTGTTGGTTTTCAGAGAAAGCCAGAAATCAGTGGCAGCCCACTTCATGGTTTTCAGTTTTTGTAGTAAGTCAGAGAAGCAAAGGAGCACTCAGGTGACAAGTATTTCAAAAGTGGAAWGTACCTCCAAAACATCATGAACTGGGTCTTAAAAGGTGGAGAAATTGCCAGACACTGTGGAAGTGGAAATAAAATTGCACTAGTCTGCAAAATGTATTAATGCTTTGAAAGTATAATGTGATTTAGAACAGAATCAAACTACCATGGACTGTATGTGAGCATTGATTATCTATTAGATTCATCCCTGCATCCATTGTGTAAATGCCTATTCTACACCACATATTCTTCTGTGACTTAGCTAGGGGAAGGAAATAAGGGGAAAACATGCACCTGGCAAGTTCTTCTTGTTACTGGTGCTTTTTATCTTCCATTCTCTGGGAAGTTTTTACTACCTTTGCTGCTAATAACAAGTTAATTGGTCCCATATGAGACTAGAAACACGGTGAATATATAACTTTTAAAGGAGCTTTTATAAATAAACTACATCGTCACAGACTTGATGATGGTGATGGTAGCTGATTAAAATTTTAACACTAGTTGAAAAGAATATGAAATAGGATGTTCAATCTTGTTTTCAGTAAAACCTTTCAGTATTAGCATAAATGTTATGTTCAAAGTGGAGCTGAGCCTCGGTGGCATATTAAAATAAAATGTAACTGGAAGTTACCAGCATAGTGCTTTTTTCCTGATGTTCACTATGGGACAAGGAATAGTTCTGTAGTTGTAGTGCTGGGATTGTGATGTTTGACTCAGAAGACACACTGTCCCAAGCCATCTATGCCCCATCATGCTGCTGGTTGAGCTTTGCCACCTTCTTGAAGCTTTTCTCTGAAGATGTCCCAGCAATCTCGCTGTGCATGGAGAAAAGTCCTTAAAGGTGAGCAGTTAGCAGCCCAAGCTCTCTTGCTCCTGCAGGCCACTACACGTGCTCCATCAGGATGCACAGCCTCACTGACAAGCAGCTGAAGCACCTGAGCAGGAGCAAGGCCACGCTGAGGGTGACAGCTGCGGTGCGGGGCAGCGCCATGGCCGGGGAGCAGCTGGGCACTGAGGTGCCCTTCAACCGCTGGTTCTAYGCTGACCAGGCTGAGCTGCTGCTCAGCAACCAGGACATGAGCTCTGTCCTGAAAATCTTCGGTGCCAGTGAAATCCTGGATAGCCTGGAGGTGAGTGTGTTCCCAGGAAGTATCTCAGCACAGCTGTGAAAGCATTTTGAACTGTCACATGCAGCTTGCTAATGCAAGGCACTCCCTGCCATCTTTACCATGTCAAGATTTGTCCTTGAGATGATTTGGAAATGCTCGTCTTGGAAAGTGTTCTTCCTCAGTTTTCACAGGATCCCAGAATGGTTTGGTTGGAGGGACCCTAAAGCTCATCCTGTTCCAGTGCATTTCCATGGGATGCCACTTACTCACCAGGTTGCTCAGGGGCACATCCAGCCTGGCCCTGGGGTTTTGGCATAGCACAGGTGTGTCAGGCTCACCTGGGCATGCAGCCTGGCATGTGTGAACCAGCTCGTGGGTCAGGAAGGAGAAACCTGCCTGACCCTTGTGGCAGGGGGAGTCTTGCCCAAATATGTATGTGACTGACTGCCCATAGCTCACACAGCCCAGTAAGGGTCCGTGGATTTTGGCTGTGTGGGGTTAGCCCAGACCTGTGGAAGGGGTAGGTGAGAGGGAGGGGCCACCCTTGGCAATCAGCAGAGGAAATGCTGCAGGTGTCAGTGTAAAGGTGACACCTGACTCCTCTGGTGGGGTGAATTGCTCTGTGTTTCTGTGGGATCACCCATTGCTGGCACCTGGCCTGGAAGATGGAGATGTGCTGTGCTGTCCCAAGCAGTCTGTTTCAGGTTGGGTGTTCCCTGTGCAGGTGAAATGCGAGTCCCCAGCAGTGAAGGTGCTGGAGAAGGAGAAGTCCTATGGGCTGCCCAGTTATGTGGTGTACAGTGTGAGCCTGGCTGATCCCAGAGTTCCCAGCCAGGGCTCCCTGTCCACCACTCTGACTGTCTCCAGTCCCATGACCGACCAGTCCATCACCATCCCAGTGACAGTGATCTACCTGACTGACAGGACCACTGCACCCATGAGATGTAAGTTTAGCCCTGCACTCTGTATGACAGAAAAAACCTTTAGCTTCTCTGATATTTATGAGGTTAACTCTTGCAGCAGATGGGAGAAGATGCTCTTTTTAACTCAATGTTGCCTCCTCTTAATCAATCTGCAGATGAAGCCAGTCTCTTCCAGCAGTTTGTTGAGTCTTACCAGGTGATGATCTTCACGCTTTTTGCACTCTTAGCAGGGACAGCTGTTATGATCATAGGTAAGAGAAGGAAAGACTGCACAGGTATTTTTTTATAGCTTTTCACAGTGTGTTAGCTGTAAGAAGAAAAGGAATGATTGCCATCTGAAACAATTTTGGTTTGTTTTTCAACTGTCTTGCAGCCTACCATGCATTTTTCTCGCCAGATGGACAGCACAATCAGCCAGTATTCCACCCAAGGACAAGTCTTCAGCACACCCCTAACAGTAAGCAGCTGTCACCCAGTTAGAAGTTAATTAATTGGTTAATCTGGCCATTGCACTAGAATTGAATGTGGGAAGGTCTGTAACCAAGAGTGGCAATGAAAAATAATTCACATTCTTACAGATGTGTTAAAGTTACAGTGAGCTGCAGGCCTGGTTGTAAACACAAGTGCCTGATGCTTCAGATAAAATAAAGCAAATTCAAGTGAATGTCACTTGCTGAGGGGAAGTGTATTGTGCCCCCCTCAACTTAAGAAGTCCTGAACAGGAAGGCCCACAAATGTTTGATACTTGCAGGATCCCTTTTCAAAAGGCACTAAAAGCTAAAGGGCTGATTTCACTTGGAATGGATTCACTGCCAGTGTCCAGCAGATGATCAAGAGCAGTTACTTGTTTGTTCCTTCTCCCACCATTCTCGAGCCTGACTGCTGTCTTCTCGGCCCGCTCCAGGTTCCGTGGTGTCCCCTGCCCATTCCTTCAGCTCGCACTCCTCCGGCGGGCAGAGCCCCTCGGGCGCGCTCTGGAGCGCGGCTTACGCCTCGCGGTAGGGACAGCGTGGCGGCTGCTGCTGCTGGCAGAGAACACCCACACTCAGTGCCTTAGCAAGCTCAGCAGCTTTCGTTGGGATGTGATTCCATTCGCTCTGCAATGCAACCAAGTCCTTAATTTATTTTTTTTTAATATTTAGGGCTCTTTGAGTTTATATTTTTCTGTCAGTGCTTCAATCCTCAAAAACTCTTGTTTTATCTGTTGTTTTTTGCTGCCTGCACAAAAAGCAGAGTTTATGCTAATCTGGCTTACTTGCACTCTTGAAGCAACTAGAAGTTGCATCTAAATTAGAGTGATAACAGTTTTTATTTACTTTTTGTAAAAATCAGATTTCTTTTTAATGAACTTTTTTATAAAAGGGGGTATTAGGAAAAACAGATTAAATATGAGCCAAAAAATGTGAAGGATTGTATATTTTGAAGAACTAGTTTTTATTTTGCATTCCAAAAACTCAGGAATGTATTGCACTGATAAGTGTTCTTATGTTTAGCCTTACACTGGGATTCATCAGCACAATATGCTGGTTTAGAATGAGGAATGCTGGAACAACTGTGAATAATTTTGAAGTTTTTCTACAACAAACATTGAAAAAGGCAAAAAAAAAGAAACCCAGAACTTAATGTGGCTTCCTTTGGGTACAACTGCAGTATTCCTTGGTACTGTAAGCACTTTCTTGAACTGGGAATGTGAAAGCCTGTGCCTTTTAAGTGGACCTTTCTTCTGGTAGGAATCCTTTATTTTGAGGATTTAAAATCACATACCAGTCACTTTTATTTGTAAGCAGGGTTTTGCAGCTATCAGATAAGGGTTTTGTTTACATATAAAAAGCATCCCAGTTTTAACTGTGAATAATATTCTGCCTGTCTGAACTTTCCTAAGGACCATAAGGAAAGTGAAATAAGAAAATACTTCATGCAAAATACTTTGTATGCAGAACTATGCAGGCAAATAGATAAATGGAATGCAGACCCAGTGCATGGCATAGAGTTTTGGTTTCACATAATGTTAAAAACAAAAGGATTGTTACATGTAATTGTATTGAGTCTTGTTTAACGTACTGGCTAGTTTTGGAGAAATTGTGCCTTAAGTGCTAGTATTACTAAAAAGGTCAGTTTGGATGTAGATAATCATTTGAATCTGTATTAAAGCTTTTTAAGACTCCTTTATTTTGAATTTTCTTGTGGTTTGGCTGTTCAGAGTCTAGCACTGGACTATATTATTTCAATCTTTATTTAATAAAGCTTTTAAAGATCCCTCTACTTTGCTGTTGATGAATTTTCTGTGGTTTGGCTGTTCAGAATTTAGCACTGGGCTGTTGTTTGAACTTCACTTTCCACAGCCCTCAGTGTTTGTAATCATGATTTTCCAATCTTAATTTTCACTTTTGTTGACAATGTAATGTTTTTAAATATTTTGACAATTTTTCAACTAGTATTTGTTGTCAGGTATTTCTCTCAATTTTCACTAAGCATCTTCAATTCCTGCTGAAATCAGTGATGACTGCAGAAGCAGCTCTTAATTTCCAGGTTTGAACAAACCTCCCATTTTGTTCATCTGTGTTTTAAAGGAAAGATGTGACATTTTTCCACTTCCATTCAGCAAGAAACCAAAGGGCTGTGAATATCTCAGTGCTACTGTGATAAGCTCTCCAGAAATGATTAAAGGAGAGATTTTGCTCTCCTGTTGCTTCTCTTTCCCACTCAGAAGTCTGGCAGTGAATGTTCTGAAAAACAAACTGCTCCAAGTGGTGGGAGTACTTTGGCAAATGCTCCCTGTTTATTTCATTTCTTTAGTCAAGTTGCAGTTTCCTGGCAAGAAAAAAAAAAAAATTAAATAGGGAGCAGGTATAACTCAGGAGCCAACCTCCTGCAAACAGCAACCAGGCTTTTGCCTTGAGGAGCTCATCTGACCTGTGGGGTCATTTCTGGGGCCAGGGAGTTTGGGGATACATTTTTCAGAGCAGGTTGCTGCCAATGTAAAGGGATTGGGTTTTTTTTTTTTTTTGTTTGGTTGGTTGGTTTGGTTTGGTTTTTTTGCTGTTGGTTTTTTTTTTTYTTTTTAATCAAATAAAGTGAGATTTGGGGATTTTGCATTTAATGCTGAATTTTCCCCTGCTTGTTCCTGAGAGGGAGAAGGGCTGCTGGGAATTTGTCTGTTCCAAGTATCTGTTCCAAGGTGCAGGTCCTGTGTGCGTTGAAATGTCAGAGTTTCTCAGGTAACCAAGCAGTGCCAGCTCAGGCCCCAGCCCCACTCCCTTCCCATCCAGCAGGAGATTTGCTGTGTGCCAGCAACTGCAGGTTCATCACCTCATGCTGGTACAGGGACAGGAGGTTTGTGTTTTAAACCCAAGCAGTGAATAGTGAAATCACTGAGCCAATGGCCTGGGCTGTCCTCACAGCCATTATTAGCAAGGCTTGGTTAATATTGGTCTTCAAGCCAATCTGCTCCCTAACACCACATCCCAAACACAGCCTAATCTTTGTTTCTCCATTACCCCCTTTAAAAAGCAAGGCARATGATGAATGAAACATTGCACAGACCTTTTCAGTGAAGAGCTCTTTCTGATGAGCAGCCAGGATTGTGATGTGGTGCTTGAGGGGAAGGTTTTCCTGGCAGCATGTTGGCTGCCTTTTGCACTCTGTGGGAAGGATTGTCAGGTTGTCAGTCCAGCCTCTTGGCTAACCCCTGCATTTGCTTGCAGATAAAGGCATTCTTACCTTCTGCATTTGGTTGTTGATTTTGGCATTCATGAGGACACGTCAGTTGCTCATGAGCATCCCCTGATTATTTCTTAGTACAGGGCTCCCACAGAGGCTTGGGGAGTTTCCCCATCCCAGTTTTCCCAGTTGGAGACACAGCTGTGGTGCATTGCCTGCTCCTGTGCTGGGCTGTGTCTCGTGTCCCAGGCATTGCAGCAATCCTCCCTGGCATAGGAGCTCTCCTTGGAGGAGCCCTGGAGATAGTGTTTGCTTATCAGGCAAGGAACGTTGTTCTCCAGGGAATTCCTTTTTTCAAATGTGTTTTTTTTTTTTTTTCCTGCTAAGGCAGCTAAGAGGTATTGTTTGTGTATTTAGCTTTATGGTTCTGTGTGAGTCTGTGTATTGGTTGTTTGATGAAAACCATTCCTTTTCAGCTGTGTCTTCCTTGTATCAGTTTCAAGTTTAAGGTTATAGTTGGCCTTAAACTCCAGCCTGCCTTCTCCACAACACAGCCACTGTGCTTCCATAGGAAGTGCATCAATTTCTAAGCTGGAAACAAAAGGCATTTAGCAAGTGATGACTGTCTGATAAGGTCTTTAGGTGACGTTAAAAACTCCGTTTTTTATTTGTTTTATCGGCAAAATTCAAAAACCTCTGCTTTACTTTCAATTTGAATAAAGCTGGGTTCACTTCTCATCTGTGAACTTCAGTGAGACAATTTTTCTATGTAAATTAGGCATGCAGTTTCCCAGGACCTTCTCTAAAAGCTTACAAAATTAAAACAAGTATGGGAAACTAATTTTTCTCCTTGCTTCATATTTATCACCATTGCATTGAGCTGTAAGATGTACCAGATCTGTTTTTATCCCAGGTGCTGCATTTAGCTCTGCAGGTGGCCTGCTCCAGAGCTCTGTGTATTAATAAAATGCAATTTCTTATTAATATTTCCTGCAGTTTCTACCACCTTCCCCCCTCAGCACAGCTTCATTGTGCTGGTTTGAAAGCAAAATTAGTGAGAGACTCTAAGTCAGAAATACAATTTAATAGGAGAATCATAAAATAAATGCAATAGTAAATGGAACAAAGGAAAAGATCCTTGACAGTCAGAATACAGCCTGACACCCTGTTCGTTAGGGTGGTGGTAGCAGTCCAGATGAAGCAGTCTTGTTGAAGCAGTGATCCTGTAGAAAGATCTGGCAGCTCCTGTCCTCTGGGAATCCAGTTGGGCAATGTGCTGTCCCAAACTGCAGATTATATCCAGGTGGGAATGCTTGGCTCCTCCCCCCGGGCAGAGCATTTCACAATGGGCTGATATCATTCTATGAGTCACACAATGGGTCCTTGATTGCCCATTGAGCAGAGATGGCTCCCGAGGGGAGTTACCTGTGAGTCATTGATGGGCCATGAACAGCTGATAGTCCGTAGTGAGGGGGCAGGGAAAACACTGCCCCACCTGACTCCAACAACCCATGAAGATGGTCATAGAATACATACTTACATTGCAACTTAGGACACTCACGTTGCTCTGCTCTGTGTGCTGCCTCCCTCTGTGCTTTGCCATAATCCCCAAACAGATTGGGAGCTGCAGTTGCTGTTTTCCAGGGAGCAGACGTTGTGTACATGTTTGTAATTCACCCAGTCATTCATTTTTCCCTTCTCACTTCTTACTTGCCTTCTCGTGTTTTAAAGTGCTGTTCCCATTCTGCTCAGTTCAAAGCTTTATCTCAGGCCTTACTTCTGCATTTAGCATAAAAAATTGTTTCAAGCTGTTGTGCTTATGGATATGCCAGGGTCTCTCTTGTGACCTTTYGTTCATTTTTAAATTTCATTTCCATGCAGGCCAATCCCCACCCAGGGGCATCCTCTCACTCTTTGGATGGGAAAGCCCCACAGAACCTCACTGGTGGGTCAGACCAGAAATCCCTGCAATGGAGAGGTCGAGGCTGCCTGTGTCAAGGGCAGCCCTAGGAAATAATTTCAGGCCAGCATGTGCTAATGGCTTACAGTACTCATCTTTAAATAATGCAAAAGCAGTATTGTCTAGATAAAATCTGATTATTGAAATTAAGTTTATTGATTAACAATCTGAGAAGTTCTGGAACTAGTTTTAAATAATTGCTCTATTTCACATGTTTTCATCTATGAGAGAGACCAGAGGTGGGTGATGCTTTTGTCTTTTGTGGCACATGCTTTGCTTAGAAAATAAAGTTCTGAAAAATCTCTGAAGTAGTAGGAAGCTGCCCTTAGGAACAAAATAGTAGAAACTGTCATATTTTATCCAAAAGAAAAGGGAAAAAATAATTTTCCAAAGTAATAGCTTGTAATTTGACAGCATGAATCACTTGTATTATGAGTGAATCATAAGAGTCACCAGAAGAGTTATTTTTCAAAATGTATAAAGATAACAAAGAAATTACGTCTCCCAAAATGTTGCTAAGAAGACACCAGGCCATCAAACAGGCTAAGCTTATTTGAAATACTAACTCACTAAAAGTGCTTTTTTCTTTTCTTCTTTTTTTCTTTTTTTTTTTTTTAATAAAGGAAAAAGCTGCTTTGAATAATAAAAAAAATATCTTTTTCTGTAAAAGCCAATTAGCCCGTCTTCAGTGGAAGCTGGATCAAACCTCTCCTTAGAAGAATATTGGGAATCCTGGAGTTTCCTTGTTAGAATCCAGCTTTTACCAGCTCCTGAACTCTCCTGCTGCCCACAGTTTGGTCAAGTCACCAGACACAGCTGGTAAAGCTGATTTGGCCTCAGTACTTTGTCATTACTCCTATGCATGTTTATCTTTTCAGACTTTCTTTCCTCAAGCCTTGCTGGCATCTCTGGATCTGGAGCTGTGGCCGTGTCCTGGTGGATATTTGGGGGTTTGTTAATTTGCTAGACTAATATTTCATTTCATGCCAGGTGAAGACTGGCCAATGGAAATAAATAGCCTTTGATTCTAGCACAATTAAGGATCTCTTGTTAAGAAAAAAGAACTCTGTTGTCCTGAGCATCTGACCCCAGCTGGTGCATTCTCTCTGCCAGCTGGTTCTTGCATGGGAGGAAAATAAATAAAATTGCCAAACAAAGCAGTATTTTCAGCAAGTATGCAAACATTGAAGGCCAAACATCCTCCTTGCAATGCCAGAAGTGGATTCCAAATAAGCAGCTGAACTGGAGAATTATTTTGATAGTGTTGTAGAAATGTTGGTCTACTGGAGATGTTTAAAGGTCAGCTGAAGTGGTTTGTGGGGGTTTTGTTGGTGTTACTGTGGTTTTTTGGTGCCTGACTGCTTAGTTCTAAGCATGCTGCTTTCACAGGGTGTCACTGACATGCTGGGGCTCTGTGTTAGAGAGATTATCATCACCATTGCTGTGGGTTCCATGTTCTTCCCCTACTACAAAAAATGTGACCTTTCTGAGATTTTCTTTTTTTTTTTGCATCTCTGATACAAGATTCCACCTCCTTCAGCAGGAAGAGATTGGTGAATTGAGATAATTGAAGAAGTAGGTAGTAATTGCCACCACTCTCAAATTATTTCATTAAATTATTAACAATTTGCTCAGAGCTATCTTGGGGGTGCTGGGAGAGCAGAATGTAGTTTAGGCATAAAATGTGATACAGCAATTTCATTTTAGTTCCAGCTTTACTGAATGTGCTAAAAGCAGACAGGTACAGATCATACTTCTGTCTGTTTTTCAGATTTAGGGTTACAGTGACAGTGCAAAATGCCAGAATTATGAGTAAGTTAAAAAGCAATGCTGAGTTACAAGGTCACAAACCCTGTTAGTCCCTGCTTCATGATCTGACCTAGCAAATGACAGCTTCACAGTCTCAGCAGTGATGGCATAAATCCCTCTCTCTACTTCATAACAGTCTTCCTTTTACCCTGACATTGAATTGCTGGTTAGGAAAGGTCTGAAGTGCTTTGTGTCCTTGACCCAGGAGACTGACCCAGCCTGCAGGGCTGGCAGAGCTGGGTACAAATGTAAATACACCTTCAATGCAGTGACTTACCAAACAGTAGGACTGACATAGGAGAAACTATTGTTCCATGGAACAAAGTAAAACAGGGTGGAAATACATCAGGTGTTTTCAAAGTAGTATTTTCCATGGGGAATCCTGTTCCAGCAGTCAATCACAGAAGTTGGTGTTGTAGGAAGCACTGGACAGTGAAGTTTCCCTCCTAAATGGAGGAGGGCAGGGACAGGCAGGGTGTTTGTGCAATTGGAAATTACCCTGAGCCACAGTTGTGAGTTTAACTGTGGAATATTTAACATTGGTGAACTTCAGGTAAAAATTAGATTCACAGAATCCCAGGATATCCTGAGTGGGAAGGGAAGGGACCCACAAGGATCCTCAAGGCCAACCCCTGGCCCTGCACTGCCAGCCCAGCAATCCCATTCTGGGCATCCCTGGGAGTGTTGAAGCTCCCAGCTGGGACCATTCCCTGGGGAGCCTGGGYAGTGCCCAGCACCCTCTGGGCAAGAAGGGCAGGACCTTTCCCTGAGCTCCAGTCTGAGCCTACCCTGGCCCAGCTCCAGCCACTCCCTCAGGTCCTGCCCCTGAGAGAGGGTCAGAGAGCAGAGATCAGTGCCTGCCCCAATCTGTTATTTCAGGAAGCTCTTGACGGAGCTATTTTCTTTCCAAAGTGTGCAGGACTTTTGTATCTGTTATACCTGTGTCTGGCCTCCTGCCTGAACTCAGCATCTTTGTGTACACAAATACACATCCTCTGGGCTTTGCTCCTCAGGCAGCTGCCAGCAGCACTCTTCCCTCTGCCTTAGCAGGTGGGCTGATCTAATGATACAGGAGCATCTGCTTCTCAACTCTGGAAATTCAGGGCTTTCTGGCAAATATCACTTCATTTAGGTAATAACAGCCCAACAATGATGGCTTCACGTCCTTCAGACTTATTCAAATACCTCTGCAACCTTACTCAATGACTGCACCTTGTCATTCAGACCCCAATAAAGGAGTTTAACATTTTGCCAAAGGAAGCCTTCTCTGTGCTTTGGTTGATCTGCCCAGGAGATGTAAGTGCAGCTATTTTGATAGAGCTGGACTCTGAACTGGGATGAACACATATTTTCATGAAATCTGTCAAATGTCATTTTAAAAGTCATTGAATGTGCTCTACAACAAAGTAGGCAGAATTACAGAGCAGAATGCCTTTTGTGAATGCTATTGTAAATGTGTCACAGCTCATTCTGGCTTTTGCATGTGGGCTTATCTTCAAATAGCATCCTGCTGTTATGATTAGTGATTGCTATCATGAATAAAATCTCTTTGGTTTCAGCAACAAAATAAACCACTTTATATATAGAATCCACTGCTGAATAGGACCTTAAATATTTATTTTCCCATTCATCTTGCCAAATAATCTTCAAGGTGAAGCCTTTCTTTTAATGAAACAATGTCAGCAGTAAAACCAGGTCTTGCGGCAGTCATGGTTTTAGACAGGGCAGTCAGCAGCAGAAAGCAATCTATTAATGTTACTTGTCTACATGAAACATCCTTGGAATCCTGTGAGCTTGGAACCAGGCAATTGTGTTTTACTGGGATGGGCTTTGTGGTGATCCCAGTGTCCAGCAGCATCACCCCCTGTTCCAGGTAACCCCATAGGAAGTGCCTTGTGACTCCATGTGTCACCTGCTGTGTTTCTACAGAACTTTCAGTCTTGCTGCTTTTAAAGTTATTGGTGTCAACTTTGAGATTTTTGACTTGGTAGAGCACTCATAAAAATGTTTCTTCATATGATTTTGCAACCCATTAGATGGTACAAGCTCTTATATTATTATATATTACATGCTATATAGCAGGGATTTGGATTAGATGACCTTTAAAAGTCCTTTCCAACCCAAACTCTTCTCTGGTTGTATGATTCTATAAAACATGAGTATCTAGTTGAATAGCTCACATTTTTTCAAGTTAAATTCTGCAAGAGAAAGCAAAGCTCTTTGCCTCTTAGGTTCACCAGATGAGACTTGTAGGTTTGTGGAGGATTGGAATAGTTCTAGTTAAGACTAACAAGCCAAAATTTAGAAATAGTTGGAGCTCACTTTTGATGAGAGAGGAAAGACAGTCTCCTAAAGCGAGTTCCTAAAGAATTCTCCTTTAGGTAAAAGTACATAAGAAGGCAAAAATCTCTGAAAGTAAAATAAATTCACAATTTCTGAGAAGAAGCCCCAGAAGCACAGCACTAAAGGTGTTGGGCAGTGAATGAAAATGAGATACAGAGAAGTAGAAGACAACTTTCACTACATCAGTAGGTTTGCATAACAGTGAGACTGGCAAAGGAGATGATGCCTTCATTCCCCAGTTTTATGAGAGCCTGGATGTGTGGAATAAAGCCCTGGGAGAAGACAGCAAGGAGGGAGAGGAAGGTTTCCTGTGAGTAATCTACCTTAAAAATTGGAAATTGTCTTAAATTCTGCATCATCTTTCAGGCTGAATGGTGAATCCTTGTGT